>JAKTUZ010000005.1:0-515645 GCA_030556945.1 Hyphopichia buzzinii | reverse complement strand
GCTTGGAAAATGACAGGAGGGACCGCAAAAATTTGAAAAACTCCACAGGGCTGTTTATTTCGCTTTTGGAAAGCATGAATTCATAACAGAAATTATCAGGATTTAGTCCCCGGTACAAGAAATCTATCCACTCTTCCATTTCCCGCAGTTGAGGTTGTGGGATAGTTGACTTGATCAATTCAAGAAATCCCACGAGATCAGCAGTCACATTGCCCTTATCTTCAAGTATAAAATCATGGAATCTTACACTATTATAATCCATTGTTCCACTAGGAAGTTTATCTGGTTTCAGTTTACTTCCGGGTTGAGAACAATAACCTAATGTAAAATACACTTTGGAAGACGTTAAGATAGTTTCTGAGACGTCAGTGGGAATAGGGCATTTGCATTCATAGAGGTGTTTTACATTAGTTATTCTGGAGTTGAAAATGCTCAATAAACAGCTAACTTCTTTCAGGTTCAATGAAGCTAGGACTTCAGGTGCAAAAACACCACTAGTGGGGAAAAAAGGGTCATTCTTTACGCTCCGAACAATCTCGTCCTCATTGAAACCTCGAACGTACAATTTGGGTAATTCCATTACTTGAATAACGACTAACTTCTTTTTGAAATGGTAGCTGAATTCTATTTGTAAATGACTATAATTCCCGTATCCACGAACGCACTGCGTCAACTGGCATATCAAATTTTTTTTTGCACCCATATTGTTTACGTAAGCGAGCTTTCGGGATTCAGACCTTCGCTGACGATCACGAGCAACTTGTTTGAGATGGCCGCCTCGGGCTTTCAATATGAGAAATATTTGACCATTCATGAAATCCTCTGGGTGAAGAGGCTGAAAGAGGAGATCTCCAAGATTGTCTCCAACTAATGAGCTGCATTTTGACATGTTGAATGCCTTGGCTCTGTAAGTGTTATATAACATTGATGAATTTTTCAAGCGGAATCTCAGAGCTATCATTCATGTATGTGAGCAGTGTTAAAAGTGGTAATACTTGCTTTGTAGAATTTGTGAAATAACTCCAAATTTTCTCCTCGTCACAACCAGCACCCAACCAATGTATTGTGAGACATCATCATTGTCGTGACGACTTTTAGGATAAACTTGAGTTACCCAAGGATTTTTGAGAAGTTGTAGCTTCCAAATTGAATTCTGTTAATATGATATGCATAAATTTTCATTTCAAATACATTTGACGAAAACAATAATTATTATTACAAACGGTAGTGTTACCAGTACTCTACAGACACTTTGCCTTTCAAGTGAGGACATCCTTTAGCATCACAGCCTTGAGCTGCTACCTCGGTGGCCCACCATTTGTAGTTGTCGCTGGCTCCAGTGTATACAATACAGAAGTAAATTATCAACACTGCTATGGCCACCCCACAATCCAATCCCACAGCCAAGACTAAATTGTACTTTTTCCACCAACCGTGGTGTCTTCTATGAACCCAAAAGTTCATTATGAAAGCCAAAAGTGCCCAAGTTGAGTAGTTGAATCCTGTCACCAGAGGAATAGAGGCAGCACCTCCAAACAAGAGAGTAGGATTAACTTTCTTCCAAAAACTATCGGGTTTCCACCATTGGAAAGCAGCAATCACTAAAGCGGTGACAGCACCCACCAAGAAGAAATATAGAACCCAATCATAACGACCTCCGTGGGAGAATAGATGAGTCCCGAAAAGACCCCAAACTAAATGGGTGTTGAACTGAGTCTTCGTCTTTCTGCAAGTCATGTTATTTTCGGCAGTAGTAGTACAGACATCATGAATATGGTGCAATACATAGCCAGAAACTGCTGGGGACACAAGTGCCGCCCATATTGATGCAAGAAAAAGGCATATCATAACAGTACGAGGTGGTACCTTCATATAATGACCCACCTTAGCACCTTGTGCCGAGTGCATAGCATGTTGGAGTGTACCGAAACCGAACAGGTAGAAGTACAATAAAGTCATGGGCTGGCCCACAAACCAAAAAGCAGAGATGATCTCAAAGAAAGGAGCAAGAGAAACCAAGATATTAGACCTAGACTCAATTGAAGCCAAAGGGACAAAAATTACTGCACTTATAATGGTTGTCACAATAAATCCACTTGGCTTGATTTGAGTATCACTCCAGCCCCCTGAGAATGCAAAGCCAAGCCCCAACCCTATTGCACCCACCAATACATATAATGGCCAAGGAAGTCTTTTGTATTTGGAAAGTGCTCGGTTATGGGCATCTGTTTGAGGCTGACGGAGGGGGTCAAGAAACAAAGGCTTAAACTGAATCGCAAACGATACCATCATTGCTGCAAATGCTGCAAGGCCTAATGCCAAATTCATGAGAAAAGCAATTGGGAGCATTACTGGTGAATAATCCTGAAACTTCTTGATATTCAAAGTCCAATCCTCATTAATAACTTTACTAGCATTGTATGGTTTTGCATCGACATCAAAAATAGAAGCGGTCATTATTGGGAAATGAGCAGTATCCCAATGATTTTGGTAATATAGACCCGGCATCACAATCCAAATCCAAAAAACGAACAGAGAGAATACGCAAGCAACTGCCCAAAATGGTGTAGTAAGAGGGTTATTAATCGAAGTCAATTGAGTCCAATCGAGAGTAAGTGGGAAAAGACCCAATCCTGTTTTGACTCCAAAAACTTGGGATAGCGTAGCACTATCTGGCTTACACCAACTAATCCAAGCCCCTAAAGTACTGAGAAATGGCAATATGAAATCTGGAAACCAATACCAGCAAAAAGAGGCTGCAAAAACAATTGCGAAAAATTTAAATCTTGAAATTCTCCAATTTTCAACTACTTCGTTTTCTCTCGAATGAAACACTTTGAAAAGTGCACAGTTACTCAAGACACCTGGCCATACACTATCTGCATTAGAGACCAAAATGTCGTAAGTTAGGCCAGTTAAACAATACGAAAGACAGTAACAAGTCATATTGAAGAGGATCATTCTTCCGATACCAACATCACGCTTGAAAAATTTGAACTGTTCAACAACAGCGTTGTTAACCAAGCCAGCACTAACCACCAAGTTCACAAACAAAAAGATGCAAGCATGCTCTTTTTGGTTGAAAGGGCCAGGGTTTAACAGTATTCCCCAACCGAAAGGTAAAGGAACATCCCATTGTGGAATCACCATATACCATAGTTGGCCCAAGGGAAAAGCAACAACTTGTGCAACAATTGCTCCGATATGTATGGTTGGAAACCTCATATTGAAGAAAGCATCAACTCCAGCTATAACTGCACTAAGAGCAAATGATAACACCCACATTCTCAAAGTTGAAGCTGGTGCATCATAGTCTTCTGTCGGGACAATAGCGTTCACGTCACTCTTGGTAAAGTCTGAGGATTCGGTGGCAACCACGGATTGCGTGTCACTTTCCTCTTCGGACTTTATTTGAAATTTCTCTTTATCTTCCATTTTAGAGACCTCCACAAATTCATTTTCCTCTACGATTTACAAGGCTTTAAATATACACTTCAAAACTTTGATGAAATTGATAAATGCGCTGATATCAATTCCGACATAACCTTGTAGTTGGTGGCTTAAAAGCCAAAGCTGAAATTGATACCAATATCGTTTTATTCATTTAGTAGGCTTAAGTAATACTTTTAACTCAAGCCAATAATGACTTGATTTCGCAAATTTACTGCCACACAAGTGAGGGACCAAAGTACCAATGTAGCAATTCCGCGAATTAAGTTGTGCATATGCCGATGCGCAATTTGACAAGGGATGTCAAATTAGGCTAAAACGGGCAACGGTTAATCATCGTAAAACTAAAAAAAGACTAGTGAATCCTAAGTGCATATGAATTGCTAGAGATGAGTGATAGTTTTTCCCGTCTTCGTTGAATAAAATCTAAAATTTATAACACCAGTTAAGTGACGTTAAGGAGCAATGAATTCTATGAGATGGGCATCCGAGGAGATCGGGCTCACTACACTTTTAAACAGTGGCAGTGATGCCTGTATCATCATTCTACTTCGCATGATTAGATTGTTGGGCTTTGGTATTACTTCATTGATATTGGTTTTCTATTTGAAAGAATTGGGAGTCGAAGAACAAATGATTGGTGTTTTCATGACGGTCACGTTCGTGGGGGATTTGGTAACGAGTTTTCTACTTTCCCTCGTTGCTGATAATTTAGGCCGCAAATTCACGTTGGCTGCTAGCTCCATAGCTATGATGCTAACTGGATTAGTTTTTGCGTTCTTTGATAATTACTACATGCTCACTGTCACTGCAATAATCGGTATTTTAACCCCCAGTGGAGGAGAAGTGGGCCCTTTCAGGTCGATCGAACAAAGCTCCATTGCATCCTTAATGCCACATACTGAACGATCAGATATCTACGCATGGTATACATTTATGGGAACTTTCTGTTCAGCTTTGGGAGCTGTTTTCTGTGGGGTCTTAATTCAATTCGTCAATGTCAACTTGGGCTATCCGATTTTAGCCAGTTATAAAGCAGCATTTCTAGCTTATGCCGCTCTTTCTGCCATTAGTTTCTTACTTTCAATGTTCCTTTCTCGAAAAATTGAGCTTGAAAGGGTTGACACGGAATCAGAACGGTTGTTGAATTCAAGCGGTCCACAAGATTCACTGCCTAAAAAGTCTTTCCTCCCAAGGTTGAATAAGTCGATCATCTTGTTGGTAGTCAAGATTTCATTGTTATTCGCATTGGACTCATTTGCTTCATCTTTAGTATCCAATTCTTGGGCTACTTACTACATCAAGCAAAAGTTTGGTATTTCACCTTCTGTACTCGGTTCGGTTTTCTTCACCACTGGAATCGTGAGTGGCTTTACTTCTCTCCTCAGTACGACGCTCACCAAAAGAATTGGACCCGTTGTTACTATGGTAGTCACTCATTTGCCGGCATCAATTCTCCTATCGTTGGTGCCTGCCCCTTCCTCCTTGTCCATTACATTGGTTATACTCATTGTTAGAGCATCAACCCAGCTGATGGATGTTGCGCCCAAGCATGTCTTCCTAGCAACCTTAGTCCCAGCGGAAGAACGAACTGCTGTGTTTGGATGGGTTAATGTTGTGAAGACTTTGGCGCAAGTTGTGGGTCCAACTTTGGTTGGTTCTTTAACACATCAGCACAAGCAATGGATAACCTTCGTGGTGGCCGGTGTACTCAAATCTTTATACGATGTCGGAATTTTGGTTTCTTTTCTTTCTTACAACCATCACCGAGACCACTAAATCTTTTGTCAGAATGAAAGTGAGTAAGATTCGTGTATTGTAATAACAGTACAACGACATTATTTATTTAATTTTTGTTAGTTCTTTAATTTTGCAGTAAAATGAAATAATTTTGGAATTTAGTCGTTGAGAGTTAAAAGAAATCAGATGAACCGTCAAAATTTACGACTTGAGATACGACGAGTAAAGTTTTGATCTTGTGGAATTATATTCTTTCCATATGTGTGTTGTGCGTCGAGATAAAGTAATAAAACAACAAAGCAACAACTAGCTATCATCCGACCAAAGAGACTACAAATCTGCGGAATCCCCATATTCCCAAGAGAAGGCAGCTCGAGTTTTGTTGACACATAAACTGGGGTTCTTCTTAATGTAGAACCCCCGTCCAGGTGCACACGTCTGTGAGCACTGGTTGATTTCCAATTCCATGAAGTGCAATTCCAGGTATGCGAGAGTGAGCCCATTGAATATTAAGGATCTCAATTAGCGTATCGATGCAATAGATTATACAGGCAACGCACGATAGACAAAATATAGCGAGGGGAAGTAATATTCGAATAATAGAGGGGTTCCTTAATTACCCAACCTGGAGGGGCTACTCATTTACCCAATCACGAGAGGGGGTACCACACACCTATTGGCTGAAGCACTTGAATTGGCAGAATCAAATCACTATTCTACAAACATCTCAACCTGCGGAAGAAACGGTTCTTTCAAAGAAGTGAGGCAACAAGAAGCTTCACCGTTTATTATCATTTAGTCTTCATCGCATACCAAGCGTATAAAGCCACAGCTCGTAAATTTTGTTAGATGAGTCGACCCCACTATCGCATTAAATTGAGCACACCAACATTCCACCCAAATACACCCAAATCTCCACTCCCACTGTTGGGATCTCCTCACAACGACACACTCATTGGCACCTCATGATAACACTAATATACACTTGCTTTTTCTCATTTCACTACTAACCCCAAAATCCGACAAATCCGCCCTGGGCAATTGATGAACGTTTGTGTTTTCCCAGTTAGGATGCACTGGCCGCGACTCCCCACCCTTCCCCATATTACATAAAATCATCATCAGCTCGATTTTCAAACTTCATGTCTTCCCCTTCAAATCAGGAGGCCACGCCCAAGCCTCGCAACAAGTACTCCAGACCTTGTGACTTGTGCTCTCTGCGCAAAGTGAGATGTGATCGCTTGGATCGCGCAAATAGATCTCCACTGACTCAAGAGGTTTCCTGCAGTAGATGCTTAAAATTGGGAATCGAGTGTACCAACAAGAGAATCAAAAAAAGATGTGGTCCCAAGACAAAAGCAGAAAGACAAGCAAAAGACGGCATTTCCATCGAAAGTAAACTTCCCGTGGAAAAACTACTACCGTTCTTACACATTTACCTGACATGGTTTTATGGTGTTTGGCCTGTTGTTTCGGTGGGGCAGCTCATATCCGACTTAGTGCAAGGTGAACATGGATACGGCTCTGATTCTGGTGATTCCTATGCTTTGGGATGTGCGATATCCGCAGCAGTTTCCGTCCAAGTCACTTACTTAAGCTCCAATGTTCCTGAAATGGCCGCTCCCAAAGATGTTTCACCTGCCCAATTTGCTGAGGAAAGTGTAAGGGTCAGAAATGCCATGGACTTCCGCCTATACCCCAACATCAACTCACTAGTGACGTCGTTCTTTTTGTACGTGTACTATATCAACATAAAAGATGGATTGCCCGCATCACTTCTTTACTTGAGAGAGGCCATCTCAATGGCCCATATTTTGAAGTTGCACGAGCTTCTGACATATCTTTCCAAGCCAACACCTGAAGCTCACAACTTAAAGAAAACATACTACCTTTTGCTAGTGACTGAAAGATACATGTGCATTGAAGATGGAATGCCCCCGGTTTTAGATGCCACTGTTCCTTATCCATCATTGGAGGATGAAGCCTACCCAGATCACTTGGCTGGTTTCACCGAGCTTGTTAAAATTTTCGCCATTCCAGACAAAAAATTTGTTGAAAATATGGCCCATTCTCTTTCTTATAATGAACTCCTGTGTTTCAAGTCAATTCGTGACGTGTTTGACGATGGCGTTTCCGGGAGAGAGTTTGGTCTCAGTTGGATTGTAAATGTCCAGAACAGATTGAAGGATGTAAATATTACTGATTCAGCTTCTGATATTCAGAAAATCAATGTTCTTCTATCTAAAAATTGGCTTCGATCTTTGGCCTGGCATATATCTTACGAACTTGGTGTTCTAAGGAAGGACACCGAACAAGATATGGATTGTTTAGGATTCGACTACCCCGTGAAGATTGCTTTCGAATTTCTCTCCAGCACAGCCAGTATACCTCCATATGCATTTGAATCTTTAGGTCCCGGGTTATGTGTCAAACTAATTCAGATCGCAAACGGGGTGGCGGATTCCGCCACCAACATCACATTTTGTAACTACGACGAGGTTACAGTATACAAAGCACTCGAGTCAATGTTCGAATTGGTTCAAAGATTCAAAGGAGATGTTTTGTTACCTATGAATCTATACAGAAAAATAGAAAGTATCGTCAATGAGCGGAAATTACCGAAAATGCCATCTGCCAATAAATTAGTGGAACTACCAGATGACCACAGCGAAACCAGGTCTCCATTCCCAGACATAAGACTTATGGAAATGGACTCAGAGAACATAATGTTCGATTTGGGTGTCATGTAACAATAATAAAATTTAATGAGATGTAATCTAGTAAGTCCCATTTAGTGAGGAGAGATCTTTGGTTGCAACATTCCGTGCACCACGCGTCAATTACCCGATTTGGCATTAGCGTAAACAAATCAACTTTTGACCTTTGTTGATAGCTCTTTAAACAGCTATAATGAAGTGGGTTCGAGATAATGGAGACGCCAAGTGCCTCGTAGATAGAGACCTTGTAGATGGCATATAATTTTACGGCATCGGGGATATATTAATTTTTTTGTGCTTCCCAATCGAGTATCGAAAACTATACATTTTGTTGATAATTTCATTTTGCACATTAGATATTTTTCCTAGCCGCCAAAGCTTAATTATCATTAACATCAACTACCTCTTTCTTCATCTAATAGTTTTACAATTTTTTTAATTTCTACTTTCATTATTCACGGCACACGCCAACCATCCTTTCTATTCCTTTAATATAATATTTCTTCCTTATTCACTCATTTATGTCACAACTATCCCACTTATACGAGCCACTAGAAGTTATTGGTAAAGGGTCCTTTGGAACCGTAAGAAGAGTCAGACAACGATCAGATGGCAAGATTTTGGTCAGAAAGGAAATCGAGTATACCTCTATGAATAGCCATGAGAAGAATCAGTTGGTGGCAGAGCTTAAGATCTTGAAAGGTTTAGATCATCAAAACATCGTCAAATATTATATCCATGACCATTTGATGGAACAGAAAACAATCCACATTTACATGGAGTATTGTACAGGTGGTGATTTGGCTCAAAGTATTGCCAGTTTCAAGAAAGATAAGGCCTCGGTTCCTGAAGGTCTTATTTGGCAAGTGATGCTTCACATGCTCTATGCTCTTCACCGATGCCATTACGGGATTGATGCCGGAAATGTCAACTTATTTAGTGCTGACATTCACGAGCCTCCTATCAACTCAGAAACTGTGGTCATTCACAGAGACATCAAACCTGATAACATTTTCATGATAGCATCGGGCTCAGAAACTACCTTTAAGTTAGGAGATTTTGGATTGGCTAAAATGTTGAAAAGTGAAAACGATTTCGCCAAAACCTACGTTGGAACTCCTTACTATATGTCACCTGAAGTTCTAATGGACAACCCATACTCTCCAGTTTGTGATATTTGGTCGTTGGGTTGCGTTCTTTTCGAATTATGTACTTTGAAACCACCTTTTCAAGCCAAGACTCATTTACAATTACAAACTAAAATAAAAAAGGGTGTCATTCCTGAGATTCCCGATACATATTCTGCCCAATTGAGATCAATCATTCAAGACTGTATCACAGTGGATCCAAACAGTCGTCCATCATGTTTTGATTTATTAGAAAATCTTTCTGTTAAATTCTTACGTAAGGAATCGGAATTGAATGAATTATCAATGGACCTAAATGAATTTCAAAAACAACTTCTCGTGAAAAATGATGAATTGAAGAAGAAAGAAACAGGATTGGTTAATTTGGAAAGGAAGATAGGTTCTCAAAGAGAAGATTTGGAAAGAAAAATAAGTTCCCAAAGAGAGGACTTGGAAGAAACTTTAGAAAGTATGCAAAAGAAAATCAATTTACAAAAGAAACAATTCGAAGAGGACCTCATCACTGAATTCGAATTAAAGAAAAAACAATTGGAATTGGAAGCCAAAGAGTTGAGACTCAATTATCACCGAGAATTTAGGCTTGTGGTTGAACAAGAAGTTCAGCAAAGAGTCAAAGAAATCATGACCAAACAACAGATGATGCCCCCATCCAATCCTGGTGGATTAATTAGAAAACATAGCGACCCATCTTCCACTACATCTCAAAAACCACATACACCTGTTCAACAGACAAGACAATTACAATACCCCAACAATCATTACGAGCCAAGCCCCAATAAGCCCAGAGGACCAAAAGAGTTATTGGATGAGCCATCGCCACAAAATGTTGCTTTGCAACAACAAGTAAATCAAGGATCTCCTCAAATTAGGAGAATGCCGTTAAAAACAAGAAACGATAATGAATATGACCACAATGCTTACAAAAACACCAACAACCCTATTGTTGCTACACGAGTAGCCAATAACAATTATAATGTGAATAAGAAAAGGATGACAGACGAATTAGAACGCCTAACATTGGAGAAAAGACATATCCCCGAGTTCGAAGAGTTGTATCTCCGTAAAAATTATCGTCACTAACTAGCATATTAGCATTCCCAAAAGTTCACCAATTTCAGCATAATGCATTGTTTATGAACTAAAATGTAGAAATGTAATTGGAGAAGTACACCAGATCAACAAGGTCGAAATTGGAAGATTACCTTGAAGTCTTGAAATTCATTTTTTCATCAAACTGCATTATTTCTATATAAAGTACTGATTTATATAAGGTAAATCAATCGACCCATTTTTCTCCGGTCAAAGCTTCGTAAGCTTCAATGTATTTCTCCTTGGACTTCACAACGATTTCTTGGTCCATCGAAACGCCTTCTTTACCGTTCAAACCGTTGGATGTAAGCCAGTCCCTCAAAAATTGCTTATCGTAGGAGTCTTGAGACTCACCAATCTTGTAAGTGGCAGCATTCCAGAATCTTGATGAATCAGGGGTCAAGACTTCGTCGACCAAGACCAAATTATCGTTTTCATCAAGACCAAATTCGAATTTAGTATCGGCGATAATGATACCTTTGGTTTTAGCGTATTCTTTAGCCTTGGAGTAGAGTTCAATGGCTTTAGAAGCCAATTTGTCACATAGTTCCTGGCCAACAATTTCGGCAGCTTGTTCTGGAGAAATATTTTCGTCGTGTTCACCTTGTTCGGCCTTGGTGGAAGGAGTGAAGATAGGTTTAGCGAATTCTTGAGATTCTTGCAAGTCACCTTGATCAATTGTTAATCCATGAACAGTCTTCAGTTTCTTGTATTCTTTCCAGGCAGAGCCGGTGATAAAGCCTCTGACAATGACCTCCAAAGGAATCAACTTGAGTTTCCTGACCAACAAAGATCTTCCACTCAATTGTTGCTTGTATTTAGGCTCAGACAACTTAGCAGGTAATTTGGCAAACAAATGAGCATCATCGTTGTTGGACAAGATCAAATGGTTTGGGATTTCCTGAGATAAAAATTGGAACCAGAACTCAGAGAGTTTGGTCAAAATCTTACCCTTGGAAGAGATTCCATTTTCCATAATCACATCATAAGCAGAGATTCTATCGGTTGCAACGAAAAGAAGGGTATTGTCGTCAACTTGGTAAATATCTCTAACTTTTCCTCTGGCCAAGAGCGGCAAGACTCCGTCGAGCTCGGTGGTGTGCAATGATTCCACAGACATGGTGATAAACAGCTTCGAATAACTGAGTTTAAGAAAAACACTAGCACTGATATGCTGCTAAATACCATTAATTATTGACTCTGGTTTTCCACAGGGGCACGACTACACGTCATTCTTCTAAACCCGTACACCAACACCAAGAAATTACTGGATGGAAGCCAAGACAGCTTAAATAATTAGATACTACATGTTCTTTCTGGAGCCAAAGAGAAGCATGGGTGATGATGAGGATTGATGGTACCAATATTTGCTTTCAGATAGCATTTTAGCTAGTGACAGAGCCAGGGGGCCGAGAAACATGATTTTTGGGGAAGATTCCAGCGATATCGTACTGAATCAGCGACGTCATGGCCACATTTTGGCAGTAATGACCAAGACCCAGCCAGAGTCTTGAAAGTGAACAGGCGAATAGCTTTCGATGTGGGCCCGCCAGTACGTCCAGTGACAATTTCAAAAGACGCAGAATGCTATTTTTGGGGTGACCAAACTGTGCCATTGCAGGGGTATTTTGCGGCAGTAAGGGCCACGATGTCAATTGGACCTATCAGATTCGGCTGAGTAACCAACTGGGCTCAGTAGCGGAGAATGACACCGTACGTGTGGCGGACACGACTGAACGGCGACCAGCTAGCGTTTCAGTTCCCCAGACTGATCTGGTACTGGTACGACCGCAGTTAGGCCGAATTATTGCAATGCAGCTGGTACCGGGGCAATGTGGTGCAGCATAGAAGGTGAGCTTCCGGCGAGGATTGGGGTTCAAATGGCCAATTGGACAGCCCTGAGACGGAAGGAGGCTAAGAAAGGAACTGGCTCGTGACGAGGCAGTTTTTCAATTTCATGTTTTGTCCTAAGCCCACATTCACTTGATCTGCGTCTGGACGGCACAATGGGAGATTGGGGTATAAATAGATGAGGAATATCCTGAATGATCAATTCCTTTCTCCCTGTAAAGTCAAAATGTTCGGTTTAGATCACCACAAAGAAAGTCACGACCAAGTCTACAACGAAGACCACCAGGGTTCTTTCACTCACGAGCTCATTGCGGGTGCTGCTTCCTTTGCTGCTGCCAGAGCCTACGAAAATAAGGAAAAAAGGGAAGGTAAGGCCACCAGCCATGCTTTCGCCAAAGAGGCCTTGGCTGGATTCGCTGGAGCCGAAGTTGACAAGTTGTTCGAAACCAAGGGATTGGATTACTTGGACAGAGACGAAGCCAAAAGACAGGCCGTTCAAAACGTTCAAGAAGGTTACGACCGTGAACACTAGGCAGGTATCTAGCAATAAAGAGACTGTTATTTCAAACTGTAGATTGGGAAGTTAATAAATAACATTCAAGAGGAACTAGTATAATGACATGATTTCAATAGCCACAACGATTGACATAAACTGATACCGTGTTGCTAACTAAAATCATGGAGGAACCCGACGAAACAATGTCTTGGGACATCATGCTAGCTTGATCTTTGTTATTATATAACATGAACCAATATCCTGATGATATAGCGAGTACTTTTACAGCTACAACCGCAAACTGATATCGCTAATGCGTGTAATACTGGCATAACCAAACAGTAGCCTTTGTACGGTACTAAGACGTTTGTATAGTATGGTTTCCGTATGTATTGCTAAGATTATTGTGACACTCATACATCTGCAATACTAGATATCTACAACAGCAGATAGCCACAACACTAGACACAACAGCAGATAGCCACAATACTAGATGACCACGACAACAAGAACCTCCCAGCACTTTGCCGATTGCAATACCCATACATCTCTAACACCACTCATGTCGTCTAAGGTGGAACTGGTATGGAGATTTCGCAGCACACGACATAGCAGCGCACATAACCAGCAGCCATAAAACGCGTAGACGTGTATTCGAAACCCAAATATAACTATTCTTTTCTATAAAACCACCATGTCCAGCACCAGACCAGACCTTAAATTCCTGGATAACGTGGACGAGAGACTGTTCTTTCGAAAGTTCACATCACTTCCCGCCAAAGACGCGTCCACCATTCGTTTCGTGGACCATAACAACAAGGACTATTTCACAGCGCTTGATGAAGACGCTGATTTGATTGCCGACAACATCTACAGAAGTCAGTCTGTGATCAAGTATAACCAGACCCAGAAAACAAAGTATGTGACCATATCTCCACAGGTTTTTCTCAACAATGTGTTGAAGTTCTGCCTCATTGACAAAAACTACCGTGTGGAAATCTACAACAACAAGTCGTTTGATTTGATCACCCTGGCCACCCCAGGGAACTTGGAAAGTTTGACCAACGAGTACGGCACCAATCTCGAGCACATGTTCAAGGACGGTTCGTCTCCCGTGATTGCCAGCGTCAAGTTCGCTGTGCAAGCTGGCGTGAAGAAAATCGGAGTGTGCTTGGTTGACTTGCTGAACCAAACCATCCAATTGAGCGAATTCGACGATAACGATCTCTTCTCCAACTTGGAAAGCTTGTGCTTACAGTTGGGAGTAAAAGAAGTCATTTTACCTTCCAACTACGACCCTCAAGATGAGTCCAACGGTGACGTGGTCAAATTGTTTCAGGTGCTCAACAAGATCGGAAACATCGTCATTGGTGCTGTCAAAAGCTCCTTGTACACACATAAGGACATCGAACTGGACTTGGAGAAAATCGTGACTGCAGACTCTGATGAAAAGTCTGATAATTTAAATAATACCATCGAATTGGTCTTAGCATCGAAAGGTATCAATACTGTCGACTTCACTTATTCATTGTCCTGCTGCAACTCGCTCATTAATTACTTGGACCTTTTGAATATTGAAAGCCCTTCTTTCTCAATTGATAAATACAATTTGTCAGCTTTCATGAAATTGGACTCCTCTACCATGAAGGCTTTGAATATCTTTCCACAATCGGCAGGTCCCGGTTCCGTTGCGTCTTCAGCAGCTTCAGCCGCTCCCCAAATGTCTTCTTCAACTGTAACAGTTTCATCCATTTATGAACTCTTGAACAAATGTAAAACTGCTACAGGCTCTAGACTTTTGTCTCAATGGTTAAAACAGCCATTGACCAACTTGAGCCTGATCCAAGAACGCCACTCTTTGGTTGGCCAATTGGTTGAAGACACCAACTTGAGAGTTTTCATTTCTCAAGATTGGCTCGGTCAAGTTCCAGATATCAAAAGATTGCTCAAAAAGATCGCTAACGGTGTCAAGAGGGTTAGCGGTAACGAGAATAAGAAATTGGAAGACATTGTCAGGTTATATCAACTTGTATTAATACTTCCTGAATTGATTAACATGCTCAATATGGCTTCTGAAGATTTGAAAGAAAGTTCAGATGAGTTTAAACAAAGAACTGGAGATTTGATAATTAAATATTGGTTGGATCCTGTCAAAAAATCATATAATTCCTTGATCAAATATCAAGAGTTGATTGAGACCACAATTGATTTATCACCTTTGGAATCGTCATCTGCTCATGATTTGCTTCATACCGATTTCAATATCAAACCCGAGTTCGACGAATCATTGATTACAATTAATGATAAACTAAAGGATACACTCGAGGGAATTCAACTGGTCCATGTTTCTGTCGCTGAAGACTTAGGGATCGATATCGAGAAAAAATTGAAGCTTGAAAAACATCAACAACATGGTTGGTGTTTGAGAGTTACTAGAAATGACTCCTCAGTGTTGAGAAACACAGGTAATAAGTACATTGAGTTACAAACAGTGAAAGCTGGTGTGTTCTTTACAACCAAAGAGTTAAGAAGTCTCGCATCTGACTACCAAAACTTGTCAAGTGAATACAATGGAAAACAGAAAGATTTGATTAAAGAAATCTTATCTATTACATTGACGTACCAATCTGTTTTCCTCCAGTTATCGATAACTTTAGCCCACATGGATGTTTTAGCTAGTTTCGCTAATGTGGCAATCTTCGCTCCTACCCCATTGGTTGAACCAAAACTTCATCCAATGTGTCAATCCACTGACGATGAATCTTTCAAAAAAAGAAGAATCCTGCTTGAAGCCGCCAGACACCCCGTGTTGGAAGTACAAGACGATATGAATTTTATTCCTAATGATGTCTATTTATCAAATGACCCCGAGCTGAAAGGAAAACCTTTTGTTATTATTACAGGTCCAAATATGGGTGGTAAATCCACTTATATTAGACAGATTGGGGTAATTTCGTTGATGAGTCAAGTAGGATCATTTATCCCGGCATCAGGTCCAAATTCAGAGCCAGCTGAATTACCGATCTTTGATGCCATTTTATCAAGAGTTGGAGCGGGAGATTCTCAATTGAAAGGTTTATCAACATTCATGATTGAAATGCTCGAAACCTCATCCATATTGGCAACTGCCACTCAAAACTCTCTTATTATCATTGATGAATTAGGAAGAGGTACTAGTACATACGACGGTTTCGGACTTGCCTGGTCAATTCTGGAACACTTGATCAGTCAGAAAAACTGTTTCACATTGTTTGCTACTCATTTCCATGAACTCACTCAATTATCAACGAAATACGAGGGTAAAGTTGAGAATTTGCATGTGGTTGCACATATCGACAAGAAGGAAGAGGGAGAGGAAGAAGAAGAAGAACAAAACAAGAAGGATGACATTACATTGATGTACAAAGTTGAGCCAGGTATTTCAGATAAATCATTTGGTATTTATGTGGCAGAATTAGTGAAATTTCCTAACAAGATCGTGAATATGGCCAAGAGGAAAGCATCTGAATTGCAAAATTACAACGAAGCCAAAGGAGAAGACGATCCATATGTTCAGAGTAAGAGAACTAAGTGTTCTAGTGAACAGATTGACCAAGGTATCGATAAGCTCAAGATGATATTAAAAGATTGGAAGAGCAAATGTTATGACACAAGCACCAAACAATGTAAAATGGAATCAGGAGAAGCCATTAGTACATTGAAAAAATTAGTGGAAGGTGAATACGGTGAAGTTGTGAAGAATGATGCATTTATAAGCGAGATTCTTCAAATGTTGTAGGTGAAGTAAATAATGGAATTTAATGGAAATAAATAAGTTTGGGCTATTGATATGAACATAAGATTGGACAGGTGTAGTTGTAGTTCTAAGGGTGAAAAGGTGAAGATTCTGGAAGATAGTGTAAGATGAGAAAAGATGAGGAATTCAAGAATGATCTAAGAAGATTTGAAGATTTCTAAAAATAATTAATTTACAGCCCCCGTCATCTAATTGGTCTTTTTGGAGAGCTGCTCCCTTCTGAAAGCCAACAAGCCTGGCTCATCCACCAAAGAGACCACCGGTAAGCCATATGCCCAGCTGAACTTGAAGAAGCGATTTTCACCATTGAGAAAACATCTCAAGTACTCAATGTAGACGAGGTAAAAATACACACCAGTCCCCGTAAAAATGTGCCACCATCCGTGTCCCTCCAACACGAAACCATAAGGGATCCCCCATTCTCTCCTTTTGGCCCTAACGTGGGAGCAGAGGTGGATATCGAGATTCCACAAGAAGTAGCCGAGAATAAAGATGAAGATACCAAAAATCATTGTTTTCTGCAACTGTTTCCGGGCAAATTGATCGGAGACATGGCGACGGCTCAATTGGGTAGATTTGAAGATGATTCCAGCATTAAGCAACGCATAGCTGACCTGGTGAAGTGTGGGGTCTTTGACGTAGAGATAGACAGCCGTCAACAAGTTTGCAGCCATGAAGATTCCCACAGCAACCACCATGGACCCATGGCGGTCCTTGCCCTCGCTGAACACCGACCAGAACGGGATACAGGTGGCATATATCATGGGTAACTCGTCCAAGAGCTGGAACTGGTAACGCAACGTCATGTGGAAAAGCCACAGGCCCACGCCAACGAGGAGAAAGCCAAAGGCGGTGAACACAAACCGGGGCTCGAGTCGATTGAAGTAAGCATGGAAAATGGCAAAACCCGCCAACACTATAAACACCGAGTTGGTGGTGGTATTCAACGCTTCAGCAATATAAGGAGAAACGACGTAATTCTCCTCGCACCAATCAATGGTGGACGTGGGAACGCCCCAGAATCCATGGGGCTGTTCAGGTGGATATGGAATGGCAAATGGAAGCATGATATACCTTTGATTTTGCCAATTCTTTTCACCATTCAATTAGGGGAAATCGGCCTTTATATATCGGGCAATCCGGACCTTTCGCAATCATTTGCGTGATCTTGGTTAGAGGGGTGTACTGGGCTGCATCGGGCAATTATTGGTGTCCGGCTGCCACAGGGTGCGTCCACGAACGTCTCGAATTGCAGCCATTTACAGTGTTAAATTGCAGACACTTCTTTGATGTTAGCTTGATTCGTACTCTTTGGCATTGAATCATGGATATTTGGTGCTGGTATAGTGAAAAATCCGCGTTGGCATTCGACCTAATACTCACTTAATCCGTGTTTTATTTTGCAGTAGGGCAGTTGCTTGCTACAGACTGGCATCAGCAGTCAATTATAATTTGTATAATTGCATTCACTTGGTATTAGCATCTGCAAAAACTTTGTGGCTCGCAAGATTACAGCATTCGCATGGCCTTTGACAGTAAAACTATACGCATCAGCTTTCAATTTATTCCAATTGCCTTTCCTTATTTCAATATATACACATTAGCACTATTTCATCGACAATTACCATCTTGCTTAACTACATTTACCAGTTACAAGAATTTCAACTTTATGCTAGATTGACATCAAAGTGTCATTTCGTATTGTTTTCATACCACTCAAGCCAGCACTCGTCGTTGTATGGATGTGTCGTATACTTGTCCTTCATGGCCATGACTTCAACATCAGTTTTATGGGATCCGGCAGCTTTTTCACCCATGCCAATAGGACGTGCCAATTCCTTGTCTCCAGCTTCCACCTCACACCAGGCGTCACTGATCCGCAGATGATAATGCCAGTATAGGTTGGCTACTGCCATTTTCATCTCAATCACAGCCAACTGCATCCCGAGACACATCCGAAGACCCTTGCCAAAGTGCATCATATACCGCTGCTGTCTTTTATACCTGGCTGCAAATTCAACTTCCAGCTCTGCAGCAGCTTTGAGCCACCGCTCGGGAATGAAATGATCAGGGTCGCTAAACACAGCCTCAACTCTGTGCATTGAGTATGGCTGGCACGAAATGATTGTTCCAAGTGGTAAAGTAACACTTTCGCCTTCAGAAGTGGTCACACTATACTGCCTATCCACCACTCGGGGTTCGGCTCCAGGAATGGAGGTATGGACCCTTCCAGTCTCGAGAAGAAGGGCATCCAAATAACTTAGCTTGTCCAACGCTTCCAAGTCGTCAATGGTGTCATGTGTCGTTTTGGGCCTGCCAAATGCTGCGAACAATTCTTGTTGCAAATTATCCTGGTGGTGCTGGTTTTGCGGCCTAGATATTTCAAATGTCAAGTACGCTAACTGAATGGCGGTGGTTTCATGACCAGCGAATATATTGTCGCTTAGAAAAGTATACGCGTCGTCTCCGTAGAACCCGTTCTTCTTCAACGTCTCAAGAGTGGTCATGTTCTCATTTGGCCCAAATTGAGGAGCGTTCTTCTCTGCTTGTGAATATAAACCGTATTGGAACTTTTCGATGATTTCAGAAGCTTTGATTATCAGCGGGCTCGCAGCCCAAGACCACAAACCTGGCATCATAGTGGTCCAAAATTCCATGCTGGCTTGCAACCTATGTGTAGCCACTATATGGGATTTTTCGGCTTGCAAAAGAAGATTGGTCCCATTATCTATTCCCAATTCGAAGGCAGTAACGACATCCATTGCTAATGATCCGAAAAGAGTATAAACGTCCATGGCCAAATTCTTCGATTTATTCTGTAAACCAAACCAGTTAGTTCGACGTCCTTTACCAAGAGGATTGTACTCAGCACTGGCATTCATGTAATCAGGCTCTTCGCCAGTGACGGATGCCTTATGAACACGGTAAATCAAATTGGAAGTTTTCTTTATAAGGCATTGTCTGACTTGATTCTTGGGGGAGAATATGGACAGTTTGCTGTATAAATTCATGATCATTTTCTTATACTTCAAGTGTTTCTCATTCTCCAAAGATGCAAATATGTTATCCTTATTGCCATGATTTGTGAAGTTGGCGTAAAATTCCGATTTGGGGAAGTTCTTTACATAAATATCATTGATGTATTTAGCATCTCCATTCACGCTCACTTCGTTGGGTGAGAGTATCACCACATCACCATATTTTTGGTGGAGTTGGTGAGTTGTCGTAAGCCACTTGCGACTTCGTTGGCCATTTAATAACGGGATTCTGGAAATTCGATGAATATAAGGACCTGGGATTCTCCGAAGTGGTGAGATGTAAATCGGAAATATGACTAATTTATAAATGACCCATGTTGCAACCAAAATCGAAGTCACCAATACCCTATGACATTCAGCTGCTCGAACCCCACTTAGTAAGATCTCCGAGAGCATCTCCAACAATGCTGAATAAGGTCAGATAAGTGAATTTAATCTTCAATTTATACCTTTCAAGGTTATCTGGAGTGGAATTTAAAAGCGGAATTCAATTCCGCTCATAATAAAGAGATCGCAAAATTTGGCTTATAATAAAGAGACTGCAAATTTCGGATCGCCAATAATCAAGAGTGCAAATTTGACTTAATGTTACAGACATTTCACACTAAATGGATGATGTTACTAAGAAGGTACCAAAGAGGCTTGGAAGCTACAAGTTTTTAGTAAATTAATAAATAGCCAGCTAAATAAATATTTGAGAGATGTAACTACAATATATCAAAAGAACCCAACTTTAGGTGATAAAGAAACGAAATCAAGCTAAAACTTTAGGCTCGGATTTCAATTGCAGGCCTGCTTGTTGCTGCTTCAAGAATTGGGCAAATTTACTGGTTTCATGGATACCACATTCAGTTTTGGCTTTGCCTTTCCATCTCCCGCTTCTTTCGTCTTCTCCTTCGGCAACAGGCACAGTAGAGTGCCAGTCACCCACAGACTTGTATCCCAAGTCTAACAATTCGTTGTATGGAACCTTGTGTTCGTCAACATAAGCCTTGACTTGTTGGAAGTTATAGTTGCAAAGCGGATTGATTTTGATAATTCCACTTGTTTCTTCAATTTCTATCACTGGCAAAGACCCACGAGCTCCCCCTTGGGACTTTCTACGGCCAGTCAAAACTGCCACCACACCAAGCTGCTGGTATGCTCTTTGAGATGGCTCAACTTTCACTAGGAAATCGTAGTATGCGTCGTTGGTTTCCCATAACTGGTCACCGTATTTCTCCACAAATTCTTGCTCACTTGACACGTTCAAAGGCTTGAAGTCGTGAATGGTGACACCGTATCTTTCCTTGATGTTATTGACCAAATCATGCGTCTGTGGGAAATGATAAAGAGTGTCAAGAAAAATAAGATCTATGGGATGCTTGGACCCAGGGAACATCTTGGAAATCATGTCAATCGTCACTAGCCCAGTAAGCCCAAATGCAGTAGTTTGGTATAAATTTGGGAATGTGATATAGGCCCATTTCAAAATTTCCTCTGGTGAAAGATCTTTCAATTTGTCATTCAAATGATTTAAATGCGCTTGTGATATCTGGACAGCAGCGTTTGCACCGGAAAGAGATGTAGTCATGTTGCGAGGTTAGAGCAAGATCAATAACTGCGTTCAGGACTATAGAGAAGATCAAATTTATATGATTTCAAGTCTTAGTAATGGTTGATTCAAATTTATCTACTTTTTGGAGCAATTTGAATCACGTGACATTACGTGCGAGATAAAGCCCGTACACCCAAAAATCCAGATATGTTGCAAAATCCTGATTCACAAGAGTTAACAAAAACATTACACTATTGGACCGACGTGACGTCAATATCGGCTTCCTTATCTTGTAACGGCTGGCCTTCCATATCGTCCAGCTCGACTAAGTCGAAATTTTCAAGTTTTTCGTCTCGAATTTGCAACCATCGTATGGCCCCACACACAAATGCACTGGCTATAGAAGTTGCAAGCATGGCATAGCAACCTTTTTTAAACTCAGGTGCTGTATCAGCGCCGTAGAACAAAATCAGCCACCATGCATTGACGGCATTACTGAACATGTTCATTGAAGCCAAAACAACCGCTCGTTCTTCCACATCATTGTAGCAGGCGATACTGGCCCATGAAAAGAAGGCAGTCTGTCCTCCATATGCAACACCGCTCAAGTAATGGGCTGCAAATACAAAGCTGCTTGCGTAAGGTTTGGCAAGCAAGAGGATGGTGGAAACTACCATGACCAAAGCAATGAACACACCGGTTTTCCATTGATATTTGGCACCTGTGAAATCAATGTAGAACGCAAGTATTACGTTGGCGGCAGCCCCAACCCCGTAGACACCCATAGGGTACTGGTTCCGCTGGGGAACAGTGTAATTGAAAGATTGAAGCCAGAGGGCGAAAAGCGAGTTGGTAGCGTAGGATTCATTTTCGCCTCCAAGAACCCAAAGGAAAGAGAACATCCACCAGCGCCATTTACCAACTACTCTTTTGAATATAGACCAGTCGAAAGCGGTTGGAGGTGTTTTGGGGAGTCTATTTTCCGCAAGCTGGAGCTCCTCTTTGGTGAAGAAGACTGTATGACATTTTTCAGGAGTGTCAATGAAAAATATGAGTAAGTATGCAACAATGAACATACTGACGACGAAATCAATAATGAAAAGCCATCTCCAGCCTCTTATCCCGCGATGGTTATCCATATTTGTATAGATTGCACTTTGCATGGTAGAGGAGAAGATATTACCAATTTGGCCAGACATCACGAACAAACTAGTTCTCAAAGCCAACTCCTCCTTCTTGTACCATTTGGAGAGGATTAAATGAATACCGGTGAACGTAGATGCTTCAAAACAACCCATGAAAAACCTTATAGCAGCCACTTGCTGCCAGGTATTGACTTTGTAAAGGCCCAAGGTTAAAACTGCCCAGCAGAAGCAGCAAAAACTAAGCCAGTACTTCGGTCTTACTTTTAACAAAATAAGATTATGGGGAATGAGGAACACGGTGTACCCAACTGTGAAACAAGTGTTGACGATATTGAATTGGTTACCTTGGAAATTGAGATCTTCTTTCATACCACTGACGTAGGCACCACTGACATTCAATCTGTCCAAATAGTTGACCCAGTAAAGAAGACAGGAAGAAGAGAGAAGAAGCCAGTCAATCTTGAGAAGGAGCTTGGCTTCCAACGGACTCTCAGGGGTTTTACCCCATATCACGATTTTTGCTCTATCGAGAAAGTTTTTCATAGACATCATCTCATGGTCACAATATTCGGGAAGTGATCACGTATTTATAAATTATGGAGAATGGTGCTGATAAGAAATCAAGGAATATCAATAGATTGTCAAGTAGTGCTTTATCGAAGGTATTGTATGTGGACTTTATCGCCAAAAATGGATATATTGGTCTTATCTTTACAGGGCACTAAATGCAGTTCGATGAGGTTTATACGAGGCAGATATATACACGACTAAATCAAACTGGTCTACCTTCGATCATAGTCGAATTTAAAAAGATCGCGGACGATTAAAAACCACCATTGGATCCAATTGGATTACGTCTGGATCAGCGCTGGAGATTTTGCCTAAAGAAGTGTTGCAAAAGGTGTATATATGTGTGCAAGGAACAGCTGCAAAAAATGTCGCTTATTTATTTGGTGCTAGGCCATTTGAACATACAAACTAGCCTATCATCCTCAAAACATCATGCCATGGCGGCCATTGGATGCCAGATTAGTCTAATAGTATCTTTGGCGGAAATTGTGCCTTTTGCTGTGTTCAGATGCAAATTTCTGGAACTTTAATTGGTGTTACAGCCGTATTGGGAAAGTAAAATGCTCATATAACCGACAACCCAATAAATCGACGCTTCTATCCTTGGGTATTTAAAGGCATGAATTTCCCAGATTTTTCCAGGGTTTTAACTCTACAGAAGTGTTTTCGAAGTTTACAAACACTCTATTCAAATGAACACCTTGGATACCGCCCCAGTGGCTAAAATGGCCATGTCCATGGATGCACCAGCTCACGCTTGCAAAATTTCCATGTTGTGGAACTGGTACACCATAGACACATGTTTTATTGCCAAGTCATGGCATGTCCACAGCAAAGGAGGTTTTGCAGGCTCTTGTATTGGCGTATTCTTCTTGGTTGTTGCTTCTCAGTGGCTCCATCGTTTCTGCAGAGAGTATGATCTTGCCATCATCAGGAGGAAAGAGCGGGAGTTGGGAGACATGGCATCATTGGACTCAGGATCACCAATTGCTAGCCCGGCAATACACGCCTTGGGACACAGGTGGGTTTTGCAGCCAAGCTCAGATATATTGGCTTCTCCGACAGAGCACTTGGTGAGGTGTATTTTGTTCACAATCGAATGGGGGTTATCTTACATTATCATGTTGCTTTTCATGTACTATAACGGCTACATAATTATCTCGTGTATTCTCGGGGCTTTCTTTGGGAAACTAGTATTCACTTATAGTGAAGGGCTAGGAGGTATGAGAGGAGATTCAGAGGATCTGGACCGAAAATGTTGCCGTTAAGTTACACATCTTGAATATTAATTTCGTGTCAAGTGCATGTATACAATATTTAGCAACGAAGCCATTCTGGATGTCATTCTTGTAGTTTGAGTATATTTTGAAGAGTCATTTCAGTATTTTAGTATAAGCAGATTGACTGCAAAATACATTTGGGTGCGCGCACGATTCTTGTTATAAGAGAGGCAAATTGTGATTATGGAAACTACTTGTTCTTTATACTTTCTTGACTAACTTTGAATTTTGGAACCAATTGTTCGTTATCAGTTCAACGTCTTTAGATATCAAGGCTATTGGAAATTCTCTGATTCTCCACATCGGCTGCTCATCGCTTTTTACGGATACTGATCAGCTACTTTTCTGATATTCTTCTTCTCCTGCTCCTATATCTACTCCGCTCAAACCCACATCATGACGGTTGAAGACGAGGACATCAGCGCATTCCAGGGACTCATGAGATCGCTCAATCTCGACGAGCAATTTCATTCTTATGGCGAGTTCCACACGCTTACTTTCCAAGAGCTAGATCGAGTCAAAGGCGAAATAGAGTCTCAGCTCGAGATGCTCTTCGACCTCCTACACACCAAGTACTCCGCAAATATGAATACAGCTCTCGTGTCGCCAGATGGCTTTCCAAGAAGCGATTTGGACGTGGTGAGTATACGGCTCGTGCGTGTCAAGATCATCAGGCTCCGTAACGACCATCGCCGAGTGCTCGAGGCCATTGAGCTGAAATTGCACAGCCAAATCGGGGCTTCTGGTCTCGTGGAAGCCAACGTGGCCACCAAAGAGCCTGAAACCGCCCCAAGACTAGCATTTGCCGTGGTGAAAGAAGTTGCATCCAACAGTCCAGCCGAAAAGGCAGGGCTCCTTGAAGACGACCAAATAGTGCTTTTCGGTGGCGATATTCATGTCAGAAACCACCAGAGACTAAGCCAAGTGGCACAGCGTGTGCAGAGCAGTGTCGGTGGTGCCATTCCCGTAGAAGTGGACCGAAACGGGCAGAGGAAAATACTCGAACTCGTTCCTTTGGACGGTTGGGGAGGAAGAGGCGTACTTGGGTGTCGCTTGGTGCCATTATAGGCGCCGCTTCATTCAATCTACACTCTCAAAACACACTGATGTGGTAGTATGTTACTACAGAGGCGCTGGAAATGCTTGCATTCTAATATACACCCATGTTCAACCCCCATGCAAAGTACTGGTGAAGGTGAAGACATCGCCGCTTTCAATGACATATGCCTCGCGGTCCTCCAAGTCCCAGTCGGTGTCGTTGATCAACACCAATATACCAGGTCTGACAGTCCCGTCTTCAATGAAAACAGGTATATCTTTCTCATCTAAAATGACGGCTTTAGCCACATGATCTATCAAATCTTGCATGGTTCCCTCGCCTTCTTCCACGGGAACTGTGACCTTGTGCTCGCGAACCTTGCCAGAAATGACATCTAGACCTCCAAGGAACTCTACTTTCACCTTGACAGCCATATTTAGTTTAGTTATTTGACTAATAAAGCAATGAAAAAAATCTAAACGTACTAGAAATCCAAAACCCATGTACCATCAAAAAAAAATGCGGTCGTGCCCACACCCGAAAAATCTCATATAACACGTAAGTCGCCATTTGAGCCGCCAAATTTATATCTTGTTTCTTTAGTGATAGTACCATTTTTCTGACGAATAAGATGCAATTGGGCAAAAGGTTGTCACTGTGGGTGATTTCATTCATCTTTTTTGCCGTTTTTGCTTCGGCACAATTGGACTTATCTAATTTTGTTCCATCCCATAATGCTAAATCAGTGTTGGTTGTCTACGACCCAGCCATTCACGATTTGGCCAATCCAGAATCATTACAATCAGAGATTTCGGCTTTCTACAAGCAATTGGATGAGTCAGAAGACTACCTCGTTCGCTATGAACCTTACACCTCTGAAAAGTTGGCTTTGACCGTGGGTAGTGAAGCTGTCTATAATCATTTGGTGATTTTACCAAGCTCAAAGAAGGCCATTACCGACAAGAAGAACTTCAACCAACACAATCTTGTCAAATACATCAACTCCGGTGGTAACGTCTTGGTGGTGGGCTCCCACAAGTCTGTTCTTGCAGATGATATCAGAGGCTTCCTTAATGAAGTCGGTATCTACCCTTCGCCAAAAAACTTCAAGTTGACCGATCACTTTAATTCAAACGACGGCAAAGTTGTGTTGTCCCAGGAAAATGTCGTCAACACCAAGGTCTACGGTAAAGTGGAAGACAAATTTGAATACGAAGGTGGTGCTGCTCTTTTATCCAACAACGAATTACTCTTCCCCATCATCAAGGCTTCTAAGACCAGTTTCACCAGTGACAGTTCCGAGGAATCCATCACTCAGGAAAAAACATGGACTTTTGGTGAACAAGGATTTGTTGCTGCAGGTTTCCAAGCTTTGAACAACGCTAGATTGTCTTGGATCGGTTCTGAATCCTTATTGAACTCCGAATTAATTGACTGGACTTTCCAGAATAAAAATAAGTTGAAGTTGCAATTCGTTCAACATTTCAAGAACGACGTACTAGAAGTAGTCAACGAAACCTATTTCCGTATCAAAGATGATGTGGTTTACACTGCTGCAATTTCTGAGCTTCAAGGTGACAAATGGGTTCCTTACGAAGTTAAGGAGGAGGATGACACTTTGCAACTCGACTTCACTATGTTGGACCCATACCAAAGATTGAATCTCGTAGCCTTGGGACCTGTGGCTTCCACAAAAGATGGCGAAAATGACGCTACTCTTTTCTACGTCAAATTCCAAATTCCAGATCAACACGGTATGTTCACATTCAATCTTGATTACAAAAGAGCAGGCTTATCATACATTTCTGACAAGAGAGTCGTGGCCGTTAGACATTTGGCCAATGACGAATACAAGAGATCTTGGGACATCACCAACTCTTGGTTGTACATTGCCAGTGCTGCTTTAGTCGCTATTGGCTGGTTGGCATTTGTCACCAATTTCTTGTACATTGGACACACCGATGTCACCAAGAAGAACATCTAGGCATGTATAGATTGTAAAATAAATTAAGAACATCCAGGCTTTTTTGAATTGTAAAGATATTGAACACTATTTAGGTATGTACATGTTCTAAATTATGTCGACTCAATTAAGAATAAAATCTCAATGATGCTAGATTACAAGGGGCGATGATTGCTTTGGCCTAATTTTACTCTTGTCCAAGTGACCGATTCTGTGCCCTTCACAGAACAAAGGGAAGATGTCGCTGGTTGCACATTCTAGTTGGATGCCCTTTTGAGTGATCAAGGAGTAGCCAGTTTCATGGGTTTTGAACTCGCTGTAAGGAACGAATTCTCCAGTTTCTTCATTTAAATCGACATTTCTTGATCTGGGAACAGTAGCAATGATATTCGGTTTGAGCAATACCTGGCCAACGGTACCATTATGAACGGTACAAGAAAGAGCACCGGATCCGGTAAAGGACAAGTCATAACCAAGGCCAGCAGTCAACCCAACGGTTAAAACACCAACATCCAACGAGATCCCCATGGACGTGCTGAATCCTGAGTTGTATGTATACAGCCAATCAAATTGAACCGAACCAGCATTGCCGTATTCGACTGAGTGGCAAGCACTGACCGGAATGAAGCCGAGGTAAGCCACTTCTTCAATGTCATCATAGTCGAACTCAACCCAGTCAGAGTGTTTCGGGTGGATGTGAGGGGGGTTTGGCTTCGGGATAATAGGAGCATTTCCTGGCATCAAGTTGTGTGACGGAGGATGACCATGGACCAACTGGGAGACATTCCCGTCCGGATGTTTTTCAATGGACAGAGCACCAATATGGTCGATGTTTTCCAAGTTGTCAATTGGCTGGGAGGCGCCGACTCTCCTTGACAAGAAGGTACTGCTGTCTTTTAACATGAACACAACTGTGGAATTTACATCATTGATCAACTCAGAGTATTTTGCTGACGCTTCAGCAAAGTTTTTCACCTCAATGACACGAGGTGTTGCAGCATTTCCCCTGGGCGGGTCGAACATATCAATGTCGGTGGCATTGAACACATTTGAGCCCAAAGAATAACCCAAAGGAAATCCCAATACATAAGTAAGCAACAGAAAAATCACACAGAGTCTCATGTTAAGCAATTAGCGAGAATAGTGGAAACCTTCTGGCTTTTATACTACACAGCATTTACTCAACATACCATTTTTTGCAGCCCGAATGTACACCTGCGCACCAAAAATGTAGGCGAAAAAAAAAATCACATAAATCATTTTCACTCACCATTATCATAATAATTCAAGCAAAATATCCACAATGAGTGAAGCTCAGAAACAGCAGGCACAGGACCAGAAGGCACAGGCATTGCAAGTGCAATACAATAAGTACCAGGAGGATATAAGCTCGATGCAATCTCAATTAGGCGCACTTACTTCACAAATACTGGAACACACTGTTGTCGATAGCACATTGACTGAGATTTCGCCAGAAAAGAGACAGGGAAGAAGATGCTTCAAGATGATCGGAGGTGTTCTTGTGGATAAGCTGGTTGATGAGGTGATCAAAATCTTGAACGACGATGTGAAGGTCTTGAAAGAGACCAGGGACAAGTTGGAAAAAACTATCGTGGACACCAGAAAGGAAATGGATAAGTGGATGAAGAACAACAACGTGAAGGTGATGAAGAACCAGGCGTAATAAGAAGCGGGAAGAAGAGAAGAAAAAGAGGGAAGATCCAACATCAAATAATGTCAAATTCGATGCCAGCGCTAGACAACGGCCAGCTCGTTGGGCAAATCATGTGCACATTACAAACAATTTAGTTATATTAGCATAGAGTAACTACAATAAATAAGCACGCCAATTAACGTGGTTCGTCGTGTCGTCGCAAGTGTCGCCGATAGATAAGCACCAGGCCCACAGGATCACACCTGGATGGTCTTGACGTAGTGCAAGCGAGCCTCGCTTGCGCGGTTCTCCTCTCTGTTAATGGCCTCCCATTTGGGCTCATCCTTGAACAACCGCACGGCCTTGACGTACTTCTGGTCGCTGGTGAGGGTAAAACGGTGGTAGATGCCAGCAGGCAACACAAGCAAGTCACCGGGGTTCAATCTCGTCCGGATCCATCTTTCTCCATCGCCTTTGTCTCTAACATCAAAATACCCTTCTCCTTCCACAATGTATCTAATTTCTTCATCTTCATGGTAGTGTTCTTTGTAGAACTGTTTCATTTTGTTGTTGTATGCCTCCAAATCGCCTCCAAATGTGTCCAAACTGAGCACAACCTGGTCCCTGTTCTTGTATTCTCTTTCTTTGGCAATTTGATTCAATTCTTCCTCGCTATGGATCTTTCTGTAGAAAACTCCGATCTCCGATAACTGCTCAAGAGACACAGCCTCGCCAGAGTCGTGGGCATCCGTGAAGTTCTCTAAAGTATCTTTGTTGTCGTGATAGTACGCCTGAACCATTTTCCTCCTATTATATTGGCCATAAACTGAAACAACGTTCCCCGGAAATCTTTGCTTTTTATAATTTGCAATGTGGCTGACTTTGTGGGTTGGCACGTGATGCGCACGTGCCAGTTGTGGTTTATGGGTCTTTTGTGGTCTACGGGTCTTTGGCTGGCGTGTCTTTTCACGATTTTGCTGTGCGATCTTTTAGCGACATTTTTCCTCCTCCCATCTAAAACTACAGTTATCAACCGTATTCCAGCATGAACAATCGGGGCCCAATGAGGCAAAACCAGGGTTTCTCGCAAAATCTCGAGCACCAGCTCGCGTCTCAGGAAAAAAAGGCCGCGTTCAGAAGAACAGTGGACCACGGGAACAACATGGGCCGCTGGCACCTTAGAAGAAGTTTAGGATTGAAAGATCAACACATTGGTGAAATTCGCCCGGAATCACTGTATTTGATAGACTTACTTCCCTCACCTGCTTATGCTGGGGGAAATTCTGCCAACCAAAACCGTGGTAATATGGCCATCATGGATGTACAGTCCAAGTTTGTGCATTTGTCGTCCAACAAGGCTAAACATTCAATTAACACCGTCAAGTGGACACCAGAAGGAAGAAGGCTTTTGGTGGCCTCGCACAGTGGGGAATTTACCATCTGGAACGGGATGACCTTCAATTTTGAGACCATTATGCAAGCACATGATCTGGCAGTGTTGTCCCTTCAATATTCACATAATGACGATTGGCTCCTAAGTGGTGACCAGGACGGGGTCATCAAATACTGGCAGCCCAACTTCAATAACGTCAACATCATAACTGGCCACACTGATGGTATCAGAGATATTGCATTTTCACCTAACGATTCCAAGTTTCTCACGTGTTCCGATGACTCCAGTTTAAAAATTTGGAACTTCAATAACGGACAAGAAGAGAGAAGTCTCACGGGTCATCACTGGGATGTCAAATCTGCAGACTGGCATTCCAACTTGGGTCTTATTGTCTCAGGGTCCAAGGATAACTTAATCAAATTATGGGACCCTCGTGCCTCAGAGTGTGTGACAACTTTACACGGATTCAAACACACCATTACAAAGACTCGTTTTCAACCTACTGGTACCAAAAGGTTGTTAGCGACTGTTTCAAGAGATCGCTCGTGTCGTGTCTTTGACTTACGAACCATGAAAGACTTGATGGTCATTAGGGACCACGAAACTGACTTATCCTGTGTGGCCTGGCACCCTCATCATGCCTCCATGTTGACCACAGCAGCATACGATGGTTCAATGCACCACTATCTACTTGATAGTCACATTCCTGATGGTGAAAACATCAAGTCTTCTGATGAAACGTCCTCTGGTTTCGAACAAACTCATAAAATCCCTTACGCTCATGAAAAGGCTATTCATGCACTTGAATATCACCCTCTTGGTCATTTACTTTGTTCTGCTGGTGCAGATAGATCAGCTAGATTCTGGTCAAGGGCAAGACCAAATGATCCGTATGCATTACAGGATCCATTATATTCTAATGATAAAGTTGGAGCTTGGTATTTTGGAGTCAATAATAACATTAATGCCATTTTCAAACATCCTACCCTCAACAACACTGCCAGTGAGAACCAAGCAGAAATGGCACAGAATGGAGCATTGCCAGGATTACCTGGTTTGGGAGGAATGGAAGATAGAGACAAAGCCGTTGGATATGGCTCCATTCCTGGATTGGGAGGATTTTAAAAATAGCATTTGTATAAATAGTAATAGAATCTACAATAGGATAATTTAACTAAAAATGTAACGATTCTCTATAAACCTTATATAATACACATCCGAAATAAATACCGGTACCTTGGGTACAACCTAAACCTTTGAGTAGAAAGCCTCTACTGCTTCAAAATATCTTTTACCATGAATGTCGTAATAATCTTCAACAAACTCAGCGATGTGCTGAGGGACTTCGGTGCTCTGTTTCTTTAACTTGACAATTTCAATTTGTTTACCTCCATTAACCATTTTGGAGTATAAGCATACAACGTCTTTATAACTTAGAAGTTCGTCGGTTGAAATTGGTTCGTAGACTTCGTAGTAGTGTTTGGTTCTTTGTTTGAAGTCTTTGATGGAGACAGAATAGTCCTTGCCTCTGTAATCGGGGTTGAAAGCCTTACCACTGATGTTGAAATCGACCAACAGAGAGTTGTCACATTGAACATCCAAAATGACAACCGATGCGTTGATATCAGAAGTTCTAATGATGTTCATCATTCTCTCTCTTCTTTCTCTGGTGGTATTGGTGGCATCGAAAAACCCAACGTTAATCTTGTTATCGTGTAAGTCGTTGAGTAGATTATTCATGGTGATGGTGGCGTAATTTTCACGTTCTGCTTTAGCATTGACGTTTTTAGGGTTGAAGAATTCAGAATCACTGAATCCTTTATTTTGCAACCGGCGGATGTTTCCAGCGTTGTAGACTCTTGATTTGAAGTTTTGATTTTGAAGGGCCAAGGCGAGTTGTTTGGATACAGTGCTTTTACCAGAGGCTGGCAAGCCGACTAGAAAAACAACCGTTTTGCTGGTTAATGACTTGGTGATGAGCTCATTAAGTTCGGAGGGCTTAAAAGAGGGAGCGATATGGCCAGTTATAACTGGGGTTAAGGAGCCAGTGGTTGTGGCATTTGTGGCAGATTTGGAACTGAAGTATTGACTATTATCGAAAAGCGAGCTAATGGATGCTGATGAATGAATGTGCCTGAGTGATTCAGTAGGCAGTTGAGCCTCGTCGTATGGATTGGACATGTCGTTTGTTAACAAAAGTACATCAAGTTTGTGAGTAGTGAAATTAAGTGTGGTATCAATCAAGATATAAAGTGGCGGCAATTCAGATTATATATAGAGATCTGGTCCTGATAACCGGCAGATGCACAAAAAAAGAAATTAGGTGTGAAAAAAAGTGAGTTAAAATGGAACAACGGAACCAAAAAACTAAATAATCGGAGACCCTTGTAGGCCGAGAAATGACCATTTTCACAAGTATACAATTACAACTCGGCCTACGGCAATCCAGAATGGGCCCATCAGCATACCATGGAATCTTGTGGCCAACCAGAGTTTTGATATTGACGAAATTTTTTTTTCGATATGCCATAACGTGGTGCCAGAGAGCGTATGGTGATGTACATTAGTCACTACAGTTTTCGCTCACTTCGGTAATCGGCACTACGGCACATCACGCCCGACGCACATTTGTATGCGCGCTTGGCGGAGAAACCTGCGATGGGCACTAGTTAATCCGGGTATTTACCTGAGAATTTTATCCCAATTCGGTCAAGCGGACGAAGATTGCCCGTAAGAATTTTTTTGTTTGACTTTAGGCATACTATATGGAGTTATGGTTATTGGCCCATGGTTTTTTCCACTGGTAAAACTATTAGTAATGATGTAACAACACACGCAATTTGATGTAATAGTGCCTACAACAATCAAAGATTCACATATTGAAAATTAATGCATTTCCTATTTACAGATGTTTTGGGTGCTTCGTTCCGGTGGTCCAGTCCTTTTTTGACAGATTTATTGCAAAAAATACCCCACTCGACTTGACTCATATCTGACTTCCGCTCACCCACGTTTTGGCATTTCGCAATCATTTTATTGAGGCTGGTACATCACAGGATTTGAATCTTTCGCTTCCCATTTCTTTGCACGTACTTTCCCTACAGCCGAGTAGACCCTCATGGAATTGCTCTGGTCACTTTCATCGAGATCTAGTAGATTGGCATCGGCGGATACTGTAGCTTCGTTAGTTGAATCGTTATCTTGCTGCCTCGTAGTTTCGTTATCTTGTTGTCCTGAAATTTCGTTATCATGCTGTTCTTTGTTATCTGGCCTGCCTCCTTTCTTGGGGATTCGATTGATAAGCATCTTGGTTCCTTTTTCTAGTGCGGCCTGGTACATTTCAGGCGAATTGTCTAGTTGTTCTATCTTACATTTGGTGCTCCATTCTTGAGTCGATGACTCAGGATAAGGATGCTTGACAGAGAATTTCCGCTCTCCTGTTCCAAATTTGGTGTGAAGATTGACCCTGTAGTTCAAAACTCCAATCTTAGACTCACCGGCTATGGTAGAATTGAATTCATCTAAATCCTTCTTGTGTTGCTCAAGATTTTTGAACTTAATTTCGGGGTCTAATTCATCTTTGAAACTGGTCTTATACTCATTGGAAAATGATTGTAACTTCTCACAATTCTCCTCACTCATTGGTACCGCCAGAACTTTCAATGGTCGATTGTTGTCTGAATCCTTGGAACACAGCATCACAACTCGGAATGACGTATCTCCCTGGTAAGTTTTTTTGATTTCTTTGATTATCATGTTTAAGAGATTCTCCCAGAGTTGTAGCGACATCTTGAATTGTCTCTCAGCTATGGTAGTTGGTAGGTTATCGTTAAGGTCTTCAAATCGTTTGATATCCTTAGCTTTGATTTGCCCACAGCTGAAGAAGACCCTGTCGATGTCCGATAATGGTAAGTATTGGAATCCAAAGAAAGAATTTATATTGTGATAAGCAACAAAGATCCCATCCATTTGCCCAATTCTAGCTTGGAATCCGTACTTCAATAATGCACCACTTCTGATCAAATCTTCATATTCTCTTTCGAATGATTCGAACTCTCCATTCAATTTCCAAATTTGGTATGTGTTATTTTCTAATTCTGGATGTTCTTGGTCGTATCTGATTGCACAAACGGCTCTCGATTTTAAATCGAATGTACCCTTACCTGGAAGCCTTTCATCATAGCAATCTAATTGAGACCTCATTAAAAACTGTCCATAACTAGCATAGTTGTATGTGTTTTCTGTTTGTTTGAGTTTTTCGTCAATTAATTTGGCTGAAGTTCCAGCTTCATCACTATCATCGTATTTATAGCCGATATTGAATTTGGCAAACTCTTCTTGTTCATTTGTAAGTAATGCTTCCAAACAGTGACCCATTGCCGACAATAAAATCTCTTGATCTGCAGATTTGTCAGATTCTACAGCGTAAATAGTCTCACCTGTTTTTTCGTTCTTTCCCTTCACCCTAATCAATACACTGCTTGGTATTTCTTGCATGTTCTTGGTGAATGGAGGAAACCTGAACCGGTACTTGGATTCAGGTTCGTAATTGTTGAAGAACATATACATCTTGGACAATGTCGAAGTCATTGATGATGTAGAGGAATAGAATTTTTTGTTTTGTTCAACTGCTGCTTTTAATAAGGTTTCATCTTTGGATACGGTGACAAATTTCTCGACCAAATCAAAGTTAAAGTCCTCTAGTTTAATAATCTTTTTTAAGTAGGGTGAGAAATTATATATCCTTGTTCTAGGATCCTGTAAGAAATGAACTCCCGGAGAGAAGAGGGTCCGATCAAGCTTATGGGCTAATTTAGGAATACTGGATGGATCAAGCTTGCCAACTGCCTTAATTTCATTCTTTTGTGGATCCAAGCTCACTGTGATGGAGTTTACAGCAGAGCTTTCTCTTGGTTTAGTAGACCCTCGATTACCAGAACCTTTTATTTTGGAAGCTTTAATTACTTTATCCTTTCTAAATTGCTTCAGTTCTTTGGGACGAGTAGAATTTGTTTCGTTTCCATTTCTATCACTGTCTTTGTCAGAACTTCCACTTTTAATTTTTCTAGATTCTGAGGCAGCAGAATCAAATTCTCTCTTCAAAGTCTTGATCTTTTTCCTGAAGGTCCTCACTTTATTCAATGCTTCATCGCTATCCGAATGGGTCTTTTTAGTACGAATTTTGGCGCAAGAAATAGCAGAAGTATGCAAATATCGAGGCCTTTGTAATGCTGGGCAACAACATAACCGTATAAGTCTCTGTGCTGCTCGAGATTGTCTCATTTCTGAAGGTCTAAATGCTTTCGATTTGCATTAAATTATCACTGTGTTAATCTGAGATGAGCTTTAGAGTTGATGCTGGTTCGCGCACGATTCATTACTAAAATGGTTAACTAATATATATTAGGTATAAAGTATCAGCACATAGCATACATAAAATATTTATTAATGAACTGGGGTGAACTAAATGATTATTAAAACAATTACAACATGAAAATCCTAAACCTTTCCTGGGCCATTTATACTCTTACCAACTTAACTGTACAATCTTCTGTCAAGTTCTCTCAACACATTTGCAACCGATTGCACTTCCACCTGCATTCCTCTGGTGGTAAGTTTACCCACTAATGTGCTGAAATCGACAGAGTTGAATTTTTTGTGTCTAGATAATGTCTTGTATGCGTCGGCACAAGGAATAAACATACCAGCTGATGCAACGGTTCCACCAGGGGTAGTAGCAATAGGAGTGGAAGGATTGGTCATAGAAGTCATGGTCAAGGAAGGGATATTAGATTTGGAGTTATTACGTGATATGGCTGGAGGAGTGGACTTTGCAGGGGATCCTATGGAAAAAGGAGCAGGCAGCTGAGCAGCTTCATCTTCTTTCACTTTATTGGCAACAGTAGCACAAAACAAAGTGGACATTGGATCTGTTTGACATTGGGTACAAGTACCTGGATTACCTGTACATCCACCTTCCTGGTTCTCTTCTTCATTGGAAGCTTCTTCGTTTTCGTTTCTTCTAACAACGGTTGGAACTGCTCCGGCATTTAAATTGGTAATTTCACGAATTTCAACGGAAGGCCCAGGATGCATGACAGGTAAGGAAGTCTTACGGAAACTGTTCGAGTTTAATTGGATAGGAGGCAAAGAGGTTTCGTGGTCATCTTCCTCTTCTTCCTTAATGGTAATCTGTTGCTCGTTATTCAAAGATTCGTTTAATCTGGCTGCTTCCTTGGCTGCTTCACGACAAACGCATGGGGTATCGTCGGAACAGAACCCACAGTTTTCAACAGGTGAAGATTCATTGAAATTCTCTTCTTGACTCTTTTGCAATGATTCCACTTGTCTTGGTTTGGAACTCTTCAATTTTTTCAAGTCTGGCATTGGTTTCTTAGTGGCAAACTCTTTGGTGAAGTCAATTTCGAGTTCCTCGTTGTCGGCCCTTCTTTTCTTGGATTTCAATGAAACAGCGGCCATTGGCTTGAATGAATTGATGGTTTCTTCAAGTGATCTATTGATTAAATTAGCATTCGTAGTGTCTTTCAAACCAACGCTCTCGCAAAGACATTCGTCTTTGAGGCATATACCACAATCATAATCATCATTGGACGCAGACTTCTGAGTGCTTTGCGAAGGTTTATCGGGGGATGGATCATTGGAAACAGGGGTTAACGTACTGCTGGAGGAACGGCCATGATAATGAGATTCATGAAGGTGACTGTGGGGGTGACTAGCATGAATTTGAAATACCGGAGGAGAGTCAGCGGATGGTGCAGGGGAGATTTGCTGTACAGAGTATGACGATGAAGAGCCAGCAGGAGATCCACTTTGGTGTGGAGACAATTTGGGAAGTTGTTGTTGAGGCTGTTGAAAAGTATTGGGTGAATTATTATAGGTTGGGTTGGATGTCACGTCATTGTTACGGAAGCCAGAGTTCTTAATGGAATTGACCTCGGACCTTAATTGATCTAAACTTTTTAACAAAAACTGGTTTTCAATTTTCAACTTATTTATCGTGTTGACGAGACCCATTTCTTTAACTTCCTTCTCTTTTTCAACTTCCATCAATTTTTCCTCTAATTCTTGAACCCGTGTGGCTCTTCTCTCCCTAAATGCCCTCTGAGCAGCTCTGTTTTGAGCCTTCCGCTTGGAGGCAGGAGTGTCAACGCTTGGTTTTCTACCCGGTTTAGGTCTGGGAGGTAAAACCCATTCTTTTGAGGTAATGATTTGAGGAACGCTATTGGCCGACACTGAAATAGAGGGGGTTCTAATTTGTGTATTACCATTTGATGCTGGAGGGGTAGTTATTGGTCTTGGAGTGGTTGAGGAGGAACTTGAAACTGATGCTCTTTTAACAACGGGGCCGACTGGTCTAGTACTTCCTTGGAAAGGAGGAGAGCCAGTCGCTATTGGAGATGGAGCCAAGTTTTGAGTTCTTGGTGCTATACCAGGACCTTTTGAAGCCATTTTGAGTTATGGCAGGTGATTATTAATAAGAATGAAGGAACAACGATGCTCTGGAAAGTTAGTAATGATTAACTTCAACGGCAACTAAAGGATTAAAAGACCCGATAATAAGCTTGGCAACAAGAGGAACGAGGGGACTGATGGGAATATATTTGCCCGCTTCAAAAAGTATCAAGGACTTTGAAAAAACAGAATGTTAATTTGAAATTAAAAGTCGGAAAAAGAGGAGAACTTTAAAGGAGGAAAAATGTGTCTAATAAAAAGCTTTAATAGCGCATATAATTAAACCTCTTTACTTCGAAGAGTGGAAGCACTGGTATGACACTGGCAAAAGGCTGATAAAAAAAAACTTTAAAGGAAAAAGTAATTAAGGAAAATTTGTAACAAAAACTTGTAATTGGCTGAAATTGGGTGATAATTTCAGACGTGAATAGGCAATGATGGATCAGATAAAAATTATCTTTTTCATCAGCAAAAATAATTTTTTTAGCAGAATTCTCGCAAATACAACCAATCAAAGCTTGAACTTAATTACACAAAAGATTCTTTTTCCACCGAAAATAAAAAAAAGCTTAGCTCAATTTAGGGGTCTATTATGTAAGCAAACTTTAGCTTCTAAGACGCCCTAGTTCACGTGATCACGGGAATTTGTCTTTGACTTTAGCTGGAAGAAAAGAGTGGAAAGCAGTTGATACGTACGTTTGGGATGCTAGTATTTGAAGGGGATTTAGCTGTTCTCTAAATGTGTTGAAATAGCGGAGGAAAATCGGATAAAAAAGACAATGCCATCCGATTTGAGCCGAGGTTGAACACAGGTATTCAAGAGGATATTCGAATACACCAGATACTATGTGGATATATATAAAGAAAACGAAATTTCTTGATGGGAATGAATATGTGGACACAGCACTGCTCTGATGTGTGGCTTGGTGAATGTAATCTATCGAGTTGTATCAAATCAGAAGTAAAAATGTTTTTGGTTTCTTTGATATCTTGAGGGTCGTGCAGAAGTCCGCTTTCTGATTTTCCAAAATCCGACTTCGGTATGTACAGAAGGATTGAGACTTATAACGGTTTCAATTTGAGATCCGATTTGGGCCACAGCCATAATAGCTTAAAACGGCTCAGATTGTGGCTTGTCATTGCGAAGAGATGTGAAATTTTACTACATTGTTGAGTCGTTAATAAAATTTTGTTCCGAGATATATACAGATGATTTTCGGTACTTATAAATTGCAAAAAAACATTATTTACTCATTTTGCCTCTTCTTGTTGCTTCTTCAAAGCTTCAAGTTGAGCTTTCATGACATCTTCTTGAGATGGAGGACCTTCAGTGATCATCTTGTTCAAAGTAATTTTGCCGAATTCATCCTTCATTTTTTGTTCTTCTTCTAAGAATTTTGGAGCATTCTCTTTCAAATACTTTTGGAAATGTTCATATTGCAATTGACCATTTTCTCTGATCACATCCAATGGCATTTTGGGTCCGCTGGATCCTGAAGTAGTGATAGAATCAACACCCATTAAAGTAGATAAAGTACTAGTCACGATACTGGACCCTTCGATCAAATGCTTGTGCTCCGCGTACCACTTCTCTCTCAATTTCTTTTCTCTTTCAGCGAATTCCTCAATGATATTGGACTTATCTTTGAAGGTACTCAAAATTGGTCTAACATCTTTGATGTTCTGAGTAGCAATGTATTCTAAGAATGGGATCAATTTGATCAAGGTATCATCAGGTTTGCCATCCCATGGTTTCAAAACGATAGCGTTACCTGGTTGTGCCGAAGTTGGTTCTTCTTCCACGTCTATCATAAGAGTCTTACCTAAATCACGGTTCAATAAGGCCAAGTCTTTGATTAATTTACCATCTTTGTAACGACATCCTTCTCTGTATAAAGTATAAGAAATGTAAGCATGTAATGGGTCCAATTTGGTGACAGTTTTCTCAGAGTACATTTGGTAATTGGATCCAAACACAACGATTTCATAGTATTGAGATAAGTAACCCAAGAAGTAATCCAAACCTGGTCTTTTAGCAGTTCTCCAACCATTCTTTGTGTCCCAATTGGAATGAATCAACAAGTCATCCAAAGTTAAAACCAAAGTCATTGGTCGACGGTAAGCTTCTGGGGGTGGGGGTGGTAATAAGTTCTCGAACACCGGTTCAGAAAAGAAGGTGAATAATGAACTAATTCTCTTGTTCAATCTGCCATAGACATCTCCAGGAGCAAACCCATTGCCAATACTCTGGGCTTCAAGGCTTTTTTGTTCATCTTCGGAGTCCCAGTTACGAGCCATGTAGCCAACACCAGCCAATCCAGCAACAAAGGAAGAAATGTAAAACCAATTGGCGTATCTCTCTCTTTGGATATCTCTACTGGTCTGAGCTCTTCTCTTTCTCTTCCTTTCTTTCTTTTCTTCGGGTTCTTTATCTTGAGTGGATTGTTCTCCTTTTTCATTCTCTAATGGTTCGTCAAAGCCAGCCTTTGCCAATAAATCGTCAGTTAAAATTGATTCTGGCTTTTGTTCCTTCTTGTCAGCGTCTTTCTTGTCAGCAAAGTATCTAACAATTTTGTGGTTTATGGAGACACTGGCAGGACCCACTCTGGTAGTGCGGGCCAAAGAAGTAGCTGCGAGCCTAGCAACTTGAAAGTTTCTAAGCATTTTGAGCGATTCTATATGTTTTAAAGAAAAGTTGGTGATGAAAAAAATTTGAACAGCAAAATCGCCATCTGGTGCGACATCTTTATTCGATATCGTATAGAGAATTTCTATAAAACACTAATACTGATTGACCAAATGCTCTCCTCCAAATATCTCCAAATAGGCTCAAGAAGTCTAAGGTTCAAAACTGGTTTTACAAGGCTTTTGGTAAATCGGGCTATACGATTCAATTCTACTATCCCTGAACCCCCAAAATACAAGAAACAGGGGAATTTCATTGCTAGTGCTTTAACATACGTTAAAGAAATAGATGAATACCAAGAGAAAATTAATAAAAACACATCAGTTCAAGATAAATCTAAAGAGCTTTTACAAAGAATAAAACATAACAAGGAGCTTCTCTATTTACTATCCACTTTTCATTATGAGTTATCCAAAATTGGGATAACCAATTCGAACACTCTCGAAGATAGACTAAATAAATTGTGGAGATATCGATTAAACTGGATTATCAAATATGCCAAGATTCACAATATATTTTGGGAAATGTGCCAATTGCAGAATATCTCTCAGAATAATCATAGGCTAGGATTCCATCCCAACCATATTGGCATATTAGACCCAAAAAATTTCACAAATGAAGAATATCAACAGTTGCAAACAGGTAAATTTGGAGACGTTGACTTTTCAGATATACAAATCATCAGTTTTTCATCGCCCCCTTTTCAAAAATAATTTACAGATTCTGAATTCAAGACACTTGTATATATATTAGCATTAAATTTTTGGAATGTGTAACGACTTAGAGATTTCAGCACAACCTTGCAAGAAGAAACCAAAGGTCACAACATGAACCTCAGCAAAAGTGCCTTCAAGGAGGGTACCACCTGGTAAGTTATCCAAGATCCATTCTTTGTAGACCAAGAAAGCCATAACAGCAACCCAGATCAAATTAGAAGGAACTGGTAAACCTTCAAAATACTGGGACTTACCAGTTTTGTCTTTGGGAATTTTATTTGTACTGATATTGAATCTTGCCAATCTGGTCAAACCACATAAGACCCAGAAAGATAACAATAAAACATCGAATGTTGTTCTGAAACCAATGGCGAAAGCAATAATAGCGGGACTGACACTGAAACTGATTAAATCGGCCAAAGAGTCCAACTCTTGCCCCATTAATGAAGATTTATTACGTAACCTAGCAACACGACCGTCGAAGAAGTCAAAGAATAAACCCAAGCAAATAAAGAAATGAGCTCTTTGAATGTAATGAGTTTGACCGGTCAAACCAAATCTCAAGCAAGAAATGATGGAATAAAACCCACTGAACCCATTCAAAAGTGTAATAAAATCTGCCATGTGCAAGTTTCTAATCATACTGAAGTGTCTGACATCGTCCAAAAATCTTTGGTAGTCTTTTTCATCAGGTTTTGGTAATGGTTCTTGGTTAGAGGACAAAGAGAAGAGCGATGAAGATCTTCTAATCGGGCCAGGATGGGGATTCCTTTGAATAATTTCAGCATCTGAGTCGATGTCAGATGCAATCGCCGACTCGTTCTTTTTGGCACCTGTAGAATAACTGGACATGGTGTTGAATTGATGCAATTGAAGTAGTGGAATTATTCTTAACAATTTATTGATGATTGTGAAATTGTGCGAGTCACGTTTAGAGCAAGATGCCCAAGCAAACAAATTTGAAACTTGTCACAATTATTATGACGATTATTATTACTCAATTTTACGCCTACCCGCAATGATCATTATTCATAATTTCGCTGATGGTTATTAAAAATACTTGGCAGTTTTACCTGATTGGTTGTTTTCTTGCTACATTTGTTGATACAGAGCTAAACATGTATATGTGTTAAATTATTATATAATCGTGCGACATCGTATTGGGACTACCTGTCATCGGTGCTAACAGTTAGTTTTGGTATATCAGGATATGAGTCTTTCCTCGATTCTGCTTCAAATGAGAATTGAGCATTAGTGGGCGAAAGATTGGTGGCCATCCATTCTCGGTTGGAATTTATAAGTCCCTGTATGTTAGAGGGAGGATTCATCATAGAATTGATTGACTCACCTGAAGATACTCGTGAAAGGTTAAGATAGTTGCCAGTATTATTATAAGTAGGTGGCAGTGGCACAGATGGTGGCAGTGTAGCTAATGGCTGAGGAACAGGTTGAGACTCAGCCTCTTGAATTCTTAGATTCAAGATCTCTTGCTGTTGACGTAATGCATCTTGTTGCATCCTCAAGTAAGATTGATGGTCAATCTGCTGAGGTAACTCAACAGCACCCGGCGTGCCTGCTGGTGATGTAGCTATCAATGTTGGTGGAACTGCCGTAGTTTCACCGCCTATCAGAAGTAAATTCGATCCTCCTGTGTTATGTGGAGACAATACTGGCGGTGATGAGGCACTAGAGGGAAATTGGTTCGAAAAAGTGTCATCGAACGGATTACCCTCTTTACCTGCTGAGTTTGCTGTCTCGTTTGGAGTGGCAATACGTGGAGTGAATATTCCTGATAAACTATTTTCTTCTTTGCCATTTTGAGGTAACTGCCTGATGCCTGTTCCTTGCCTTGGTAATAAATTATTCAAGTTGAGACGAAGTTCCGCTGATTTGTCGACTAGTCTGGGTGAGTTGGATCTCTCTGGTCTACCTGGAGTAGGAGCGGAGATTCTTGATTCTGTTTGCATCTTCTGTTTGTCTCTGACCTTTTGTTCTTTCTTCTTAGCCATCTCTTCTTCTCTGGCCCTGACCTTGGTTTCTATAAGTTCAAATCTGGAGACATGATCATCATTGAATTTCAATAACTCATACAAGTCACCATACCAATTTTCAAAATCCGTCTCGTTATTGCACTTGAAAGTGTACTTTTGAGTTCCATTTTTGGATTTGAAAAGAACAAATTTACGGCCTTTGTTGTCCTTGAGTTTCACAGAGTATTCGTTCAAATTGTAAGATTTAACAGGTATGTCATCATGACCAATGAAGCCACCTATTTTGTCTTTCCTCAATTTTTTCAAAGAAGCTGTGGCCTCTGGGGTACCAGGGGACGCGGAACCATTGGGAGTTGGATTCTGGATTTCTCGTTCCAATTTGAATTCATGGAGATAGTTGGCAGTCAACACATAATAGAAGGAATTATAATTCTTCAAAATCTTCAGCTTCTTGTAAATTATCCCAAAACGAAGGCACTTGTTATGAATGGACAGGGAATAAGGAATAACTAATGAGCTGAAGTTTCTGATCTCCTTTTTAGTGGAAACATCAGTAGTCTTATAAATATTCAAAAAGTTTGGATTTCTCAGGATGAAGTTTTCCCAATCATGTGTGGCAGAAGCACCATGAGGAACCGCTTTTTTCAAGATACTCATCAAATTGACAGCCATGAAATCACTATTAGTATTCGAAGAATAGACCGATTCTTGATTGACGAGCTTGCCCATACGATCAACGACAACATTGAGTTCTTTCAAAACATATGACAATAATTCTTTCGAGATATTCTGTAAATTAATGTATGATGCAAACATGTAATTTTCGTGGATCAATTGATTTTTCAATTGGAAGTCAACTTGAAGTTTCAATAAGAATGGGTCATCTAGAACACCTTCGTCTTCCTCTAACGTATTTTCATCGCTAGACTGGCGCTTCAAAACTGGCTTTTCGCTTGAGTAGCGTTCCACTGATTGCATGTAATTATTCAAGATTTTACCTGATTTGGAGATTTCTTTTAACAACGTTGTATTTGCAAAAGATTCATTTTTCAAGGTGGAACGAATCTCTTTGATCTTAACCAGAAGATTTTTCAAAAGAGTTTCTAATCTTGGGATCAACCGATTCAACAATTCTCTGTGAAATCTCAGTTGCGATTGATATATTTGATAATGGTGGTTGATAAGAGCCGGGGCCAAATTGTTGAAGAGAGAGTCTTCAGGGAAGAACGAGGAAGGGACATTTATGTCATTGTGGTTGAAATTTTGTGTCTGAGATCCACTGGTCAAACTCGAAGTCGAGTGAGCATGAGGAGGACCCTGATTGGGGGAAAGGTTGTGTTGAGAACCAGTATGGAAAACGTTAAGACTATTCATTGAGAGATTCTTCTTGTGGTTGGAGTGTTGTCCGTCACCTTTCATGAATGACTGGTTGGACTTTGTCTTAAAAAGAAGAGGTCTTTTTGAATCGGAGGGAGGTGTGGTATTTCCGTTGGTCAGGGGAGGACTGGGGATAGAGGTGTTGAGACTCGAACTGGACAAAGATTTCTTCAATTCATGTTTGGGGGTATTGGATCCACTTCCAGAAGGAGGGGAATTGGGGAGGTGTTGCAGTTGCAGTTGTTCGGCTAACTGGCTGTATTTCATAGGGAGGTTTTTGAACCCGGGGAATTGCACTGAGTTGATGAGCTGTAAATTAACATTAGCATCGAATTCTTTTATGAGGGCCAACTCCTTGCAATAGTAAATGAGAGAGCGAATGAAGTATTTCCAAAATTTAAAGTAACTAATCAAATGGTCGATTGGTTTAGCTTCGTGGCCAGGAATATTAGCGTTGAAAGGCAGGCGGGAATCGAAATTCGGAAGAATGGTTTCTTTTTGAAACATGATGCCACACTGTAAGAATGATCCAAGTCCAAATCTTCACCAGCAGCAAACAATCTATCAAAGGTTGATACTAGTCAAAGAAAAAATTTTAGATAGTATTTTTGCTATACTAGATCATCTGACGCCTATATATATATATGAAACCGCCAAGCAACAATCTACGGTAATCAGTGGGTTTCACCGCGCGTCTGGTGTATGGAGGGAGATTCCAGCTCGGAACACTCGGTCTAGGCTTGAGGCTATACAAACACCCTAACCCTGCCAGTTGAGGCGAATTGCTACACTAATTTTAGAAGTTGACAGCATTGACGATTTCGAATAAAATAGGACACTCGGTGAATAACCATACTTTCCGCGGAACATCTTCGGAATATATGGTTGGTGTTTTATTGCTGGTGATTGCAAGGAATAAGCATGGTGGGGGGTGGAAACGCTGACGTAATCCCCCACTACAATTTCACCAAAAAAAAAAGTGCTCAAAATAAATCCGCCTTGTTGCAAATTCCTTTGTGCACTGGTTGCCTCGCTGCTATGAATGACTTGCAAATTTACAACAAATACAAGGCAATAGAGCAGCCTTTGGCGGAGTCGATGGAGCGTATTGGGGAAAATAGTGATGTGGGTATAGACATTAATTTTGACGACATTTTTGCATCCGACGATGCCCGTTCATTACAGTTGTCGCCTTTAGAACACCAACTTCTTAGTTCTGCGTTGTCTTGTGAAAATCCCACGCCCGTTGCATCTCCTGTTCTCAAGCGAGTTCGAAAGTGTTTGTACAGTATCTCTAAAACTGATTTCCTGCTTTTTTCTCTATTTAAAGGTCCTCGTCACTCCGGTACCAAGATTAAGTTCAACCACAATCCTGATTTCGTATTCTACGACAATCCTTCAGCCCAGTCCTCTGACAATTTATTGTCTGCATCTTCGTTCTTTGTTCCTTCGGGCTCTACTCTGTTTTCCTCACCTTTGTCTCCTGCTCGAACTTTTCCTAAGCCCCTTACACAGCAATCTAGGCAACGGGCCCCTAGTCAATCAATTTTGAAGAAGAAAGTCAATGAAAACTACTACGACGAACATTCCAAATCTTTGAGGCTAGATCAAATAGACATTGATCAATTCTTGTCGGATTTCGAAAAAGACGCAATTAGCAAATTTAACCAAGAACAGACTCTCTCAGAATTTAGAATGCAACAATTAAAACGTTATTACGACAATGAGCACTAAAGTCGATTTTTTTGACTTTTTCACTAAATTAAAAAAAAACTGGAAACTTATGAAATTACTAAATATCACGGCCTTGAATCCTGTAATAGCTGTAATTACCCTTGAACCGTCAAACTACTCGAAATTCCCAATTAATTAGGTTTTTATTCTGCTAGTTAGGTATATTGGTTCGCACATTTGGTTGCAAAATTATGCTTGCGAAAAATTATGTTAGGCGTACACATAATAAAATAGTGGAAAACCTTAAATGAAGATATGTCCCATTCAGCCTAGAGGGTCTTGACTTCCGTCTGAAAATGGCAACAGAACTGGCAGTTACCGATATTCTTTTTGGAAGCGAGTTATCAGTATTTATGGGAGAAAATGATGCCTTCAGATTTCCTGACAGAATGAACTCCCAAGGATCAAACGAACAATATTCACCAGAGCCAAGGCACGTTGAGCAAACCGATGTGAATTTCGAAGAATTTCTCAACTATGAACCTTCTTCATTGGCATTACCCTCTCTATCTGATCAGGAAACAGGTAATATTGCCGCCCAAGAAGTGCTAGGTTGGCATAATACTTCAAGTCAAACTGAACCTGACTCACAATACCATTTACAACAATCTTTAGAGTCACAACCTGTTTACCCATCAGATGATCTTATAGACGTCGACTTGAAATCATTGCAGCCAGAAATAGTGGCTCCACGACGTCAGACAAGGGTAATAAGTAATCCTCCCATAACTAACCCAAATTATGATTTCGTGTTCCATTCGACCCTTCAACGAACAAACCTGGAGCCTCGAGTCAATCAGGTTGGCCAAGTATTCAGTTACCCAAATATTGATGAAATGTTCGACACACCGATAACTCGACTACAAATTAATTCAGTTGCACCAGCGGAAAGCGTAAATCAACAGGTAATTCGCAGCATCCGACATGAATTTGCATTTGAGAGAGATTTCGAAAAACGCTACTACAAGCAAAGAAAAAAACCTACCAAATCTAACAAAAGACGAAGAGATCCTGATAGAGATGATAACACATGGGAACCTGAATCAGTTTACAAAGCATTCACTAATAGCAAACCAGTGTACTTTGATAAAACTGATTACCCCAACAATATCCCCAGGACCTCATGTTTTGGTAAAATCAACATGAGGTCTAAAGGTGCTTGGACTAGAAGTCCCAATAAGAAGTAAAATCTACTTGTATATATAAATGTATATATTCCCATAATAATTAATAACTAATGGCTTTATGATGAATTTTTGCAGCGAAAATTGCTTTTTCGAAACTCGGAAAAACTGCTCGAAATATTGGCAAGTCGCACCGAAATGCGCATCCTTTCGGGATTAACTGCTGTTTTGTCGCAGTCAGATGCCGCTTGCAAAAAAATCACCTGGAACCATCTTACAAAACCAGAGCTTTTATGGCAGTTAACAGAAGAGATCCTTTCAGTAATGACTCATTTAACAATTCGCCTTTTGAAATTTGTATATATTCGGTGCGAATGCTGCAAGTTTTTTTCTTTTACTTATTGGTGACATTTGGTGACTAAATCAATATATACATTGTAGAAACCGCTCATTTCGAAATTAAATATTTGTAGACTCTTCTTCATGTCTTCATTCAATAACAAAGAGAAGTCTAGCATATCAGAAGTTAACCACGTAACAAGTGGTACTTCGTCAGAAGAGACATCTGGGAACATATGGTCATCACTCAGAGATTCTTTTAAACCTGCTATTCAACAAGAAACATTAACTAATGCTGATACTAATACTAAAGATCTTGAAAACTTAACCGACGTGGAAAGGGCTGCAATCAATGCTGCTAACTCTCAATTAACTCGTGGTTTGAAGTCAAGACATATGCAAATGATCGCCATTGGTGGCTCGATCGGTACTGGACTCTTCGTTGGTTCTGGTTCTGCGCTTCACACCGGAGGTCCCGCTGGTATCGTCATTGCCTGGCTTTTCACCGCTACTGGTATTTATGCTACCATGCAAGGTGCCGGTGAATTAGCTGTGGCTTTTCCAATCAGTGGTGGTTTCAATATTTATGCCACTAGATTTATTGAGCCAGCCGTCGGTTTCGCAATTGGCTGGAACTACTTCATGCAATTTTTCGTTTTACTACCTTTAGAATTGGTGGCAGCATCCATTACCATCAAATATTGGAATACGACTTTGAATCCTGATATCTTCGTGGCGATATTTTGGCTTGTTGTATTCCTAATCACTTTACTTGGTGTGAAAGGTTTCGGTGAAGCCGAATTCATTTTCTGCACAATCAAAGTTATTGCTGTCGTAGGATTCATCATCCTTGGTATTGTCTTGATTGCTGGTGGCGGTCCAAGCCATGAGTTTGTCGGTGGTAAATATTGGAGAAATCCCGGCCCATTCGCCAACGGTTTCAAAGGTGTCTGCTCAGTTTTCGTTACTGCTGCCTTCTCATTTGGGGGAACTGAAATGTTGGCTTTAGCAGCAGGTGAAGTTAAAGACCCTCGTAAAACTATCCCAAGAGCCACCAAACAAGTTGTTTGGAGAATCACCCTCTTTTACATCGGTACTATTGTCATTATCGCTACTCTTATTCCTTACAACAGTGAAAGATTACTTGGTAGCTCCAGTGTTGATGCTGCAGCATCTCCATTTGTTGTTGCAATTGTCAATGGTGGTATCAAAGGTCTTCCAAGTGTCATTAATGCGGTCATTTTGATCGCAGTTCTCTCTGTTGGTAACGCCTCTGTGTATGCCACATCGAGATCTCTCAACTCATTGGCTGAGCAAGGTATGGCACCTAAATGGACCGGCTACATCGACAGAGCTGGTAGACCTTTGGTTGCCATCGTGGCCACCAACATTTTTGGCTTATTTGCATTCATCGCTGCATCTGATAAACAAGAAGATGCATTTAATTGGCTATTGGCACTTTCAGGGTTGTCGTCCATTTTCACTTGGATGTCAATTAACCTTTCTCACATCCGCTTTAGAAGAGCCATGAAAGTTCAAGGAAGAAGTTTAGAAGATTTGGGGTTCAGATCAAGCGTGGGAGTTTGGGGATCTTATTATGGTTTACTTTTCAACTCATTGGTATTAATTGCTCAGTTTTGGATTGCTTTATTTCCTATAGGATCTCCACCAAATGCAAGTGACTTTTTCCTTGTTTTCTTGGGTCTCCCAGTGATTTTGGTCTCTTGGATAGGTTATAAACTTTGGAAGAGAGATTGGACTATGATCATCAGAGCAGAGAATATCGACCTCGACACAGGAAGGCTTACCTACGATCCAGATGTACAACAGCAAGAGCTCGAAGAGCTCAAAGCATCATTATCAACGAAACCTTTATACTATAGATTATATAAAACATGGTGTTAACCATTCATAATTTTTTGCATCCATAAATTAATGACATTTTAAGACTAAATTATGTAATAAAATATGCCTCTCGAATCTTCCGACTCGTGATCTATCGAGTTGAAACACCTATGAAGACACACAGCAATGGAATACATTTTTTGACCCCAAAATAAGGATACATAAAATCTTATTCATGGGACTGTTAAAGGAATAATAATATTCAACAAACCGGTTCTGTGGTCTAGTAGGTCATGGCATCTGCTTAACAACCGTACACCAGTACAAATGTTAATACGCAGAACGTCCCCAGTTCGATCCTGGGCAGAATCAGTTTAATTTTTTTTGTAAATTCAATCTATATTCACCAAATGGCTTGGGGAATATAGGTTATGGTTTTTGTGCTTTTTTTGCGGCAAAAAATTTTCAAAATGCGAGTGCTAAGGTCATCGCACTACCGAATTTGAAAATTTATATACTACGAATATTACAGTTAGCCAGGTATTATAATGGTGTTTACGATAGGGAATATCTAAGTTGTTAGTACTAGATTCGAAATCTAATTGAGCGTCGCACTTCATGTAGGTGTTAGTTGATTTCAAATTGAACCAGACATTGTAAATAGGAACAATCATGACGATAACGCATATAATTCTAATCATTTGTGCAAACAGCTCGCAATTACCACTAATAAAACATACTGCTTAATGAGCCATACTTCAAGTATGGAATTGGTTTCAATAATGATTTTCGAGAAGAAAAACAAGGAAGACAAGAAAAAGGTGAGGAAGAAGAAGAAGAATAGTACGTAGAAATAATTTTATAAAAAATTCATTATTTATTGTCGCGCACAATCAAAGTTTCGTGAAAAATGCTAAAATATAGAGTGAGTCTCGGTTGCAGCCAATTCAGGAGTAAGCTTTCAGTAATTTTTCTTGATGAATTTTCAATTCTTTACACCAATCACGTAATGAATCTAATTTGTTGAGATCTTCAAATTCATGATCATCATCTCCGTCATGTTCAGGACCTGCCATAATAGTAGAACCAAGAATACCTGCATTTGTATTTTGGTTAGACAGATCATTTTCAGGAACCTTAGCCTCTGAAATTTCAGCTCTTTGCTCTGAGAAAATTTGGTCCTTTTGACTCAATGACACAACAGCTTTGCATGGGAGAGCACTAGATAAATATTGAAGCCACTCTTCGATATGGGGTAGCCACAATTCCAGGCTGGGTATAGGTACTCTTGATTTTTTATACAAAAGTTGAAATAAACTAGACCCCAAATTACCTCGTTGAGAGAGAATGAAATTTGTTCTTTCTTTCTGGTCTGAATCAACATCCATTTCGTCAGTCTGGCCCTCGTTGAATTCGACACCGAACTGCAGCAATTTATTCATCCTCAAACCCAAAGCATCAAGGCATTGAAAATTGGTAAAAGCAGTTCTTGCATCGAGGGTAGTTGGTAAAATGGAGTTTGCACTTTGATGTCTATCGACTTCCATGTATTCGTTCACATAGTCTAGCTTGACGTTGGATAATTTACCCAAGTTTGTGAGTTTTAGCACGGTCTGCTCCAATTCTTCCTGACTCATAGCCAACTTTTTAGTGAGAAAGCTAAACTTTAATGTGCTGTAGGCCCTTGTGTAATTCAAAAGTATTCTCGATTTCAAGTTGATCTTAATCTGGTCTGATGCAAATACGAATATTTCATCTCCGACCAATTCGTCCTTTTCACTATTCATTTTTTGCATGACTTTTTGAAATGTGACTAGATCCAGTTCATCATAGGCTCGAAGCAATAAGATCAAATTTGTATATTCGGGCAATTGGGAGTAAGTTTGAGTTTCCTGAGACTCAAAAGGATTAACTTCATTCTCCGTAAGAACTGAGCAAAGACTCAAATATTTCAATATCTTCTTTTTAGATGTAGATCCAGCTTCATCATAACTCTTAAAGCATTCATAGAACTCAATTCTAGCTTTCTCATAATTTCCTCTGTAGAAATGAACTTTAGCACCACACTCTCGTATTATTCCCATAATCCTTGGATGCGTAACTGCACTTGTTATCATGAGACTTTTATTATACAAATTGTTCAAGACCGCTAAGTCTAATTTCAGTTGGTGGGAATATAGCTCAATTTCAGCAGCAATTACTTCTAAAGCAAATGAGTTTTTTGTACTCTCGGAAGAGGTTTCTAGTTTATTATTGATAATGTTAATCAAGGGTATACCCCCAGAATGATCATCAGATTCTAATATTTCGTTGAGCTTATTGATATTTATCTTGAACCATAATCTGTCGTTGCTCTTACCAGTCGTGGAGGAAGATTCGAGAAATTTGAGAATAATATCGTATAGTTGATCAACGAATTTAGGTTCATCGACAGATGTATAGTTAGAGAGCATTTTGCTTATGGACTCTTCGGCGTAGTTTCTGTTAACTTTGGGAACAAATTTTATCAATTCTTTCAAGGAGTCAAGGCAAGCATTGTAATTACCACATTTAAATTGTATTTTGATGATCTGTTTCATTGATTTGAATATCCATTCTATGTTCTCTTCATCGTAGTCGTCATTTTTGACAGCAACAATGGAGTAAAGCTCCTTTATTGCTTTCTCCGGGGAGTCCTCTTTCAAACTTTTGGCATTATAGTACTTATTTTGCTAAAACGGTTAGTTTGTGCTCCAGTGAATTGTCATCAAAAAATATATGCACATACCAATTGGTAATCTTCCTCCATATCATCTTCTGCGACATCACCTTCTTCATCTTCATCTTCGAATTCGAATTCATAAGATTCTTCTGACAAAAATTCATCTTCATCGGACATTTTGAGAGATACAGTCAATTGATCTTTAACTTCTTTGCATTCGATTTCTCTAGTGTACAGGGTGTACGGAAATTTGTATATTTCGAAAAGTTAGAAAAATCATTTAAAGCCTGTTAATTCTATATCATTTCGACATATCCAGTAATATAGTACATATAAGAGGGATTTGACCCCATAAGGCAATTTGAAACCATGATATTCGTGTAAGATGGAGTTTTCAGAGGTTGCTTACTAAAAAGCTCTACATATGGTTGACAAGTAACATTTTTGTGTATAATTGCTCGTATGGCGCAGTGGTAGCGCAGCAGATTGCAAATCTGTTGGTCCTTAGTTCGAACCTGAGTGCGAGCTTTTTTTTAATTTTTTTTTTAAATTTGGTGCTTCTGAACTGTTAGGTGTATCTGCCGAAGTTGTACACTTGAATGTTTAGACTACGATAGGATCTATTGGTATGACTTGGTTCTATTCAATAGAGTTTATTTATTTTATATAAAACTTCTTTTTAATGATAGGGAGATTGAGAAATAAAATGGGTTCGCCCTAAGGCCTGATCAGGGAATGCTTAATCAGTAGTCATTACACAACTTCAGACTCGTACAAAACGAATGGCTCGTACTCAGTATCCACTAAAGATGCATATTCGTGAAGACTACTCTTATTTGAGAAGCCATCACCACCCAAATAGCCGAATTTTTCAACCAATTCTTTTTTAGCCTTATCAGCGTTTTTGATGTCACTATCAGTGAATTTGATCAAGAAAGCTTCAAATTGAGGAGGTAAACCATATCTCAAAACAGATTCAACATATATTCTAATTGATTTAATGTGAAACCAAGAGCTGTAAATTTCAGAATATGCAGTTTTAGCTAAACGAATCAAATCGTTTTTAGCTTTAGATTCAGTTGCCTTAGTTAAATCAAACTCTTTTCTCATATTATTGAGAGTCTCTTCTGAGTAAACGAAATCATTACGTGGGTGCCATCTTTTTTCTCTAGCAGCAGTTACGAAATCTTGTTGATACTTTTTGAATAAAGTGACAGCGAATAAGTTGAACTCGGAATCTTTAGCGATAAGGTTAGCCGATCTTGGAATAACAAATTGAGTCAAAGTTTCGTAAGATTTTTCGAAATCGTCGGTCAAATTTTTTGGAACAGCAATCAAAACAGTGGTCAAATGTTCAGAATCCAACACGAAATGCTCAGGACGAACAATTTCGTGCAAGGATTTGATCGATAAATCACCATTTTTCTTTCTATCAGCAGCCAAAAAATTGGACTTGGCACTTTGATATTGCTGGTAAGCCGAACGAACATCATTATCTAAAGTAAGAGCTTCATCGGAGATCGTCTGGACCAATTGACTGATTGGTTTATCCAATCTGTACTTTGAGGTATTCCAATTGAAAGACTCGGTATAATCAATAACTGGCTTACCGTTCACCTGTCTTGGGATGGAGGATGAATCAGCGACATTCCCTAAAACATCAACAACTTTGGCCACCGATGAAGATAGTTGTTGATCTAATTTAGATAATTCTTCACTCTGTTGAACTAACGAATCTAATGTGCCTATTTGAAAGTCAGGTAACTTGAATTCAGAAATTGTTTGCTTTCCACCATTGAAACTTCTTTCCAACCAGCTTTGTGCATTTGTGGATTCAGGCAATGAGACAATCAAATATTTGGCTAGCGGGTCCATGATTTTGATTGATCTCTAATGATGATAGTTGAATGGTACATTTTATTAGGATAACTGTTGATAAATGCGAGGGTGAGCGCTGGAATGGCTGCGCGTAATTCTCAGCACACAATCTGCCAAACAGCGTTATTTTTGTACGGGCGTACTGAGACATACTCACGGTAAAGTACTCTAACCGTGATTCATTACCACTTCAGAGCTCTACAGCCTTCAGATACTACATACATTTTCGTCCAGGCCAAGATTCTTAACTCAATTCCTAGTAGTCTACTCAAATATCTTGATTAACAATTAGAGGTAGTAGATGGATGCACGGGTCAAAGATTTCGAATTTCCCGGATCCTGCACAGTTGCGCGATGCTTTTTTCTATGAAGACATGAAAAATTCTAGCAATACCTTATAGTAGATCATATACCACGAATAGTCAAAATGAGTAACTCGTTAGAGGTATGTATAAACAGAAACGCTTGCCGAGAGAGTGAAGTGTTGAAATGAAAACTAACCAATTTTCAGGAACGTCTTAAGACCCATTCGTCTGCATTTGATGGATTATTGTCTTTAATTCCTGCTAAATATTACTATGATGATGCCACCCAAGATCAATGGCAACAAAAGAAGAAGAGTAAAAAGGAACTCCAGCAGAACAAAAGAGCAAAGCTAGACCCAGAGTCAAAGAATGACGCTGACGACTATATCAATTCTCATGCAAGTGCCAAAGATGTGATGAGCAACAAGGCCAAAAATGCCAAATCAGTCAACATTCCTTCTTTAAAGAAATTCCCTCAAGCTATAATAGACAAGGCGGAAGAATCCGAGTCCACGGCTCAACTATCAGAGAACCAAGACTCCGATACTCAAGTAAGCGAACCAGTTGAAAATGAAGTCTTGATAAACAGTAATGGCAAAGGTAAATTAGTTTTCGAAGAGGATAATAATGACACAAATATTGCATCTGAACAAGAAGATAAGTTCCCAAAACAAAAGAAGAACAAGAAGGAATTATCACCAGAGGAACAAAAGAAGAAGAATGAAAACTTAATGAAATTGAGGGAAAAATTATCACTGAAAATCAGTTCATTAAGAGAAAAACGTAAAGCCCCAGGTACTAAGAACGGAGGAGCTGTTAAATCAAGAGATCAGATTTTAGCCGAAAGAAAAAGAAAAGAGGAAATCAGAAAGCAAGAAAAGTTGAAGAGGAAGCATGAAGAGGTTGAACCGGAATCAGACTCAGATGATGATTCTGATAACGAACGTCCTAATAAGAAGGCCAATGAAGATGATGAAGCAGTATTATTCGGAAACATTGAATTCCAAGATGGTTCAAGAGTCACCTCCGATCTAAATAGATTCCGTAATTCCGCTGACAAAAAGAAAGCTAAAGGACCAGCCAATAAGGATATCAAAGCTCACTTATTAAAGTTGGAACAAAAGAAGAAGAAAATAGCCCAAATGGCACCAGAAGATCAAGTTAAACAAAAGGAAAAAGATAAATGGAACAGACTCATGTCACAAGCAGAAGGTGTTAAAATTAAAGATGATGAAAAATTATTGAAGAAAGCGCTTAAGAGGAAAGAAAAGCTTAAATTGAAGAGTGAGATTGAATGGAAAGACAGAAAACAAGTGGTCAAAGACACTGTGGCAGCACGTGCCAAGAGAAGAGAAGAAAACTTGAAAGCTAGAAAAGATAATAAAGGTAAGAAGGGTAAGAAGCAACCAAAATTAAGAAAATTCACTGGTACCATTAACAAGAAAGCAGCGACCGGAAAGAATGCGAAGAACGGTAAGAAGAGAGCAGGTTTTGAGGGAAGTGCTAAATCCCGAGGAAAAGGTGGTAAATAGGTACGATAAGACGCTAGCATATACGATTATAGACAATTATTCTGTGTAGATGGAATAGTCAAATTCGGGTGCAAAAAAATCTCACCGATCAAAAAAAAAAAAAATTATCAAACAGCTCCATGACGTATGACATTACAGATTCGAAAATATAGCGAAGAACAGATTAAGGCCACCGAGACTTCCCGGCATCCCAGCAATTCTCTACTTCATAAACTTTATGGCCGATTTTCTCGGGGAAAAACATTGGTCATGTAGATGATGTTCTGTTTTATTGCTGCCATGATTTGGAAAATCTCATAATAGCATGTAGTTTTCTAAGAGAGTGCCACGAAAGTACACGAAACAAGCCCTAGTAATCATTCTAAATCAACATATATAGAAAGAGGACCATTTGACCACGTCCCCGCTTCCTTATCACCATCGAAATCATCTCTATCTCCATGCAATTGTAGTTGAAGATGGCTGGATATAAGGCACAAGCTGTGCCACCACACGACCGCAGCAATTCGGTGTGAAATTTACCAGTTTCAATCGGATAAAAACCACTTATATATATAATTATCAATTGAATTTTATCAACTAGATTGTTCTTGATAAACCAACTCAACTTCACCATGTCTGCTATTCAAGGTCAAATCACATCATTTTTGTCAGAAATCGATGCTGTATGTTAAGTCTTATTCTCACTGATTGATTAATCCCTTACTAACTGATTAGAAAACTGCCGGCGCTTCTGTCTTACACCACTTTGAATCTCAAACTGGTTTACCTAGATCATATGCCGTCTTGGGAGCTGTCGGTGTCTACTTCGTTCTCATCTTCTTGAACGTTGGTGGAATTGGCCAATTGTTGTCTAACATTGCCGGTTTCGTTATTCCTGGCTACTACTCCTTGGTGGCACTTGAAACTACAACTTCCAAAGATGACACTCAATTATTGACTTATTGGGTCGTTTTCGCTTTCTTGAATGTTGTCGAATTCTGGTCAAAGGCTATCTTGTACTGGGTTCCTTTCTACTTCTTGTTCAAGACCATTTTCTTGCTTTACATTGGTATCCCATCTTTCGGCGGTGCCACCACTATTTATCTCAATGTGATCAAGCCATTTTCCCAGAAATACGTCACCTCTTCAGGCCTGTCCATCTCTTCCAAGGTTGATGAAGCCGCTGAAGGTGTTTCCAGTGGTGTTGAATTGTAATCGCTGTGGTCAATTTAAATACTCGATGTTTGTCTAGAAATATATTGTTTTCTATGAAAATTCGTTGTAATAGCTACAACTTACCAGTAAATCCAGCAAAATCAAAAGTCTCGTCAACTGCTGTGCCCCCGACATTGTACTTCACTTTGACTCTTAACTTAACTTTGGTTCCCTCTTTACCAGTAACTTTCAATACCTGCTTGACACTACTTCCAACTCCCGCTAATGAATCTCCTCCAGACGTAGAAGAGACTGATAATTTTTGAGTCTTGGGTACGGCAAACATAATTGAAAAACCTTCAATAGGGACTGAGGTGGTGGATTCGATATATGCCTCCACAATTGCTTGCCCACTTTGAAACGACTTGGGAATGAAAGAGACATCGATATCTTTGTTAGCGAATGCTCCGATCGATTCAGCTGGTTTACTTGTAGCCACAGTAGCCAGTATTGCAGTGTTGTTTTGAGAAGATCCAGTGTCAAACAAGCTTAGTATATCATTATTCTTATTACTCGAGGGGACTGGTGGTGTCAGTGTTGGTGCAAAGATGTCGGACAAAAGATCGGCACTATTACCCGATGGTTGTGATTTAGCTGCTGGTTGTGCAACATCGTCCATGAAGTCCAATAAATCATTGGTATCTGCACTGTTGGAACCAGCAATACCCCCCACGGAAGCAGCCTTGGGCTTGACATTACCACCTTGTAAAGTTAATGACTCTCCCTCTCTGATTGGAGGTGCTGGCATTCTGGAAAGTAAACCACTCTTCAACTTTAAGTCTTGAGCGAAAATCTCTTGAAACTCGACGGCTCTGACTTGAATTTCCAAATTGGTATCATAAGTCTTGGAATTCAAAATTAGTCTTAACTTTTCAATTGAGTTGGAATCTTTGAATTTGACTGACAATTTAATGACAGCTGTAAGGATGTAAGTAACTAATCCGACAGTTTCTTGATCAGAATAAGTGGAATTGTCAATTAAGGATTCTAACAATTTGATGATGGATGCCTCAGTGATAGTTTGTGGCTTTCCTTTAACTTCAATTGATTCATTCAAAACCACATCAGCGTATTCACCGATGGTCCAGATTGTAACCAAAGCCAAACCATATTGACTTTCGTCTTCAAGACATGACATGAACAATTTGGTCACCACATGTTTCTTTAACTCTTGATCATTACATTGCATAACCAAGGCGAGAATATTAGAAATAATCTTGGTAGAAACATGATTTCCTGAAACATTAAGCATCCGTATTAATGTATCAAAATGCCATTTCTGATTAGGTGCATATTTGTTACATGCAGTTGTTAATTGCGAGGTAACAAAGGGTTTCAATTCATTGTCGTTGCATGATTCTAAGAAAAGTAGAATTTCTCTCACCAAGACCCTGATATTTTGTTCATTCAAAATAGCAAAGGATAATTCCAAAGCCCTTCGTCTGATGGAAATATCACCGTCTCCCAAACAGCTCACGATTGTAGATCTGTGTCTTTGAACAGCCAAAGGTTCTATGTCAATAACTGTCAACAAAGTATTAAGAGCGACATATCTAGTGTTATTATCCTTGGTTGACAAGAATTTACCGAGCAAGTTGACTCCAAAGATTTTCAAGGATTGATCGGATTGTATAGCGAAAATAGTTTTGACACACTCGTATAAAATTGCATGGGCAGAATTCTTACCACTCTCCAAATTAGATGCAACTTGGGTCAAGATATCGTTGATTTCTTCCAAGTATTCGGGAGGACAATTCTCGTCAACGGACAAAGTTCTTAAGGTAGTTAAGAGAGTGACTTGCTTGAAAGGATCAGTGACACCATTGACATCATAATCAGGCATATATCCACCGGACGAAGGTTTTTTCAAATGTTCGATGATTCTAGGAATTGTTTTGAGTAAAGTAGGGCGACATTCAGGAACAGTGTACAATACTTGAATTAATCTCGATGTACCCAATAGGATACTTGGATGTTTGTCTTTGATCAATTGAGGTACTTTAGGTAAGAAGATTTCTGACAAGTCAGGATCTTTTTCAATTAATTTAGCGGCCACCAAAATAGCTTTCTTCTTCAAGTAAGTATTACTTGAATTAGTCAAGATTTTTTCAACATTAGTGTAAAGGTCTCTAGCCAATTCTGGAGATGCAATGTTACCCAAACAACACAAGGCCAAACCAACCACGAAGGCATTTGGATGTTGCATGTCATTATCTAAGGAATTTGTTAAAAGTGTCAACACTTCTTGACTTTCATCCAACAACAACATGGTAGCCAAATAGCCCAATCTCTTATCAGCAAAACGGGTAGAAGAGAGCAATTTCAAACATTCGACTTGTCCGAAATGTGTCTTCTCTCCCATAATATATAAATAGAGAAGTTTGGAGATGTTGATTCTTCTGGTTGTTTGGTCTAACGAAGCATCTCTGAAAGAGGTCCTTATTGCCGCAGACTCTTTCATGACAACAGACCGCTCATCTGCGATGGTCTTGGCCTTTCTAACCGCCTTGATGAATGATTTTAGAGATCCCATGCTGATGGTATAAAATCAATTGATTTTACTTGAAAGCTGTGTTTTCCATTTCTCATACGTGTACGATCTTGGTTTCGCACGACCTATTTTGAGTTCATCATCAGTACATTTATGTCAAAAAACATACCAACTTATCCGTTGAAGGTTCAAAAATGTCAGCTCCGCCAACCACGGCCAAAGTGGTCTTTACAACGACAAAAGGTGAAATACACATGGAGATATGGGCTAAAGAAACACCCAAGATTTCGCGTCTTTTTTTGCAAAATTGTATCGATAAGAAGTACCTCAACACTCCATTCAATAAAGTGATAAAGGATTACATCATTCAAATAGATTCTTTGGGTACTGACATTGCCGTCAAAAGAGAATCACACTCGCTTCTAAAGTTTGGGCTGCGTGGCCTCGTGGGTGCTGCCAAAGTCGGAGGAAATGCAACCGCTGACTCGTTTTTCATTACTTTGAAGGAAACCCCCGAATTTAACAACGACTACGTGCTATTTGGTAAAGTCGTGGGTAACTCCATATACAATGTGATTGGAATAAGCGAAGTGGAACTAGCAGAACCCGAAACTCCTCGATTTCCCACTAAGATTACCGACATATCTGTTCCGGTGAAGTACTTTGAAGACTTACAAGAAACGGCACCTCAGGAACAAGCGGAATATGATCAACCTGAGCGCAAAAAGCAAAAGAAGCAGAGCGTAAAGATAAATTATGATGATGAAGAAGAGGAAGAGGTCATAAACGTTAGAATGAAGTCCGCTCACGAATCTCTCAACGATAAGAAGTTGTCTAATAGCATATTACCTGAAAAGGTAAATAAACAGGAGGGGCTGAAACACCAAGAGAAAACAAATATAAAAGAGAACCTGCCGAGCCGGAAGGACTTAGCTGAAGGCCACAAAGAGAGTGCTGGCAACGATAATAGACCCGATTCTAAAGCAGACGAATCAAGTAAGGAAACCACCAATTCTACAGAAAACCCAGTCACTCAAAGAAAGGAACTTTTGAAAAGGGACTCCACTATTGACTCTGATTATGACCCCAATTTAGATCTTTCTGATTCTGATAACGTCGAGAGCCTCGAACTACTGGCCCATGTTTTCATGACCTAATGACTGTACCAATGACTACATTAAAAGCATAGAAGCGAGAGTATATAGATGGATGCAAAAAGTATTTATAGAAAATACATAATGAAATTGAAAATATGCGTGAAACATTAAGGACATAAAGGTTTTATTCTTGGTCGCTTTCGATATCCCAAGTGGAGGTATAGCCGGGTATATCATCGTGAACATTTGGAAGATTTTTTAATTTCACAGGATCATGAACAGGATTAGAATCAAACCATGGATGACTAAGTAAAGATTTGCAATCGTATCTATCGTCTAAATTATAACGCAAACACTTCAAAATCAAATCAGATACTAATTTGACGTTGATGTCATTGCGATTAAATTTATACTTGTCGACAAGCACATCTTCCAAGCTCCAGTATTTCAATTGCTTGATATGCTTCAAGCTTATTTCACCTGTCAAAGGGTCCTTAGTAAAGAATTTAGCACCATGTTTACAGTCATGCAAATATTGTTCTTCAGGGAATTCACCCAAAAGTTCAACAATTTGAGCTAAATGGTCTTCATCCTTATCGAAATTACTTCCGTCATGTGGGTCAAAGAGGTAATCACCGGTAATTAATTCAAATATTATACAGCCAATAGACCATAAGTCTGTCAGAGCACCCCAAGTCTTGTATCTTAAAATTATTTCTGGGGATCTGTATTGTCTAGTTTGGATTTGGTTTGTGAAATGTAAATTAGAGAAAGTAGCATTTCCCAAATCAGCTATTTTTATAGCCAAAGAATCGTCATTGAAATTGGAAAGGAGTGGTTTCAGGGGTAATAAGAAAGGCCCCTTTTTAGTATGTTTAAATTTTTGATCATATAACAGACCAATGGATTCATCGTACTTGACTAAAACGTTTTCCGGCTTTAAGTCAGTATGTATAACTCCACGATAATGCATGTAATGAATGGATTGTAAAACTTGCTTTACAATAACCTTGATAGAATCAATGGGAATGATGGAAGGTATGGCCTTGGTCTCGTCAGGAGAGTCGTGGAATTTCAACTGTTGAATTTTATGTCTTTTGTGTTTGCAGATTAAATGCAAAATATTCTCACCCAAGACCTCGAAGACCATACAAATATGATCGCCATTTGGTCCGCTGATAACAAAGTCATCAAATAATTTCATGATGTGCTTTTTACCGGTGATGAAATCATGGTCATGGTGTATATCATCATTGTTGTCATAGTTTTCGTTCAAGACCTTCAAGATCTTAATTTCGTCTTCAGCTGCTTCGAAATAGTTTGTTCCAGACTTAACTATTTTTATAGCAAGAAATTTTTCTTTTTTACAATTCCCTTTGATGACCTTGGCTAGCCAGACCGTAGAGAAGTGACCCCAGCCGAGTTTTCTTACTATTTGGTAAGAGTTGGAACCCAGTTTATACACATCACCGATTCTGACAGGATGGTAGCCGCCCTGTCTGTAGTCACTTCCAGATTCCTCAAATTTGGCGTTGTACTCCGGATCCATATCTTTATTGATGTTATTGAAGGAGAAACCATCTTGCAGAATGCATTCATCGATGTTCGTTGGAGAATGACTAGTGTAACTCAGGAGACGCTTGTGAGAGAAATGGGATGTGGACTCGTCATCCAACTCAAAATGGGAGGTCATTTCGCTATTTTGAAGCGAGATACAGTCAGCAGTGAAAGATGTGTAGCGTTCTTCAGTCCTAGGAGTATTACTAGAAGATCCCGAGGGATCCGAGGATGTATTTGATGGGTGGTTCAGATAATTAGGAACTTTGAATGCTATGCCTTCATCGGTATCACTACCTGAACTTTCAGAAGTACCACATGTAGCCACACTACCATGGTGGACAACCATGGGCGACGTAGTATAGGATGGTGAAGCAGATTTATCCGAGTTATCGGAGCGATAACTACCAGAGAAAACATTGAAGGAGTTGAATCCGCTGGTGACGGAATCTATAGATGAACTCTTTGTGGGATGCATTTTCTTGAATAGTCCACCAAGATTGAACTTGTTAGCGGATTTCAGTGGTTGTTCCACTAAATCTTTACCTTTATCAGGTTTGATATTTTTGATGATCATCATATTGTGTATGTCATTAAATAATAGCGAAGATGGAAATCTATACCCAGATGACCAACAACCAGTTAAACTCTAGGAATCAATAACTTTTGTTCTATATATTAAAAAAATCAATTTTTTTGGGTGGATCTAGCAATATTTAAAAGCTCAATAATAATCACAGATGCTTCGGATTTATCTTTTTTAGTCCGCAATTAAATCACTGATAGCTCATCCACACTCCACAATATCCGCACCGGCCAAAATTAATTAATTAATTGATTATTTAAACTTTAATTAAATTGACAGAGATATGACAGTTAATCTTCTTGCTGATAAGGCTAGGTTTATACTATACCAGCATACTCTGGAAATACCCTGTTGTCTCAAATTTGCTCTGCTCGTCGTAGTTTCGAGCTCAACAGATTTTCCCCTCAACATCGGTATTGTCGGCTCAATTGGCTTTTGTACGGCATTTCAATTTCAGTGCCCATGCCACTGGTGGTTGCACGCCACATAACAATCGAATCACAATTGTTGCGAAGATAAGCGAATCCCGCGTGGGAGCCGGTAAAAAAAAGAAAACCCACGGCGGGAGTCGAACCCGCAATCTTTTGATTAGAAGTCAAACGCGTTAACCATTACGCTACGCAGGCGATTAAGTACCTACAATACCCCAGTGGGCACCGGGAGGTGATTTTCTACATTGAATGGGCAGAAGCGAGCAGGAACTAATGCCCAAGAGGGTGTATTGATCGCGAGTGGGCAAATAATTTAATAGGCAGTGAGATGCCTCTTCAGAGGCAGACCTTTTCAAACGGGGGTCCAGTCAATAAGTGTCGTACTAATTTTGACAACACAAGTCAGCCATCAGAAGTCTAAAAGGCATCATACGATTCACCAATAATTGTACACAGTAGTAGCACTTATCGAAGTGTGCTTTTTGCGGTAGCGGTTGCAGGAGTATGTGGCCCTCAACCAATGGAAAAGGCTTCATGCAGTATTGTCATATGGAGCACATAAAGCCATCTCTAATTTCCACGGAGCAGAGCAAAAACAAAATGATTACTAAGCCACACCAGTCTCCATGTAAAGTCCTTCTACAACATTATAAATTTCAATGCACACCGTTATACATGTAAACTAGCAACAGGATTTGAAAACCCTCTTCCCTGCTACCTATTCCATTGGATGATAGACACATAGTTCACACGGCACACTTTTCTAACATCCGAAGCCTGCGTAGCGTAATGGTTAACGCGTTTGACTTCTAATCAAAAGATTGCGGGTTCGACTCCCGCCGTGGGTTCATTTGCGGATTTAGCTCAGTTGGGAGAGCGCCAGACTGAAGTCAACTTCAGTCAGATAATCTGGAGGTCCTGTGTTCGATCCACAGAATTCGCATATTTTTTTGCTCTACTCGTATACATACTTAAGGTTTTTCAAATATGAAGAAGAACTACAAGACAATGGTTTTTTCTTCAAAAAAGTTTATTAATCGTGAATTCGTTAATTAATCTGTTTCGATTGAGTCGTCTATATGTTTTGCACAAAATTCCCTCAAATCGACAAAGTCTTTTGTTAGAAAATTATTCAAGATGGTTTCACCGATAACCATTTTGAAGTTGCATAAGTAGAGGAATCCTACTTCAATTTTAAATAATTCTTTTTGCGAAACACCCCCCACGGTTGCAAAAGCTTTTTGCTTCTGGTACATGTCTTCGAGTATCTTGGTCAGACATCGGATCAGTGCCAACACGAGTCTGTAGACATTGCAGGGTGAGAGAGGAACAACGCTGAAAAGCACGGCTAATTTGAAAATCATGAACGCACTATGAATATAAGACAGCACGGACACAGACGAAGAGTATGTCTGGATACGAAGGAGAAACTTCTCAATTGATATGTTGGGAACTTTTGCCAAATTGAAACCACGAACTAGACGAGTGATTTGGTCCTTGTTCTTTGTTGATTCAAAGTAATCTAATTCGCCTTGCAATTTATCAAGGCTCAAGCTTGTGATTGGAGTTTCCACTGGTTCCAAATAGTCGTCTTTTACTAACTCTTCCAAGGGTATAATTTTAACATCCAGGCCCAATTCTTCATTGTAAGTTTCGATACTATGCTTACTATGGCTATCAACCAACGCTTCGCTTGAAGCATCGTTAACCAAAGAGTCTGGAGTAGTATCCCTTAGGCTTTCCAGACTCGAATCGTCGAAATTGGTGCTTATCTTAGCACATTTCAAAGGGGGTAAAACCGGTGAAGTTTCAGTTGTGGGGTTAGGGGTATTTTCTTGTAGGTTAGTTGGCTCATCAGCTAGTTGTAAGTTGTATTTTCGTAACTGTTGATCTCTGAATTGATAGAATAGCTCTTCATTCTCCCTCAATCGGATGATGTCTTCTAGTGTTGATTTCAATATCGCTATGGCGTGAAAACAATGTAATCTATTAATATTCTTGATGCCGTTCTTCAAATCAAACACAAGCTCTTCGAGATGTACATCCTCCAAACTGGCAGGTTCGTCCACGAATGTCTCTTGTGGTGGCTTCAACGGTATATCACTCAAGTCCTTGACGTACGCCATATTAACCATGCAATAAATAACAGTAATAATAACTTATCAAAAAGAAAAAAAGATCATGGACATCCACTACAAACTCAATTACCCGAGCTCCACTTCGCGAATTTTTCTATTCTTTTAGTAACGTTGTCGTATTATTACAGTACGGACAATAGCAAAAAATGTCATAAAATATTGATAAATCTAATAATTTTTTCGTATTAAATTGCTATTTAAAATTTTATCAAGTCTTTCTCTTCTTTGCATCACCATTCTTTTTACCTTGTTTTTCGAAGTAAGATCTTTTTCTTTCTCTTTCTTTATCTTTACGTATTTCCTCTTTCTTGGCGATTTCCTTCAATCTATCTTTGAATTTATCCTCTTTCTTGGACTTTCTCTTGGCTTCTTTATCATTTTTAATGGTTGTAATTTTTTGCATCAATTCACGAGCTTTCCTTTCTTCATCAGTCAATACAACTGCACGTTTGGCCATATAAGAATTCTTGTTGATTGGTTTCCTCTCTTTGATTTGATCTTTGAATGGCAATGCAGCTCTGATTGATCTTGGAACCACCAATTTATTGAACCTTCTCTCTTCTCTTTCGATCTTCTTATAAGCACTATCATTGTTCAATGGTGTAGGAATGTTGCTTTCAGCTCTGACTTGACCCGTCAACCTCATTCCCTTCCATTGGTTGTGAGACCCCAACAAAAGTGATGTGACAGGGTTATAGAATTTTTTAACCTTAACCGGGTACCAAGTCTTCAAGAAAATGGTGTCTGACATCAAAATTTTATCTTCGAATGCAGCTCTAAAATAACCATCAGGTTTGGACAAGGCTCTCTTGATTTCACCTCTTATACCACTAACAGTTCTTATTTGAGCTCCTTCGAATTTTGCAACTTCGAGTGCGTTGGCAAACATGTCTTTGATAAATGCAGTGTTACGGAAGATCTTATATGGGTGACCCACGAGCTTTAATTTCTTGACGATTTCAACTGACGAGTTCAAGTCCTCAACAATACCAGTGGCTGCGACCCTGAATGAGCCTGTAGTCGATGATTGATCGACAATGTTGAACCCAACGAATGTGGTGTTTGGTGCAACTAAAGGACCATAGAAGGACCCGAAACAATAGGCATGCTCTGGGGTATACTTAAGCATTCTGTTACGTGTTCTAGAATCCGTGGTCGTGTAGATTGGAATGGTTTGAAATCTTCTCCAACCCAAAGACAAAATCAATGGATCTTGTGATTTCAAAATTTTCTTATGCCAACGATGTCTCCGTATTCTGACATTCATGATACCAAATCTGGATTCGGTTGGTAAAAGACCACCCAATACAATAGGATATTCAGGTTGTAAGTTTTCGACAAACTCACATGGAAGATTACTGAACACAATTTTAACATAAGATCCAGCTTTATGGCCTTCAATTCTGATTCTAGTTCGTTGATCCATAGCTTCGTATTCGGATTTGTTGATTTCCAATTGCTTGGCCATTTTATTCTTTTGGAACTCATACCAAGTATCAGCTTCAGTTCTACCCTCTGGATCGTCAGCGCCGAATTCACGATCTTCTTCTTCTTCGAACTGAAGTTTCAATTGTGCCTTTTTGGCTGCATTCAATTCTCTTCTTTGTTCAACAGTTAAGTTTTCGTCATCCTCGGGTTTTTGTTCACTCAATTCATCATTCTCTTCTTCAGCATCGAAATCAGCGAAATCGTCTCCCTCATCGTCATCTTCATCATCTTCACCATCATCACTGTTACCAGGTTGTTCTTCATCGTCTTCTGCTCCTTCCAAATCTTCAAAATCTCCGTACATTTCACCGTCATCGCCATCTTCATCTCCATCATTTTGTCCTTCAGCTGAGTCGTCGTTGAGTTTAGGTGCAACCAATAAACGGCTTTTAAGCTTTTGATAACCATTCTCATATTCTTCATCACTATTGGATTCATCGATGTTGGAGTTATTAAATTGTTGTTTGAGTTCCTCAATGGATGGATAAGAAGGAATGAAAGTATCTAAGTCTTTAGAGACATCTCCAGTAGATTTCTTTTTGAAAAAGTCTCCATCGTCTTCAGCTTCGATGTCAGACTCTTCGTCACTTTCTTCAACATCTTGTTGCCTCCACCTCTTGATAGCCTCCTCTGGTTCGATATTGTCCATGTACAAGAGCTTGTTGATGTCCCACTTTCTTTGAACGGAACCTTTCAATCTACGAGCAGCGGATTTGAAACCATCTTCTTCTTCATCGGAGGATAAAGAAGAGTCTTCCACGAAATCATAGTCATCCTTGGTTGGTTTTTGATCGAAATCAACTTCAACTAGTTTAGGCTCTCCTTCAGAATCGAATTCATCCTCACCTTCATCATCTGATTGCATGCCATCAAATTCATCATCTTCTTGAACGGATTTACCGTAAACCCTAGCACTTCTCATTTTGGCCCTACCAGTATTCACTTCTTGTTCTTCTTCAGACTCGATATCAGATAAAAGCCCATTTTGCTCTTCTTCGTCCGCTTCTTCGAAATCATTCCTATCAATTTCCTTGGACGACGAAAACAATTTCAATCCGGGACCTTCATCAAATCTCTCTGACATGGTTTTTTGAACATCTTGCAATCCAGTGACGAATTTTTCACCTTCACCGGCTTCTTCACCTTTGACGAAATGTTCTTTGTCACCCACATCGATGTAAACAGCATCTTTATCGACGAGAACACCACCCACATCGGACATTGGAGCGTATATGATTTTTTGTTTATCTTCTAATCTCTTTCTTCTTCTGGTGGTTTTGGCGATTTCTTCACCGGCTTCAACTGCAGCTTTAGCCCTTTCCCTCTCTATTTCATCCAACTTTTGTTCGTAGTAAGGGGTTGGACAAGGATCAGGTAATTTTTCAACAGAGTGAACAAAATGATCTCCTACACCTGCAATATGAATGTGGGCACCAGTATCGGCCAAAGGAGTTCCATGCAAGTAACCATAGATGGCGACTTTTCTATCGCATTTTGGATTCTCTTGAATTGTCTGGGGATGAGTTAAGTCAGTAATTCTATCAGCTAGAAGGTAAGGATGTTCATTTCTCCATTTCAAAGGTCTGAACTTCATGACCGAGATAAAACGACTTAAATTCAAAATTTCACGATCTGGGTAACGTCCGTTTATAACTCCGGACAAATAGAAGAGTTTAGCACCTTGATAGACTTCGGTCCAAAGACGATGCTTTAATCTCTTCTTAGCTGTTCTTAAAGTGGATTGAGATTTGAACAAATCTAAGTGAGTGGAGACACCCAAGACTCTAGGCATACCATGATGTTGTGCAATATTTAAAAATTCCATTGTCTCCATTTCTAAACCGAAATTACCATCGATTAACAAGAGGACCAAATCAGCGATTTTGGCAGCATCAACCATAGAGTTAATGTCGTTGTTGACTTCAATGAAAGTAAGTCTTCTTCTCTTACCACTGACAACAGTAATTGGTCCTTTAACTTCAGTCAAAGAAGTTTTGGTAAGCCTTCTGATTAAAGATTTGATCAATGTGGTTTTACCTGTTCCTGGAGGCCCCACGACCGCTACTATCACAGGAGGTGGATCATCATCGGGAGTCCTATCAACCATTGGAACATGCAATTTTCTTTCATTAACATCTGATGACCGCTTGGCCATTCTTTCGAGTTTTTTTGGTGCATTGACTGCAAATGCTTTGGCGTTGTGGCCATTTTGATGCAACTTCTTCTTGGCCGTGGTCTTCTTAGTGCCCCCACGATGGGACTTGTTGGACTGCTGATTTGCATCCATCTTACTGAATGTTGCAGAATAAGTAACAGCTAAAAGAGTACATCAAACTTTAAGCTCATCGAGAAAAAAACGAGATGAGACCGGATTTGGGAATGGGTGTATGAGCGTTCACGTGACGTGATCTGGTCGGATGTCTACAAAACAAAGCTGCCACACACATTAATTCGACAAAGAGATCAACGGCTAGGGTAGGGCGGGTTATTCAGCGGATTGTGATATACTCCTTTCATTAGACCAAGTTGAATTCATGTTCAATTTTTTGCCATTTTATGTGATTTTGCCAGCTACTTTTTCTTGAAATTTTGTGCTCATATCAGAATGTTTTGCACCTAAAATGGCCGCAAAACCATCACCAAATTCAATGTTCTATTCTTACAATGGTTTCTTCTTTAAACTTGGTCGAATTTTCTGTGGTGATGCTATGTATTTTGGAGCAGGCATACGGGAGTTGGTTCTTCCAAGAACACAAGGTTTGTAATCCCAAAAATCAAGGTCCTTTAACATTCACGGGGTTTAAAGTGACAAAAAGGTTCAAGGTTGGTGGTTTGCCTCCTCTGACCATGAGTTTCATGACAATAACCCATTGCGACCATGGAAAAGTGGACTATGAAAAGACGATTTCTCTTGACACCTCTCATAGTATTAACATGGAGCTACCTTTTTGTATGATTAAGCCCGATATGTACACCCGATTAGTCGACTTGCCACAAGACACCGTCGTGCAAATAGATCAGAGAGAAAAGTTGTTTGAAAATGGAACCATCAGTACCAGGGTGGGGAACTTTGCTACCGCCCAATCAAACGTTGATGTTACTTTTTTTCAATCAATCATCAATTTGGTCAAGAAGAAAGCCGACCAAATGCTACAGAAACTAACGGGCAATACTAGAGTCAAATATCTCGGAGGAAGAGAAGATCATCGAATAAGTGATCTCCGAAAATCAACCATTCACTCATCACTCGAGTGGGAAGCCCGAAACCTTATATGCTTCAAAATAGCGAGAAGAAGAAAGTACGCTAAGCGGAATATTTTGTATTATATGCCCCAAACATTTGTTGGTACCTTATTTGAGTGCCAAATCTCGTCTGAAGACAAAGCCAACATGCTTCAAACCATGAAAGCATCGGATTTCCTAAATGCGAGAAGCTTTCCGTTTAAGTGTGATAAGTCGACATCAAAACCACTTATGCCCTTAATTGCGGAGGATATGACTAGTCAGTGGTTCGAGAGGAAAGGAACTAGTTTTATCCAATCAATGCAATATTTGACAACTGCAACTCCCTATAATCTTCGATTTAGAATGAGTGATACTCCTGATATGGCACATCACACTTGGGCTAAAGACGTTGACGTTAATGAAGATTACAACTACAATGAATTTGAGTCCAACGTGATTCTGACGGCTCTTTCAGTCACAACTGACAACTTGAATAGGCTACTCCTATTGAGACCAACAGGGAAATTGGGGAAATGGAATTCATTGAGGCCCCATGGCAAGGAAAATGAAGCTGTTGAAGAAGATCCCGGTTTTGTTGCCTTGTTCCAAAACTTATCAACGGAACAAAGACTAGCTATATTGTTGTCAGGATTAAACTTCAATTCGTCATTGAAGATTTTGCAGAAATTACACGAGCCATGGCAAAAATTATCATGAATTACAATCCATATTTTATAAACAAAGAAGGAAAGCCGCATTCGAAACTCAACACTAGGCTCGAATAGTTGCGTTCCTTTAAATAATATACAGTGTCGAGGATGAACATATCCAAGAATGGAATCACCCCTAGATGATTTGTTTGGCACCAGTTGGGTTATCGCCAAATGAAAAAGAGTAGGATGATTCATTTCTTTGGTGTTGTTGGCTGGATGGGTTCAATAGTTCGTCGTCTTGATGGTTTGGGTTGAGGGTATCACTAAGTCTTGTCACGTTTCTTGAATCCTTTTCAGTGGCAGGTTGTTTTTTGTTTTGTGCCTTGTTGCTCTTGGTCGACAAGCTACGGGAGATTTTGTCTTTTAGTCTTGCTCCAAGACCTTCATTTTTGGGTGCCTTGTCTTCTGATGATTGAGACACACGACTTCTGCTCTGTTCATCGGAGAACTTTTCAGCATTCTCCATCGAGGGGGTAAAGATGTCGTGTTCGCCCTTCGAGTCATCATGATTTGGGTTATTCACTTCGTTCAACCGGTACATTTCAGATTCCCAGTTATTTGAATGATCTTGGGCAGCCATACCCAATGCAGCCAATTCGTTATGACTTGGTCCCTTTTCATCGTCATTTGGATGATAGCTTTTGCGTTTCACTGAAGACATTCTTTGGAATGAAGCTCTGTCGTCCTTGGCAGGTGCAAATCTAGCATCTGGATTTTTGGAAGAGATGGCCAAGGCAACCAAGACAATAATCATAATCAATAAAATCAAGGAAAAAGCGGCGTTTAGAATGAAAAAGATCCAACCCATGATGGAACTGACCTGTTGAGGCTGGCCGAATAAGTCTGAGAAGAAAAGGAAAAAGAACGAGTTGAGTGTAGTAACAATTGACATACAGTAGTTAACAATGTTTGTCGACTTGTCAAGGTAAGGTGCTTGAGTGAACAAATAGATAGTGTAAGCCAAATCAAGTATGAAAAGAACAAGGGCACTGGTTTTTCCACTAGCCTGACAAAGACCAATGAAAATAGCCTTGATTAATGAATAAGCAAGCAAGACAGAACCAAACCAGTATTTGTTAGCATTAAACATAGTGTAGAAGAAACCATATTTGTTTAAAATCTTTGAATCACCATAAAGCAAAGCAGCGGGATTGTTGAATTGCTGCACAGATTGCTTACCGATGGTCCAAGTTTTCCAACAAGCAAAAGCGATAACACCAACGGCCAATATGAGGAAAATGACTGCCAACACAATAACTGCAGGAGAGTCATTCTCAGTAAATTCCCACAAAGCAAGGATAACCAATTGAGTGAATCCAATGTATAAATATCTAAGCATGGAACCTTTCAATATAGTATGGAAAGAGACACGGAAATGATTTAAACGATTAGGATTAATCTTCTTGAAACGAATCAATAATTGAACGACTTGTCTAATTGCAACCAAAATTAGCATGAGTAAAAGACCACAGAGAAAGAAGAAAGTGAAACCAGTAACCACGATTGAAGTAGGTTCGATATGAGCACCATACCCGATTCTTTTGATACCTCTAAGAACCACGAGGTTTTGATTAGATTTCAAATTTGTACTTTCGCTTCTCTTAGCGGCGTTCACGTATTCGTCATTCGAGGAGAGTAAGCCAGTGACATCATTTATGAGGGCATGTCTGTGCATACCATCGAGGTATTCCAAAGCTCTTTGAACTAAAATTTGAGCGGTTGTACCCTTGAAATAAACCGTTGGGGTACCACCGGTGGCTTGAACATACCATCTAAAGATTTTCTGCATGAAAGTGACTCTAATAAGACCCATGGACCATGCCAAGTTTTCAGCCCAGGCAGATGCAATTGGGGGAACTCTTTCAACGTGTTGCATAGAGACAACGACGACAGATTGGAAATAAAGGAAAAGGGATACCACGTTTGCCGAGATGTGGGAGGCAGCATTGGAGTTACCGAAAGTCGAGAGTATAGCGCCAATCAACAAGCCAATACCGGCGATGACCGCGGTGGCCCATTTAGCGCCAACTTGAGAAACGGTTTTACCATTGGAGAAGGATGATTGGATACACGAGAGGACATCACCGGACTTTTTATTCTTGACTGTGACTCTGACGACAGCATCGATGTCAGGGACCGAATAGGTGATACCAGGGATTTGGTTGACGAGGTCTTGGGAGATGTACTGAATGGAATCAACTTGCATTGATCCCGGGTAGATTGGACAGAATTGTTTCCAGCCCAAGGAGCATAAGTCGACGTCCCTTTCGATGATGACGAATCCGTAAGCAAACACTTGGACGTGTGCAGTCACGTAGCCGCTGATTTCAGTGCTTAGATCAAGAGAATACCTGACTGATCTATCATCGGGGTTGAACGTGACATTGAAGTAAGATGGAGAAATCTGGGACTTGTCCATACAAGTAACAAGGGAAGTGGCTGTGAGTGATCTTTTGGCATAAGCCGAGCCCAACTGTAGAGCCCAGATGCAAAGCCAAAAAAACGGGATATTCATGATTTGATGATTGATCCTGATATCCCTAGCGAATGACTTGAGTGATTAGAGCCTTGATACCCGAACGAAGTATCTGGTTTTTCGAGACGGATAATGTATATGTCTAAGCTTTGGGATAGAAGCAAAAAATGAACAAGAAATTAACAATATCACAAGGATGAATAAAAATCACACTAATAAAAGATGTTTTTTTTCCGAAGGGTACGAAAAAAAAAAAAAATTAGGCCTGATAATAGGATACACGCTGCGAACTGGGCTTAAAAATTTTCGGTGATTATTGTTCTTAATATAACTGGGATTGTAAACAGAGCCCTTTCTTAGCCCCTTTCTCACGTGACGATTTCATTAGTTAGCAAAAGGCACCGGCACGTACAAGGGCCAATGCCGTCATCTACGGCCATCATCCCTGCTGTTTCAGATGCTTACCGATGATTAGGCCATTTACCATTTTAAGCTTTAAAACTAGTTATATGCACTGAATGTCCTCATGGTTGCGAGTAAATTTATGAGCACATTTCGATAATTTTCGCTCCCGATCGACGTGTCTATTGTGAGCACCCAATCGAGTGTCTAAAGTTTCGAGTTACCAACGAACAATACCAGTCATCTGTAATTGGTCGTGCTTGTTGTGTGGTTGTGTCCACCGCCTGTTTACGAAGATACGATGGGTCATTTGCAAAATGTTCACTAAGCTGAGACAAGTTACACAGCCTTTGATTTGCTTGGTATTGCATACGTTTTTTATTTTTCTTCGATATGAATTCGGGTTTTGAGTTCGGCCGAATTTTTCGCAGCTAAGGACTATTTGGATTATTTGAATAATTTGAATAATTTGAATAATTTGAATAATTTGAATAATTTGAATAATTTGAATCAAATGAATCATGAATCTACTTCAGTATTCAAGTTTAGTCCTTCTTGAATTAAACTTGGTCGTTCTTGAAATCAATCTAGTGTACTCAAAGGTCAATATGTGCTACTTGTTCTTATTGTGATACCTTTATATTGTTGTGCTATGTAGCTTTTCTCTACCGAAGTATTCACCCGAATAACTTACAAATGATACTCCTCCATTTTAGCCTGTTCTACCTTCACTAGCAACAGGTCACCCCAAACACCCCGGATGACGTCCCAGAATTCTCGAGCATAAGCAATCTCGAGACCGTACTTACTCATCACGTAGTCCTCCACCTCGTGTCGGTGCATCTTGTCGCTGTCATCTCTCAACAACTCATTCAATTTCTCCGGCTGATTGATATGCTTCACATACTCTTCAATCACATCTTTTCTGTTTTCACGTGGAACTATAATCTTTTTGATCCCGCTTAAACTGGCCCCCAACATCTTCTCCTTCAACCCTCCAATTGGTAATACCAATCCTCTGAGAGTGATCTCTCCGGTCATGGCAATCTCGCCACTAACAGGCTTCTCCATCAATAATGAGAGAAACAGCAACGCCATTGTAATACCAGCAGATGGTCCGTCCTTCTGAACACTCCCGGATGGCACGTGTAAGTGGATCTCCAAGTTATTGATCCGATTGGTCATCTCTTCAGTGTCAACGGCATCTTCAATGTTGAGCAAGTTCTTGAAAATTACCAGCTTAATGAATGTAAGTCCAATTTTAGCACTCTCCATTAGAACTTCTCCTAGTCTACCAGTCATGTTGAGACTTGGTCCATTGTTCTTACCATCACTGAATCCAATGCTTTCGAAAACAAGTACCAGCCCCGATCCGTCTGTGTTATATGATAATCCGTTCACAACACCGTATTTACTACTTCCTGACGGACTTTCGTAAAGTTCACTCATCTTAGGATATGGAACTCCTAAATAGCGTGGTAAATCAAATTCCCCTACTTCCGCATGATAGTTATGTTCAGTCAAACTCTTTGCGTATTCAACTGCTTTGTGCCGACATATACTACCCAATCTTCTCTCAAAGTTACGTACCCCGGCTTCTCGAGTGTAATCAAGAACAATTTTTTTCATCACATCTTCGCTGATTTTAACTTGAGATCCTCCATCGATCAATCCATTTCTTTTCATTTGTCTTGGTAATAAATAACGCTGGCCAATGACCAACTTGTCATTATAGTCATAGGCACTCATTTCGATCATTTCTAATCTATCCAATAATGGCCGTGACAAATTGTAAGGTTCGTTGGCAGTACAAATGAACATAACTTGGGACAAATCGACTGGAAATCCCAAATAGTGGTCAGTAAAAGTTCCGTTTTGTTCAGGATCCAAAACTTCCAACAAAGCGGCAGCTGGATCTCCATTAACTTTATTGGCACCTCCAGCTCCTCCTCCACCAACAACTTTATCAATTTCATCCAAAAGAATAACCGGGTTCATACTTCTGGCTTTCCTCAAAGATTGAACGATAACACCAGGCATTGCACCAACATAAGTTCTTCTATGGCCTCTAATTTCAGATTCATCCTTGATACCACCTAATGAGACTCTTTGGAAATTCCGTCCCAAAGTGGTAGCAATAGATTTAGCTAAAGAAGTCTTACCAACACCAGGGGGACCAGCTAACATAATGATAGGACTTTTGTTCAACTTAGAAACAATTTGAAGTTTAGCATTTTGTTGCTGCTCTAACTCCCGTTTCTTCTTCATGACTTCACTGGTGTACTCTTGAGAGCGTTTGTTTTCATTCTTTGCTTGACGGTGAGCAGAGGAGGTTTCGTCGTTGTTAGGAATGATGATTGACTCATTGCTGTATTGTTCCCTCATGAACTTCTTGCGCTCATATTCCTGTTGTCTTTCTTGCTCTTTCTTATTCTCTGTCCGTTGGGTTTGTATTTTTTGCTTGAGGAACTCTGACTCGGCATTCATTCCTAATAATTTAAGAACAACCAAATATTGAATGAGTCTGTCCTTCACATGCTCCAAGCCATAGTGATCTTTGTCAAGTTGTTCTTTGGCTAAAACGATATCAATATCCTTATTATTCTCGAATTTGCCAACAAATTTGTCCCATGGTAGGTCGGCAACAATTTCCAAATAGTTACGGATAACATGGAAATCGCTATTTCCTGGCGGCGAATTTTTGATACGCTTGAAGTCCTTAACAATCAATCTTTTACTTTCATTCGATAATCCAATAACATGAGGAAGCTTGTTCTTGATAAAGTTGGTGATTAAACGAAGCTCATCATCACCTTCGTCATCGTCTTCCGCATCATCATCCTCTGGACCATCTTCATCTGAATCTCTGGATGTTGGTAAATTTTTCTTTCTAACCAATTTCTTATTGTTACTATTGGCAAAAGCAGCATTGTTGGGGCTTGAATTGGAAGTCTTGTTTTGGCTGGTCATTCCTTCAAGGACCAATCTGATTGATTTCAACTGGTTGGCAACCACATTTGCACGTTGAATGTTAGTGGCCTCATTGTAGAACCAGTGATTAATGAACTGAGTGTTCTCCCTGAGACCGTCGAAAACTAAAACCATTTTGCCCATGAGTTTATTCACATGGTTGATACGATCTTCAATTTCGAATTGGTTCAAAACTTTAAGTTTTTCATGATTGGGGAAAGGAATGATGGCAGAGATAAGATCCACGAGTCTGAGTAAGTTTTTACCTTCGATTGGAGTTGCGCTCCCCGAGGGGGTGAAGTTACTAATCAATTTTTGCAAGCTGATGTAAGCTTTTGTGAAATCCTTGGAGCCAGCAAGTTGAAGGTATAAAGCATTTGCTAGAGGATTCAAAGTGAGCATGTCCTTCTCTTTGAGTTTTTGATTAGCATTTCCTTGAGTTTTTCTAGTTGATGAACTTGAATTATTAGTGGCACTCAATGCTTGTCTGTAATCGACTATAAACAAATCAATAGATCTGAATAAGTCTTTCACACTTTTATTGAGTTCTTCATGTTTGGAGTTGATATCATTAACAATGCCATTCCAATCCACATTGACCAATACTTCATTGGTTCTGAAATTTTTAGTAGCAGGCTTCTTCTTGATACCCCTTGTCAATGCTTGAAATGTAATTTTGACATTGGTAGTATCGTCGACAATACCGACAATTCTGACAATGGTCGTGATATTGCCGTACGCTTCCACCAAATCGACACCACTTGGTTCTTTGATCTTGTTCAAGTTTGGAGCCACGGCTAACACCAACCAGTCAAATTCACTCTGAGGCCCAGCGGGTGAAGAAGTAGGCTTTTCAACGCTGTTTTTGTAAAGTTGTTCGTATTCGTAAAACTTACGAATACCTTTAACTGCCTCTGGTGATAGAACGCCTGGAAGTTCATCGGACAGATTTGAATTTTTTGATTCTTCTGGGGCAAAATCGTACTCATTAAGGAGGCTTTCAATCAATGGCACGTTATCAACTTGTCGCTTGAAGCGAGAAAGTAATGCAGCCGCCTTGAATCTGGAAAATGTGACATTATAAATGATCCCAGGTAATAGAACAAGGTTGGAATCTAGCGTATAGCTAGGTAAAACCACCTGTTGATTCAACTTTGTATGTTTGGGCTTGACCATTACTAATAAAGAATGAGTAACTAGTTTTCGCGAGAGATAAGGATTTCTCGCCATTTATATTCCATATGATAATGACGCATTTTGTGGGGCATTGAGAAACCGAGGAATCGCAAAATACTACCGGATTGAACTAAAATGGTGCGGTAATTACGCTGTTGGGAATTGAAGGATGAAATAATCAGGCAATGGGTTTGAGTTGTGGATGCAATGTTTTGAGCAGCAAGTTGATTGAATACGGGGGTTGAACATTCTGCCAATCAGTAATTTCGTCAAATTGCGTGATTTCTATTAGCTGTACGAGACATTGGGCTGTTTCGTTATTCGTAGGCTTTTGAGTTATCATACTGGTGATTGCACCAAGGAGTTTGCTTGAATGACTCTACACTTATAAGGTTGTTCTATTTTTGTTTAGCATTCTGTCTGTTGGCGTGAAGCAAGTTTTGTGAAAATGCAAAAAATCAGATATTGCAAAAAAATCAGTGAAATTAGTTTAAATTCTTTAACTCATTACTTTGATTTGGCTGCAATTCTAAAATTTGAGCATAAACATCCGAGTTCGAAATTGAATGCTCATATTTGAGAAATGTAGATTTCAAATTGAATGCGTATCTTTGGGAATCGTAGATTCCAAGTTGAAGAGTTGCTGCTCTTAAGTTACAACCTAGGTATTGCTTAGTTGGTATTGCGTAGCTATCTATGTACATCACAAGACATCCTTCAAGTTAATCTGTCCGGTGCCTCTTGCCAAAGGCTGAGGCTGGCTATCGCTCTTCTTCCACCCGATCATGAAAATTACATTGTAGGTAACTGGTAGAGTGACATTGCCGTTTTCATCAGTTTCCCCGTGCAATGATTTGTAAATTTCATTGGCTGCCAAAAGAACATCTCTAGGCAACATTCCTGCTCGAGAGAGAACCGAGTTTTGCTCACCCATCATTTGAAGATCTTCACACACTGAAACTATGTCGGGAAATCCACCAACCACGATATCTTCGGCGTCAATCGTCAACATGCTGAAACCTGCTCTGTTAAGGAGCGAGCCTACATCGTTCAAATGCACCAAAGGTGACACTCTGGGCGACATACCGCCCTTCCTCTCGAGCTCAGCAAGCTGGAGAGACGTACGGAGCTCATATAGCGTGTCTCCTCCAAAGATGGTACCCATGAAGAGGCCATCGGGCTTCAACACACGATTGATACTAGCCAAGGCCAGAGGCAAGTCATTAATCCAATGCAACGATAAATTGGAAACCACTGCATCGTACTGCTCGCTCTCTTGCAAGCATGCGTGGTCGAAGCTTTCTTCGTCGGCCACATGGCGTGTGATCTTACCTTCGAAGATTTCATTGAATGGTTCATTAGCGTCTCTTTCAAGCATGGCGCGTGACGAGTCCACCATCACGTACTCTTTGATCTTTGACCTGATGGTCTTCTTATCGTCGTTCAACTGCTTGGTTATTTTGACGTCGGCGTCGTCTCCGTTCGGTGGAACAGGGCTATCCTCACAAAGATTTTTCATAAGATTACCCAGATGAGAGCCAAAGTCTAGTACTCTGCCGAAGTCTCTGGTGATGAAAGCGAGTCTTTCAATGGTTCGAATCGCCACCTCATCGCGAAGGTACTCGACCTTACGTGAAGCCTCAGGGTTGCTGGCAGGGCGTGATCGTTGTAGGAGTTTGGCCTTCCTGTCAAACACGTTGAATTGCAGTTTGGCGCCACCGGCGGACGTGGCAAGCCATCGAGAGCGGATCCCACTGGTACCACCCATGGCACAGCCGCCCACAGCTCGTGGCATCAGCCGCACCATGGCATTGTTGAAATAGAAATTCATTCTGGAAGCAATGAAGTAGTAATTTCTCATCTCGAAAAACATCACCAAATACTCACTAAATAATTCAACCAACTACAAAAAAATCATACCAACTTCGAATACATGAGAGCTTGCCGACCGTTCAGACTCGTGCGGTCACTCTCTTCCCACGAGAAGCCATCTTCTAACATGGTCGACATATCTAAAATAAAGAAATGGAATCAAGATGGCACCCTTGAACCCGCTAACATCATCCCATCTCTCTGCATAAGGAAACCTACCAACTTCCCCAATATCATGTCCGAATTGTCTCGCTTGAAAAAGATTCCTCCCTCTTCGGTTGCTGGCATCCTTGATGTGCTCCTTATTCAGCGACAGCGTAATTCTGCAAGTTTATCGTCCACACTCCTACTTAATGCCCTTCAACACCATAATGTCTTGAAACAATCGGAGCTTGACTCGTTGTGCCATAGTTTTTTCAAATCCCTTCGCTTTTGCAATGACTTCACGTTCTTACCTACTTTGAAGACGCTTTTCCAGAACCAGGTGGCCAAAAAGTGCCACGATGAGACTCTTGAACTAAGCTACTTAAACTCATTCATCCACATTCTTCTCAATTCACTGAACGTACTGGCTGCCATTGAATTGTTCGAACGCTCCTATAACACACTCACAAATGATGCCTCTGGCTACTCATTTCCTCCAAACGAAGTGCTACATCGATTACCATTGAACCGCTTCTTAGACACTTTAGTGGCCTTTCACGAAACAGATAGATTATCTCGTTGGTTGATCATTACAGATGATGAAGCGCCAAATTTGATCAAAACGCATTCCTGGCTTAAATATCTCAGCTTCGGTGTCAGCACCGTTAACTATGATATCACCAAAATCGTATATGAAAGATTCATTATGAAGGGCTTCGAAGAAGGTCTATCAAGCCATGACACCCTTTTCAATTCAACTGTGAGCTCTGAATACGACGTCAAGTCTTTGGATTTGGTATCAGATTCGTTGATCTCTGAAATTTTACACGTTTTCGCTCTACGTGGTGATGTCACCCTGACGCTACGTCTAATTGAATCTCATTACATTCATAAGACGCTTCGAGGAGAGAAAGCATTGACAACAGAACTAGGCGTCCAGATTATAACTGCTTACTGCTACCATCCTGATGAAAAATCGGCTACTAACGACGTTAGCATGATGCGTGTTTTGGATGTTTTGAACGATTTTGCTTCCAAGCAGGAGCAATTCAAGATTCTGTATGCGGATATCACCACAGGTATGTCTCATAGATTTTTGGAGTATCGTGTTGATGATGTCAACATCCACTCGGCCCAAAGAACGAGACGTGCCATTGAACAACAACTTAAACAGTTGGATGAGCCGCTCCAACCAAGAAAAGTCGATAATCCAAATGTTCATACGCATTCCAAGGGTAACATTCTCTCTAATTTGTCGTTACTCGAACAGTTTCTCAAAAGGCACATAGAATACATGATCTCAAACAATCACCACCATGAAACATTCAAACTATTCATCAACTGTATTCTCAACCATATCAACTTACGTCAAAATCAAACAGGTATCGTCAGGGCATTATTGACACTCAAATCCATCAACCTTGATATGAAGACAGAATGGCTAAATGAAGAACTGTACCTTATTATTTTCCACTCAATTTCACAATCTACTGCATCGAAACACACATCTCTTGCCCTTTTCAAGTTTTTCAAAAACCAAAAGTGGCATTTATCTCATCAGCATTACTTTTTTCTAATTTCTGCATCAGCTAGAGGCGAAGATTTCCATGATTTACTCGAATTTTATCTATTTGAATATTTGAAAGAACATAAGGGTATCGTTGGATCTGATGTCTTGTCATATCTCAAATCATTATCGGAAGAATACATAAGTTGCTTCAAACTTTACAATTACATCAAGACCAATTGCTCAACAGACTTAACATCTGAGAATTCTCCAATTATTGACGAGTTCCCGTTCAATAAGGTCATGCCTGAGAATTTCGAAAATGACACTTCTTCGACCACGAAAAGATCATATAACTACATTCACGACATTAAAGACTCCATGAGTTTACGTGAAGCGCTATCATAGATACAATGCATAATTAACGTAACTTCGTGATTCCATCTATCCAAAAGATTATACATCGTTGACGGCTCTTTTCAAGTCATCGTCATTGATCTCAATCTTAGTAGCCTTCAGCTTAGCTAGAAGATTATTATGATTCCATTTTTTCTTGATATTTTCTAGTAAACTCTTATCTGGATCATCGAGGTCAGCTTGGGGGAGAATGTCAGGGAACTTCCTATGACCCAAAACAGAATCCTCTGCAAAGCTGAAGAAGCTTCCATTATAAGAAGATCCAAGCATGGTTGAATCAACTGCCATTCTCATGATGTTATCAGCATGACAAGCCAAATGGTCATAATCAGACTCGTCATGATCTTCATTGGCATTCAGACGATTTGGTGAATGCATGTTTTCTTTATCTAGTGGCTCATTCCTGCTGAGCTTAGCAATTTTCTGCTTTAACAAATTATTAGATTTTTTACGATTCAAAGTAGCTTCCTTGAGAACTGATTTAGGAGTTGATTGAGTCACATTAGAAGAGCTCTTCTTACCACTTGCACTAGCAGATTGTGAATTGGAAAAGAATATGGTCTTATTAAGAATTGGTGTTTTGTAATCGTTGCTTGGGGCAACGTCGGTATCAGCGGGAGTTTGACTTCTTGATCTTTTCACACCTCTATTAATGCTGTTGGTTATGCTTATATCAGGATTGCTCGAAACCTTGAGAGGAGATTTTTGAGGAGTTTTAGTTTGTGGTTTTGCTTTCTCTGACTTGGTCTTGGTATATGGAAGGTCAATTACGAACGATTCAATAATTTCTTTGCTTTCTTGGATTATATCTGCGAGGGGTTCAGGTTTGTCGTTTTCAATATGCTCGAAATTTTTATGAATTGGAACATTACTGTACTTTGGCTTGGAAGGATGTGGGATATCATCAAGTTTCAAGTTCTTGGTTAACACAACATCTCTTGGAGCATTAGTAGTAGCTGAGGAAGGGACATCAGGAAATGTGGGGTATGCGTAATTGAGATTAACGTCATGGTGGACGTTGAAAGAAGACATTTTCGATATGTATAGCGAGTCGTCAAAGTAAATGCAACCTGATGGCTAATTCCCTGACATATATACGATCTCCAAGATGAGCTAGATTAATATTGACTTACCCAATTGGGTTTGATAATTGTTTTTTATTTACTTAATTTTAGTGCGCATGTTTTCGTTTCGACCCAAACTAGATGTTGCAAATGTCACTTGAATAATAAGGTCAATGAATCTACAATGCAAATAAAGGGTGTATTATAATTTGACTATGGCCAGCAACTTAAGAACGATGGCCAATTTCCATTGAGATTGGTTCCTAAGTTCCTATAATGGTATTTCAACAGCTTACTTGAGCCTTTGTGAGATAATATAAGCTCAAACAAGTAAAGAGAAAAGAATCATAATTTCTTTTCAGTGAAAACATAAACTCTTTTCCGTCTAAGCCATCAATTCTTCCATATAGGTGCCGTTTTCATCAAATACATTCTTGACTTGTATTCGTGAGAGTTGGTAATTTCAGAAATAGAGTAGTGTCAGATGTACCGGTTTTTATCTGGGGTGACTCGATCTCCAGGCGGCCCGCGGTACGGGTGAAAATCTTTGCAAAACGACGTCTCTGATTGGCTCGTTCTGCCATCGCCACTATTACGAAAGTTATAAGGCCTTAAGTGTATTAGCTAATATACATGTGGTTATATCAAGCGGAGCTGGTGTGACATTATGTACAAAAGAAATTTGGTTCAACGTCAGACTCCGTATCGGAATAATTTAATAGTGGAAGAAATGAATGAATGAATTAAGTAATGGACTTGAAAATGTGTCGCTGGACATGCCAATGCAAAGGGTGTAAACCTTGATGAGAACTTACTCTTGCTGTTGACCAACACGTTTCTGGTTTCTAAATTTCTCTTGAAGGGTAGAATCGTTACCGTTAACACTATCCATTGGACATGGTAACACTGAGTTAGCACCGACCATGAGGACACAAATGGCAAAGGTCGATGAGAAGATCGAGCTAGTCAATTTATTTCTTTGGGTGGTTCTGATATAAGTAAACATTATGTTCGTTAATTAGTGGAAAATTTTTATGATGAATAGGCTTTTCACAGCAGCTGCACGTTGCAAATTGGTTGTGAAATTTGGTGGTTGTCAGTTAAAAATTTAACTTGTGGTATGGGGAAAAAGAGCTCTAAGGCTTTCACAAATGGTTTCGAAGCCTTAATAAACAATATCAATAAACGTGAACGCTAATTAAAATCTCACCTGTTTTTTTATTCTTCGGTGTTTATGGCCTGAAAAACTCTTCTGTATAGAAGAAACGTTTGGAGTGCGCAAACCAGATATTAATCCAATCAGCACCACGGCAATGTTAAGAAGGAAAGAGTCAATGATTCAACAACGAAAAGTCATTATAACGAAGTGCAAATGAGATGATTCCATCTATACCTTGTAGACATTACGACATTAAATTTTGAAAGTTAACAGGCAAAAATTCATGACAGTTTGACTATTGGTTCTTATTACTACAATTAGGGTGGTACGGGCGCAAAAGGCCATGCATTAAAGAAGACTCGAAGTCGTGATATATACAAGTTAAATGGCCGGACGGGCTTGGACTGGCAATGTGTGGGCGTTAACTATGGACGTAATTGGTAAGGGGGCAAGAGAAGGCTAGAAAATGGCTGGCGTAACGCTTTAATCGTAAGTTTTGGCAGCACCCAGTTTCTGAAGTTGAAATCCAGGATTGAACTTTCTATCGAGGTTGATTTCCCGGGCAGTCTTGGACTCATCTACCAAGTCGATGGTCACCAATTCCTTCACCATTCTCAACCTGTGTGCTGTAGATGGAGACACTGTTTGGTATACTGTTTGATTTCTCTTACGTAACCCCAATGCCTCTATGTTTTTGCGCACTCTTGGTGGCATCCCAATGGTGGATCTGACTTGTGTTATCTTGTAGAAGAGCTGTTTACCAGCAGATGAAGCACTTGACATGATGAATTTCTAGTAAGGATACAATTTAATTGTCAATTTCGATGAAGGAAAAAAAAATCAACGAAAAGTCGGAAAAATGTCGCGCGACTTCAAACTGCCAATTTTGAATTTGTTGCAACACGACATTTTAGGCGGCTATTGTCGTAAACCACATCCCGTCTAAATCACTCAACTAGCAACGGGAATGATTTCAACATTCATTTGTTAACGCGTCTAATCATCTCTATTTGGGGGGGCTTGAAATGCAATTGTCATCTTACTCGGTCTATCCTTAATTCAGTATCATTTTGCAAATATGGACGACCTCTTGGAACAAGGTCTAGCTAAACGAAATAACCAACTCCATTCGAGAATTCATGACCTTATACGACAATTGGAAGAGATAGTGCTCAACACTAGGAATTCTCTCCATGTAGTCGACCGACTTGAAAAATCCAAACCCATTTTCATCAAGTTGAAGAGCTTGATCAACGAATTCGAGCCTTCACCAAAATTACTCGATCCACACTTAGATCATATAGTTGGACTGCTCTCAAAGTTATATTTAAAATTGTATGATAACGCACGCGTGTTAGTTCTGCCAGAAGTTAATCAAGATGATACTCAAGAAAATGATGACAATGAAGATTCTGACTTGGAAGATGAGGCCAATAACAGAAGCGAGGATTACATTGGAGACTTCGTACACAAATTAAAACAATCAAGCATAAGAAATCTCGAAGATGACCAGCAGCTTCTCCAATTGACTACAGATGTTGCTGAGGTGGTATATTATTTGGCAAAAATACGGGGATTCAAAATTATTGCAAATTACTTCTCTAGTGATGTTTACTTGATCCCGAGATTAATCGAATTAATTGACGGCAGCACATCTTTGACCGATTTTGAGATCTTTTTCATCCTTATTTGGCTTTCAAATTTAGCTTTAGTCCCTTTCCCGTTGAGAAATGTCAATGAAAAACTCCCTGAAGCATTGCTAACAATAGGCTTGAAGCATCTATCTAATAATTTCAATGCCTCTAAAACACAGCTTATATCGCTGATTCTTTTGTCGAGGCTATTAACTAGAGATGACACTGTGCAAGACGGTCTCCTTGATTCTTACTTAAGAGACACAGTGCTTAATGTTTGGCAACCTAAATCTGAAACCTATCAAATTTCTCCTTTCATTTCACCGATTTCGTCTAACGATAATATCAACCAAAATCTTAAGTTAGGACATATGATGACAATCAACAAAATCCTTAAAAAAGTTTCCAGTAATGAAGTTACAGAATACATCGACTTCGTATATACTCAATTGGTTGAAGTGGATATAGTCCAGTTGAAGGTCCAGACGCAGAAAACCAAATATGGTCTGTTAACCAATCTCAATATCTTATTCATGATAAAGATACTCAGCAAGTTGTCCAAATTGTATCTACAACGAAAGCAATACAGTTATATATCCAGGATCATCAACAACTTATTAAACGACATTATGAATCCTTTGCTCGATCGATTTGACACATCCTTGAGGTATGCAATGTCAAAAAGTTTAAGCATGTTGACACTCAATCTCGCATCTCAAGCTGTTAACTACCAAGCACAATTGGTAATTTATATGATTCAACAGCTTTGCATTCCCAATCTTGAATTCGGTAATCTGTCTATGGATCGGAATCAAGTCTACTTTTTCAATCCTGACCTCGAAATTCATAGCAAGAATGTCCCTATATCGAAGTATCATACAATTTTATTGTACTTGGGATATATCTCACTCAATAAGTCGTTGCCGAAGCAACTAATACCCACAGTTTTCAGTATTGTACACAAGACCTTGTTTATTAATCAAAAGAGATTGACCACGAGCACGGGTAATCAGCTTCGGGATTCCTCCTGCTTCGTCTTATGGGCCCTCAGCCGAAGTATCAAGAAAGATGAATTTCGAGAGCTACATCAAACACAGCAGTACTTGGCTGAAAATATCTTGTTCGACATTATACAAGTTATCATCTTCGATGAGGACTTAGTGATCAGAAGATGTGGAATAGCGGTTATCCAAGAATTTGTTGGTAGATTTGGACAAGAACTCTTTGGAGGACTAATTCTCGATCAGTCAAACGCCAGTCATGACCAGTCCCTAGGCAGGTTCATCATCCAGTTCATTGAGTTATTCAACAACATAGCCATTGGCACTCTCAACTTATCATACTTAATTATAGGTCGGTTGATTCAAGTTGGTTTTCCACCAAACCTTTTTATTCCTTCACTTTTAAGAAATATAACAGACGAGACTAATAGCTTCAATTCTCAAAAGCTCAACTCCAATCACTTGGTTGATATCTGTCAAAAACATGAAAAGGCCCCTAAGCAGATCATATTCAAGCTTGATGACAGTATTGAGGCTAAGACCATGTCTGAGATGCAAGTGGTCGATGCTTTGATTGAAAAATTAGACAAATGTGACTCTGGCGGTTTCAACACCGGTGCATTATACGCCTTATCTGAGCTACTTGGTTATATCGATATTGAAATTATAGCAGAGAAATATCCTGAATTGGTAAGTCAACTCGAAAAATTCAAATTTGACTTTCATCATGATTCTTTAGAAAAAGGCGAGTCTTATATGAAATGGGTGAATACCTGTCTCGGGAAAATTGATCTTTACCAAAGACTCATTAAACTTGATAATATTTGGGCTAACATTTTTACCATCTCACGATTGAATTTTGATGACGAATTGGTTTTGGAGTTTAAGATATTCTTCGAGCTATTGAAACTGAATCGAATCAATATTCCCTTCAGCCATTTCAATAAGTTCATCTACTACATCAAGAACAATAACCTAATCATTGCTAGAAGCTTGGTTTATTATAAGTTCGATGACGAGAACTTCACTGAAATATTGGAACTTGTTGAAAACAAGCAGATTGATTGTGATACAAGATCTTTGGTCATTAACGGTTTGAGCGATAATTTATACACGTATGAATTGCAGGAAACCTTTTTATTACGTTTGATAAGCATGTTAGATGATTACACTATAACCAACCAGGGAGACGTCGGCTCCAAGATTAGACTCTCTACTCTTCAATTGATCCAGAATAATTTGAGGAAGTTCTTAAGCACCAAGGTCATAAATGAATTAGAAAACAGGCTAATAAGGCTTTCTGGCGAATTGATCGATAAAGTGAAGTACCAGTCTTTTAGATTATTAATAACCATAAATTCTGTGAACGATCCCAATATTTACAGATTCATCCATCAAAGTGAGACGCTGGATTTCAAAGGCCCCGAAAATGATGATGAAACGACTATAGTGGGGAATGATCTCGTTTCGAATAGTTCTGAATTTTACAAAGTGTTGTTGGATTACTACTATGATTATGTGTTGGACAAAATCTTATGTGAAGACAAATACTTGGATCATTACAAGAGTCTTTCATTGAATTTTTGGAAGGGATTAGTTTTCAGCATGGCTGCAACAACCGGTACAAAGTCGGTTATCACTGGGTCATTCAATCAGTTCTTGATACGAATTCGAGCTCTGAATGAAAATAGCAGATGGTTCATTTTTAATGAATTACTAAGTTTATTGAAGATTCCTAATAATGTCAAAGTGAATGAGATGGAATCAAGACAACTTAAGGCATATATGATGGTATTGAATATGTTTGGAAAATTGTTTGAGTCGGCAACTTCTTTCCCTAATGAGTTTAACTACAATACACTTTTTGTGAGATGTTTTAATCTTCAGATCAACACGTCGAACGTGACGCGTATCGGACTCATTCTCAAAGTGTTCCAACACTTATCAGTCTGTCGCTTGGCAGAGCAAGATGTTCAGCTCAAAAGCAGGGGTAAAATCGTTCAATTGAGTTGCTTGCACCCATTACCAAAAGTTCGAAGTATGGCCAGTGAGATGTTATTCGAGGTTCTCAATGAAATTAACCCGAAAGATCAGATAACGAATGAGCTACTAGAATCCATTGACTGGACCCAACTGCCTAAACACTTGAAACCCTACATGGTGAAATTGAACAAAATATATAGTGAACTATAGACTATGAAAGTGAAAAAGATTAACCTTAAAAAACACTTGTACCCAACAGAGTCCACAGATATACAGTGGAGAAATTTACTGTTCAAGCCTCTAGCTTGGTGTTGGGGAGGGATCCGATTTTTAGCCGAAAGAAGCCATTAGACAACTATCACGTTCGGTTGCTCGGATCCAGACTTATACCTAAAGGTAAAACCTTAAAGTTACAAAACTGTGAATCGTACGACACGCTCCTTATAAGTTGACAAGCAAGTTGTCGGAGGATTTGTGGAAAGACCCCTTTCTAAGATGAGCAAAGTGAGGGTTGTTGTCGATTGGAGCCACAGGTTTAGCCTGGTTTGGGATCTCTGTCTTGACACTTGAACTTGGCATGTTGATGTCTTGGGGAACGTCTGAGTTCTTTCGGGAGGCGAAAAATTTGAATGGCATAGCTTATGAATAAACAGAGTGGTAGATTGTTATACAAATAAAAATTGGTAAAAAAAAGTAGAGGGTGGGAAACACTGCCTTCTTATATGTTTCAAATAACCACGGCCCTTAATATTTTTTTTGATTGTGAAAACGGATTATTTCTGAGGGGTTTTGTGTAATTTTACTCCACAATTTCGCATTTCTTCACGTCACGTTGGTTATCGCACAAACAAAATTTCACTTATCAGTCTCTCCGCAAAAAAGTGGGTTATTTGCAATAATTGATAAGGAAACAATACAAACATTCAGTTAAATTAACGATTTGAATATTGAATTTATAATGTACATAATAAATAGACGGTTATGCGGGGACTTTCGACATTTCATTGGTCTAGATTACGATTCGTGATTGGGCTGCGCTGTGGCAGCGCTATTTGGACTAGTGGCATTTGAGCCGAAATTACTCCATTGTTGGCCGAATAACGCACGATTTTTCATATTCATCAAATCGCTAATAACGAGCTTTTCTTTCTTATCTAGCTCATCTGACTCCTTTTTGATTTCAGATGGGTAGTAGGTACTAGAGGTATGATTGGGGAAGTTTTCTTCGCCTAAGAGAAAATCAAATCTAGTCATCGACGGCATCTTTGACATGGTTGAGAACGGAGGTGACGACGCTTGGTTGACACCAGTTGGAGATCCTGCTCCTCTTTGCCCAGGCGTAGTTATATGTGGAGGCGGTGGTAATGGACCGTAGAAATTCAATAATGAGGTTCCTGAGTGCAATGGGTGTGATGGTCTTCTTTCGCCTAAATTCACATGTGTTTCATTCGATCCGTTTTTATCCACTTGATGATGATGGTGATGGGTTACTTGTGTCGGTGGAGGGATGCTAGTGTTTTCCTTTTTCAATTTGGATGAAGCTTGCAAAATCGATACTTTGTACTTGACGAATTTCAATATTTTGAGATACTTCAAATCTTCATCCATATCCTCGTCATCCCAATCGATGACGCCATCCATGTCATCGTCTTCCTCGTCACTTTCATCATCTTGGTGTCTAGGCTCTCTTAAAACTTCTTCCTTTATCTCGTCATTGATCAACTTCTTGAAAAGCTCATCCTCTTTCTCTTTGGTTTTCTTCGGGTTGAATGTAGGTGCATGATAGTTGATAAAAATCTTGATGAACAAATCGATACTTTTGTTTAAGATTTCAATAGATCCATCTTCTAGTTCTCCACCTCTTTTAACAATCTTTAAACAACATATCAAAAAGTACAACATTTGCAAAATTATGGATTTCTTGAAATTGATGATAGTCATCGACAACCCGTTAAGCATGTAGTTGAACGGTGATGGCGGTATTTGCTTCTTGCATCTTTTGATTTTTCCGCTGGTTTGTTCCCCTTGAGAAGCAAAATACCCTGGGTTCGGCGTGTTGTTCTCTGTTTTCCTTCTCTTGTAAGAGAAGTCGTTGATGACGAACCCATCTTCATCAACATCCAAGCCTAAACTATCCATAATAACTTGATTTGCGCCGGTTTTTCTTCCAATAGTATGTCCACTATTATTTTCGGGCATATTCAAATTACCCATATCATCTTCCCAACTCTCAACGGAGCGTGAAATATGATCAAAGATCAAAACAAAGTAAGCTAAAACTTCTTTTGAAATCCTAGATATCTTCCCGTAGTAACTGTTCGTTAACTCACGATCAATAACAAAATTCAAATAATTAGTAGATCTAATCAACAAATAATGGAAGTGTAGTTGAATCCTAATCAATTGACCGGCTGTTTGAATATCAGGCAATCCAGTGTTCAAATAGTTGATAAATCCTTCTTGGCTTATACCTGCGTGGGCCAAGGTACTGTTCAGCTCTATTTTGTGATATAAAGTGGTAGAAGTAACATTTGACAATCGAGGTAAATTCATTTGAGCTGCCAAAGGCAAAAGATTAAGTTGTTTCTCCTGCAAAGAATATCTCCAATTACTGAGGTTCTTATCAATAGCCAAGAACTGAGTGAAATTATAGTTCAAATTCCCATCATTACCATCACCATCATCGTCATTAAGTACCCAGTCTAGATGTTTCGAATATTTCTTAGTTTGGTTTGGAGTTTCCTTATGCTCGTCGCGATCGCTCTTCAAATATTGGTAATAGTTTGAAGCAAATGAAGATGGAATAATGATGTTGACCAAATTCAAAAATTCAACACTAGGTTTCAACAAAGTTTTGAAGAGCTCATCAAGGTCGCCTGAGTTTTCATCAGAGCCCATTTCCAACAATGTACTCAACTTAGCTGGCGTTAATTCGAAATATCTATCAATAGTGACGGGATTAATGACAGTTGTATTCAAGCTTGGTTTGAAACCGAATTTCAAGTTAAAACATTTCAACAAAATTTTGAATACCCAGAAGATTTTAACACGATCCCTTCTCTGCTGCAAAGATAACGCCAAATCGTTAAAGAACAAGTTTTTGGAGTTTAAGTTGATACCGAGAACACCAATAAATGAGTTGATCAACGAGGATAAAACCAAGGACTTCTCTTTATTATTTGTTAGAAGTGAAAAGTACAAAAACAACAAGTACGTTTGGAGTTGCCCAACTGAAACATGAAAAACATTAAAGTAGGGTAAGAAGTCATATAATGATCTTATTATTGAGTCATTACTTCTAGTTGCATCGTTCTTGATCTTTCTGGAGAAACTGTATCTTGGGTTACTATGGTTTAATAACAAGTTCAAATTTATAGTTGGATCATTCATCATTATCATAGCGTAAATTTGAATCACAACCATTAAATATTCATTGACGACGTGATAATCATTGTTCAGGATATTGAAACCGTTGATTGTTGCATCGTCGTAAGTAAACATGAAGGGATACATCGTGTGGAAAGCATCATAACTCTCCATAAACTTCTTATAATCAAAGATTGGGATAAAGGTGTTGTAATTCAAAAAGTAGTGAATAATTTGATTATCCAATTCTTTTTTGTTGTTGAAGATTTTCTTGAAGTTATTTATCAACTTTATGAATAGGTCGTAGACGTCTTTCGGTAACTCATTATTTGTAATCTGTGACATGTTCCCCAAAAGGTCATTATGTTGGGCAAAATTGTTGACTGTGAGGGGGTTATAAATGATTTCCAAGTCTCTGTTATGGAACTGATTATACATCGTATAAGATGGATGGTAAAGGTAGGTATTTGGATCATCCAACAAGAAGTTATGAGAGTTTGTTATTTTCAAGAATGGTAAGTTCAAGCTTATGAGTAAATGGTTGAATTGAGATTCAAAGTTCAAGTTGTCATTACCAATGATAATACCTTTGTTGTCAAGGTTAAAAATTTGGTCAATTGGGTTATTGATTTGAACTGTCTTCTCATTCGTGGTGACAGTGACACCCTTTTGGGAAGGTTCATGTTTCCTGTTACCAGAGTCAATTTTTGGCTCCCTTATAGATTGTGACGTATCGTGATCTGATTCTAGTTTAACATCAGGTTGAGCGGAGTTGTCTCCATACTTCAATTTCAATTGTCTGTTTTCTTCCTCTAGCAACTTAACCTTCTGTTCTAAGTTTTCCGTATAGCCTTTAGGAAAAGCTCTTCTGGTTAATTTATCACTTGTTTTGCAATCGAACCCAATTTTGGAACAATTTCGACATGGAGTTAAGCCATCACACTTGATTTTTTTTATTCTGCAACGGTCACACGCCTGAGAGACTCTGACTCCAGAAGTTGTGTTTATGAGCTTGAGGTTTGACCCACTTTTCTCGGAATTTTCCTTTCTATCGGTTTTCTTTGGAGGTGACTCAGACATGATTCGAAATATCAATCGTGTTTCTTATGGAAAAATTGGATGAAATATACTATGGGCTTCAGACTAACTCTATCTGAATAATTTCTATTATGGGGTCAAACGAGAGTATCCACGAATTTTAAATAAGATCCAATTTGCCAATGTTTGTAAAAACTGATTCTTGAAGTAGCAAATGGAAAAAGTTAATGGTCGAACCCCAGATTTTGTTTAGCGCCTTATGATCGGGTTTTGCTACATTACGGAAATTTTCGGGTGTAGGGAAATCATGCAAATTTGTTGACCTGAGACAAATTCGGGTATGCGGAGCAAGCTTTCCGACCTAATCCGGGGTTAACTTTGAAAAAACTCACGTGACAAGTATACACCTAACAAAGTTATACTAGACTTGAACTGTATTATTGATAAAAATAAAATTATAAATAAACGACTATAAAAAACGATATAGTGAATTGACTAGAACGTTCTTGACAATTTTGTTAACCGGGAAATATCCTACCTATGCGATTGAGACAGAATTGATGATGAATTTAATGTAAACCACCAGTTCTTTCTCTTCTAATTTCTTTTTCTTGTCTTTCGACTTCAGCATCGTAAACAATGAAGTTGTCCAAAGCGTTACCACCTGGAACCATAGGTAAGACAGGCACCTTCTTTTCCACAACAACTTCTAACAAGACGGGTCCTTCATGGTCCAAGAATTCTTTAATACCTGATTTTAAGTCTTCTTGTTTAGAGATTCTAATACCTTTAAGACCCATTGAATCGGCCAATTTCATGAAATCTGGATTAGTTTGATGAGTATGAGAATATCTGTGTTCGTAGAATAATGATTGCCATTGGGTGACCATACCTTGTTCTTCGTTATTTAAAACACAAACTTTGACGGGAGCGTTAGCTTGAACTGCTGATGATAATTCAGTTAATGTCATGTTGAATGATGCATCACCATCAATGTCAATAACAATAGCTTCTGGTTTTGCAATTTGAGCACCAATGGCAGCAGGTAAACCATAACCCATGGTACCTAAACCACCAGAGGTGATCATGGTTCTTGGTTGAGTCCAGGTCCAATGCTGAGCAGCCCACATTTGATGTTGACCAACACCAGTGGTGACGATAACTTCCTTACCGTAAGTACTAGATTGTTCAGAAATTTCCCTGATTAAAGTTTGGGGTTTGATCTTTGAACCTGGGGTTTCCTTCATGTAATCGTAAGGGTATTTTTCTTTCCATAATTTGATTTGAGACATCCAATCTTTTCTTTCTTTAACTTCATTAATTAATGGGATGAACTTGCTTAAGTTACTGGTAACATCACCTTCGACGGCTTCAGTAGCTTCAACAACCTTGTTGATGTTTTTCGGACTGATTTCGAAGTGAACGATACCACCTCTACCTTCAAGAGCAGCTTGTCTTGCAGCTGGTGCAAATTTGGGGACAGCACCAGTGACTCTATCATCGAAACGAGCACCTAATGCTAAGATCAAATCAGCTTGTTGCATAGCGGTGTTAGCAGCGGCACTACCATGCATACCGAGGAAATCAAGAGATTTTTCTTCATTTTGGTCATATGCACCTAATGCTTGAATAGTAGTGGTGACTGGGATGGTAGCTTTGTCGGCCAATTCTTTTAATAATTTTGGACCATCTTCGTGATTTAAGATACCAGCACCACAATAAATAATTGGTTTTTTAGCCTTGTTCAACAAGGAAGCTGCTCTTTTAATAGCTTCCAAAGTGAATTCGGTGGCAGCTTTTTTGGTAATTTGACTTAAAGCGTTAGAAGGTAAAGTAGTATTAATAGGAATTGATTCTCTTAAGATTGCTGCAGTGACATCTTTTGGTAAATCAACCAAGACAGGACCTGGTCTACCAGAAGTGGCGATTTCAAAAGCTTCGTTGATTCTCTTAGGTAATTCAGCGACATTTTTAACCATGACATTCCATTTCGTACAAGATCTTGAAATACCAACAACGTCGGCTTCTTGGAAAGCATCGGTACCAATAGCAGTGGTGACAACTTGACCGGAGAACACAACCAAAGGAACACCATCAGCCAAGGCATCGGCCATAGGGGTGATAACATTAGTAGCACCAGGGCCAGAAGTGACCAATACAACACCTGGCTTCCCTGAAGCACGGGCGTAACCTTCAGCCATATGACCAGCACCTTGTTCATGACGAGGTAAGACAAACTTGAATTTATCAGAGTTGTAAATAGCATCGAAAACTGGTAAAATAGCACCACCAGCGTAACCGAAGACAGTGTCAACTTTATGTCTTAACATCATTTCGTGAAAGATTTCACCACCAGTTAACCCAATAAAGGAATCGTCCATGATAGGTTGACTGTGACGGTGAGCAATATCATATTGAATGTCTGCTTGAGGTTCCTGATCGAAAGCTGGTGCTGGTCTTGGTCTTCCTGATTCTTTGCTACCGGTCATGGTAGCTTTGGAAAGATTTGTTTTAGCAATACATCTGATTTGTGACCTAGCCATATTTATGGCTCTATGGGCAGCTGGGGCCCTAATATTACGACAGATCATATTTCACTGTAGTAAACAATATAATATAAAGCTTTTTATTGAAAAAAGAAAAATAGCTTTTAATATTCTGGAGAATAAGGGTTATTATAATGGAGAAATCAATGAGTCAACATAGGCTCCGGCATTTTTTTCAGCGTAATCGGATTTTTCATCGCACTAGCGGAGAAATTTTTTTTTTATTTTATTACATTATTACACAAACCTGATATTTCATTTCAGGTGTACGGATACCGTTTTTTATTCATCAAATCACCAGATGGGCATTAAACAAGGGTCTTACATTTGGTTATCGTTAATCGTACAATTATCTAATTATTATTCCCAATTTTCTCCAGAGTGTTTTCGTCATTTGCGTCCGTAGACATGTTAGAGCTTTCTTCAGCTGCTTGATATAACTGAGGTTCATTTGTAGATTTTTGATGTTCTTCACCTTCTAAAGTGGGGGTTTGAGGTTGGGTCAAAGTAGGATTTACTGCAGGATTTCCCCAATCCAAAAAGTCTCTTCTAACTTCAACATAATCGTAAGCAAATTCACCAATTTGGTCTTCATCCACACCTCTCTCTTCGGCATCATAATCGAGTCTCAAGTGTAATCCTGGAATTTTGTTGATAACGAAGCAAAGAATTGCAGTCACAGCACCAGAATAGGCAATACATGCCAATATATAAACAATTTGAATGTATAATTGTTTATAATTGTGATCGAGCCATCCACCATCGTGTTTAACAACTCCATCGTAGCCAATGACGGTTTTAGATCCAAATAATGCATTGAAAAGTAATCCAATAATACCAGCGATACCGTGCTCAGCTAAAACATCAAGGGAATCATCAACTTTACAAAGGTACTTGAATTTGGTAGACAAGTTACAAATAACCCCAGATACCAATCCTAAAATGACACTAGCCCAAAGTGTAATCATACCAGATGAAGGAGTGGCAGCCACCAAACCAGAGATAGCACCAGAAAGCATACCACCAAGGGTATATTTACCTTCGAGTCTGAAATCAAGAAGACACCAAGAAATTGCACCGAATGTTGCGCAGAGATGGGTATTCATCATGGAATAAGGAACCTTCAAAGATGCATTACCGCAACTAAATCCATTGAAAAACAACCAACCAACATAAAGTAAAGAGGTACCTAAGAACATGGTTGAAATGTTATGAGGACGGTAATTGATCATCAAGGTTTCATTACGGCGACCCAAAAATGCTGAATAAACAAAGGCGGAAACCCCTGATAAGATTTCGACTGGACCACCACCGGCATAATCTAATACACCGCTTTTATAAGAGGATGCCCAACCAGTACCACTCCAAATCCAATAGACAACTGGACAATAAACCACGGTTGCCCAACAAAATAAAAATATACAAGCTGGTAAAAAACGGCCCCTTTCAGCAATACATGCACCAGCTAAAATAGCTAAAGTGACTAATAAGAATTGAAGTTGAAAAACAGCAAATCCAATTTCTGGATAATCCGATGCTCTTGAGGATTCACCTAAAAGGTTTTTAAATCCGAAAAAATGTAAGTCACCGATGAAATTATTTGAGGCGGTTGGTGAAAATGCTAATGAATAGCCCCAAAAATACCATTGGAAACATCCAATGAATGAACTCGTTATAACAATCCAAATCATTGATAATGCACTTTTCCTTCTAGCCAAACCAGAATATAAGAATGCCAAACCTGGCACCATAATCCAAATTAAGGAAGATGCTATAGTGAAAACAAGCACCGTACTTTGATTATAATCATTATTTTCAAGGAATATTTGACGTCTTCCTATTATGCCTGCACTCTCAACCTCATTAGATGAAGTTAGAAATGATAACATTTTTTTAAGATAAATAAAATAGAATTGACTGGTTTGAAGTTAATAACTGCTTTTTTAGAAAAAAAATCGGGAATTATTAGCTATATAAACATTCACTGTACTATTTCATATATTAACTGCAAATAATCATCTCATGCTGTTACAACCATTCAATTTTTGCCGGTTGTATGCAGTCCCCCGTCTGTCACTAACAAAGAACGGAAAATCTCAACCATTTTTTAAAGGCTAATTGCTTTTGTCGCGTTATCTGGCCAATCAAATTTTTGCAGCTTATCAATTGCCATAAGGCTGAAAATTCGAAAAATGGTAAATATATGCTATCTAGTTATCTATGTAATTATGTTTAAAGTGATATCGTGTTGGTATAAATAGTACCTGACAGGCTCCACACTCGCTTAAATCTGATGTACCTAAGCGAACCGATTACTTTCGGAGCTTAGATTGGGGTCTTCAATTCCTGAAAAAAATCTGGCTGGTATCTGTGAAATCTGCTGTGCCCTGCGCTGGTCACATTATGGTTTTGGCCGCCTAGTTGATAAAACGAAGCTCAAATCTTATTGGCTGGGCTTATGTAAGCAAATTGATTTTTTCGCCTTTTCATAGCAGTCTCGGCTGTGAAAAGGCCGTTTCCGCAATCTACAATAGCTCCGGGATCCTCCGTGCCAAATCGTCCGAACCAATGAATTTATCTAGATATACTATTTAGATATACATAAGGCACCAGATGAGAATGACACCGGCATTAGCTAGAGGTCTATTTGCAGCCGCTTGGAGCACTGAAACGCTAAATGGTGCGCTATCAATAGAGCCGGTAGTAATTGTGTTGATGGCTGTCAAGGCTGAAATAACCGGTTTCGCAGCCATACTCTGAGCCTCGATTGTAGCACTTTGATCATGAAATTCTTCCTCAAGGGGTTCAGACTGAGTTGTGGGGTGAGACATGTCAATTGCAGTGAGTCTGGGGATTCCCGTCCAAGCCAATTCAGAGCTGACTGAAGTTTGACCGAGAGACATATCAACCATAGTGTCAGCAACCGCTGTTTCAACCTGTGCTTCGAATGTTTCACTTGGAAGATAAGAATCGCCTATACGCGAGACTGAAGCCACTGCCTCTTCTGTTTGTAAAGTGCTTGGTAAAGGTTTCGTGGGGAAGCTTGGCAGAGACTTGGTGACTCCTTCTTCAGCGCAGGTTTCACATGATGTCACCTCACCAGCATTGAACGACACAACTGATTCGGCTATAGGGCAGGTTGTGACAAACACTTCGGTGGTCAAAGAAGTAGTTGTTGTCAGGCCATGTAGGCAGCGATCACATGGTAGAGTACTGATAATGGCTCTAACATTGGATGTAGTATGTGCCACGAAGTTACCCATAGGAGTAATAGTTGAATCAGTAGCGGTCAAGCGTTCAGGTGGGTTTGAGGTCTGGGTCACAAGAGGAGCAGAAGAGTTTGATACCAGTTGGGTAACAGAAGTTGCAGCAATAGAAGAAGAAGGAGAATCCAAAAAAAGAGACGAAAAAGAAGTTGTAGAACATGAAATAAAAGACGAGGAAGTAGAAGACGAAGAAATAAAAGACGAGGAAGTAGAAGACGAAGAAATAGAAGAAGAAGAAATAGATAAAGACGAAATAGACTTAATGGAAGAAGAAAAAGAAGAAAAAGAAGAAGTAGAAGAAGAAGTAGAAGAAGAAGTAGAAGAAGAAGTAGAAGAAGAAGTAGAAGTAGAAGTAGAAGAAGAAGTAGAAGAAGAAGTAGGCAACACCAAACTCAGGTCACTCAAAGTTAGCAAAACCTCTTCAGACAAAGTAGAACTGGTACGTTGACAAGCTGTGCAGCCTTTCTCTGAAGAAGGGACCTCAACAACTATAGTCTCAGTAGAAGCGCCTGAAGGAAATGGCATCGTAGTGGTCAGAGTGATGCTTCCTGTCCACGTTGATGTGGTGGTCACAATTTCTTGTTGTGAACCCTTGGAACTGGCAAACCCATCCAAGACGTAAATCTCCCTCAGAATAGTATCTGGAGACACGTAAGTTCCATCGGAGCACAAAACTCTCTGAAAATATTGATGGTTCATTACTTCATCAGGAGGATAGTCTTCGAAGCCTTCAATGAATGGCCTTGAATCCTTGTCGATACTTGTGAACGTTGCAACCAATGTCCTCAGATTATTCGAACACGAGATAGAACCTGATATATCCAGAATCAGCTTAGGCATCATGAAATCATTAAATTCAGAAGCAGCATTGAGTTTAAACAAGGAGCAGTCAAATGAACCACCAGTTGTGATAAATAAGGCACCCAGTTTGATTGTAGTTCCCTTTGGACACGATGCACCCAAGAAATAAATTTGTTCCTTATTCTGAGGAGTTGATCTAGAGTAAGCAATGGTGCTATCAATTTTCTCTCCGAAAAACGGACCACCATCGAATTTCACAGAAGTAGAGAGATCGCTCCAAATAACTTCATTGGTACCTTCATTGAACATGTTAGCTTCGATGAGATCGCTACTCGAACTTGATTCGCCAACGCCAAAGACAAAGTCGAAGGAGATTTCTCCTTTTGCAGCAACGTTTCTATCCGAGTACCCTGAAACGGCATCATTTATCACACAGGTCAATTGAGAGTAACTTTTCAAGTATGAACCGTCAGAAACTGTACAAGTTGCATAATCTTGGTTGCCTGAGGAAAGTTTAAGTTCAGAGCTATCGAACTTTGTTCTGAATACCCCAGGCAAAGTGAGAGAGAAGGTATCACCAGCTGATACTTCACTGACATCCAAATTCCAACCCAAAGTGGCAGTTCTGATATCTTGTGGTCGGCTGGTTGTGGTAGTGGCCTTTAAAGACAAGGACTTCCAAACGTTGTTGAGCTCTTGAGCAGCAATAAGTCTCAAACAGAGGAGAATAATAAGCGAGTGAATCATTAGTGTTTTACTAGGCAATTTCAGAGAGAATTCCTTGTATTTAAATACCATTATTTCAATCGCTTTTACATTAACTAATTTGTCACCTTTTCAAATTTCGAAATCAACTCAATGCAAGGAGGTTTCAAAACTGTGCTTTCCACAGAGAAATATCCAGATCGGTGAAGCAATGGGCATTTCGAAACACATTTCATGTTTCATCACAGCTATGCGAAACTTTTTCAACAGCTGGAAAGAGTAAAATAGATTGTAGGTGTATCTTATGTGTATTCGAACTAATGCTAATCCGATGTCTCAAGTGTGCCTTTGCAGCCTAAAAAAGGAAATTTTCATTTTTCGCAATAATTAATTTAATGGTAGCAGCATCTATTATAGCTTATATCGAGTATATACATTGTTACAGGTTAATTATTTTCTCTCTTATCAGAGTATCTCTCCACAAAATGAAAAGTTTCGAACCCCACTTCCACCATGATCAAGATAATAATGATCCATTCGAGCCGGGTACTTTTCTTCTCGTTCAACACGCTCAATAAAGCACGTTGTTCTTCAGTTGCATAATCCAATTTCCTATTCAAAATACTGATACGGGGTTGAATATCGAGAGTCCTTGAGATAGACTCGTAAATCTTCTCGAGATTAGGCTCTGTCCAGTACAAATCAGGAGTCTCAATCAATTCACTGTACAAATTGAGTTTTCCTCGAAGCAAGAAGAGGCGTCCGGTTAACTTTAAAACATCCGACTCGGTGGTGGTGATTTGCGTTCCTTTGGAAAGATGTTCAGAGTTGTTTCTGGTGAGCTGGATGTGTTTCTCCAATGCTTCTTCTAGAATGGACAATCTGGTAGACCTCGACAATCCTATGGCAAATGCAGCTTTATCCAATAGTTTCTGAGTATTATTACTTCCTTGTATGATCATGATTTCACCAGACATGAAGGAGCCCGAGGACTCGCCCGATTCTGTCGCATCCACATAATCCATTTCTTCTGACTCAGGAACATATTTCTCATTAATGGCACTGTCGAAGAGTGGGACGAATTTTTGTAGAAGTAAGGATTCCGTGAGGTCCCAGCCCACCAAAGTACCATTGGACAAGACCATGAGATCAGTATCTTTGTAATTGACGTTTATGACTTCATCAGGGATAAGTAATTTGTATTGTAACTTCTGGCTTTCAAGTATCACGGCGACTTTGTCCAAATCGATGCTTTCTCCGATGGTGATGGAGGTAATTGGTTTGATACCATTATACTTGCCTTCTTGTGGCTCGTGGGATTCGTGTTGATTGGTTCTTCTCAATGACTGAATCGATACTTTCTTCTTTTGTTTCTTAACCTTGGGTTTAGGTAATTTATCTATCTGTTCGAGTTTGGTCGTGGCTGCGATAGAATAAGCTCTTAGTATTGGGAGTCTTATAGGGCGAAACCAGTTCGCCAATGGTCTGGTATTCGCTAGTTTGAACATTAGTTATATTAGCTCAACTAATAAGAAAGAAGATAATAGGTTCCAGGTTTTTACCTCCGTGCCTTTTTCTAACTATGGACCATTAAATTTCGAATTATCTCCAGAGAATGTCAGGACAAGACCGAAAAATGTGAACGAAAAAAAAAAACTTTTGAGCCTGTGCACCTAGCTTAGCCTCATATCTGACCGTTACATACCAGTTAATTCGATATTATGGCGTCCGAAGACGTGAGCGAATCGATATACATAAAATAAATAAAGCGAGATGTAGGGTGCCTTGTGTTGATGATTACCATGTTGTTGAGCCACGATTTAAATATAGCATTACCTATTAACATGTAATGATCTTAGTAGAACAGGTGTGGAATCAAATGGATGTTTATTTATCTTCCCAAAGAGGCAAGGTAATTAGTTATATAGCGTTGAAAAATCCTAGTTTCGCGGTTTTTAGGGTCATACGTAAAAGACAATTCATTAGTTTAGAAGAGGTTTATTGTTTTTGTAAACGCGAAGTAGTAATAGATTTTCCAAATCAACTGACTCAAACCAATTGAAGAGGACACATAATCACCAGCCTTTCTTTCAATACTGAACTATTATCAAGAGTGGCATCGACTTACAATTTATATTGTCTAGCAGCAAGCAATCCTCATCTCACAATAAATATCAATCTTTGCAACAATCATCACCTCTTATATTTTCCTGATCTCACAGACCTTTGTTTACTTTTTCGATTTATTTATTTTTCCATAGCTTAATTTCCTACATAAATTTACATGTTAATTTACTCAAATAGAACAAAAAAAAATACTTATATATAAATTAAAAAAAAAAAAAACCAACGGACGCCCTAATCATTTCATTTCATCTTTCTCTTGATTATATAAATTCAATAATTGATCCGTAATTTTTTAAAAAAAAATTGGTTCTTGCCTTATTGAATTAAACTCCAAGCTTGATCTTTTGAATTAGTTTTATTCATTTGTGTTTAACAACCTGTCCTTATGTGGTATGTAATAATTAATTGAGGTTGATGATGTGTTACTAACAATTATAGTGGTATTTTCGGTTACGTCAACTTCTTGGTCGATAGAACCAGAGGTGAAATTGTTGACAACCTTATTGATGGTTTACAAAGATTAGAATATAGAGGTTACGACTCTAGTGGTCTCGCTGTTGATGGCGATGAAAAGGGAACCAATATTATTGTCAAAACCCCTGGTAAAGTTAAGAACTTGAAGCAAAAGATCATTGATGATCAAATCGAACGTTCCACTGTCTTTGACAACCATGTTGGTATCGCCCATACTAGATGGGCCACCCATGGTCAACCAATGGTTGAAAACTGTCACCCTCACAGATCGGATCCAACTGGTGAATTCATAGTCGTTCACAATGGTATCATCACTAACTTCAGAGCTTTGAAAACTTTATTATTATCTAAGGGCTTCAAATTCGAATCAGAAACTGATTCTGAATGTATTGCTAAATTGTTCAAGCACATCTATGATACCAACTTGAAAGCTGGTATCTCTTTGGACTTGAATGAATTGACCAAACAAGTTTTGTATGAATTGGAAGGTTCTTACGGTTTGTTGGTTAAATCTGTTCACTACCCTGGTGAAGTCTGTGGTACCAGAAAAGGTTCTCCTTTGTTAGTTGGTGTAAAGACTGAAAAAAAATTGAAGGTTGACTTCGTCGATGTCGAATTCCCTGAGCCAAACCAAGAAACTTCAAAACCTGTCCACAACAATCGTCCAAATGCTGATGGTTTGTTGCCATTGGCTCACAATGAATCTAACTTAAGAACCTCCCAATCAAGAGCTTTCTTGGCTGACGATGGTATCCCAATGCCAGTTGAATTCTTCTTGTCTTCTGATCCTGCTTCCGTTGTCCAACACACCAAGAAAGTTTTGTTCTTGGAAGACAATGATATTGCCCATATCTACGATGGTGAATTACACATTCACAGAGCTAAGAAATCAGCTGGTGATTCTACTACTAGACAAATTCAAACTTTGGAAATGGAATTAAACGAAATCATGAAAGGTCCTTACGCTCATTTCATGCAAAAGGAAATTTTCGAACAACCAGAATCTACCTTCAACACCATGAGAGGTAGAATTGATTTCGACCAAAGTATCGTTACCTTAGGTGGTTTGAAAGCCTGGTTGCCAACCATCAGAAGATGTAGAAGAATAATTATGATTGCTTGTGGTACTTCATATCACTCTTGTTTGGCCACAAGATCAATTTTCGAAGAGTTGACAGAAATTCCTGTTAGTGTTGAATTGGCCTCAGATTTCTTGGATAGAAGATCACCAGTCTTCAGAGATGATACTTGTGTCTTTGTTTCCCAGTCTGGTGAAACTGCTGACTCCATCTTGGCTTTACAATACTGCTTGGAAAGAGGTGCTTTAACTGTTGGTATTGTTAACTCTGTTGGTTCCTCTATGTCTAGACAAACTCACTGTGGTGTTCATATTAACGCTGGTCCAGAAATCGGTGTTGCTTCTACCAAGGCTTACACTTCTCAATACATTGCTTTAGTGATGTTTGCTCTTTCCTTATCTAATGATTCTATTTCTCAACAGGACCGTCATAAAGAAATTATCCAAGGTTTACAAAAAATCCCTGAACAAATTAAAACTGTTTTGAAATTAGAAACTAAGATCAAAGAATTGTGTGATGCTACCTTGAATGACCAAAAATCTTTATTATTATTGGGTAGAGGTTATCAACATGCCACTGCTTTGGAAGGTGCTCTTAAAATCAAAGAAATTTCTTACATGCATTCTGAAGGTGTGTTGGCTGGTGAATTGAAACATGGTGTTTTAGCTTTAGTTGATGACAAATTACCAATTATTGCATTCGCTACCAGAGACTCTTTGTTCCCTAAAGTCATGTCTGCTATTGAACAAGTTACTGCCAGAGACGGTAGACCAATCATCATTTGTAACGAAGGTGATAATGTTCTGACCGATAAAGCTTATGCTACATTACATGTCCCATTGACTGTTGATTGTTTACAAGGTTTATTAAACGTTATCCCATTACAATTAATGAGTTACTGGTTAGCAGTCAACAGGGGTATCGATGTTGATTTCCCACGTAACTTGGCTAAGTCTGTCACTGTTGAATAAACGGTTTAACGGGGAACAGAAATCATAGATACCATTTGTTAAACCCTAATATTTATCCTATCCCTGTTTGGTAAAAATATACTTGGTCTTCACTTCATCATTTGTTAAGGTTGCCTTAGTTTTTGCAATTACTTTCATATGTATACGTTATGTGTCTTTATAAACTTATACGAAATTATTCTTGAAATATAATTCATTAATTTATTTAATTCTTATAGGCAAATATTGAATATGTCTTCACTTTCTCTTAAAATAATCAGAATTGCTGAAAAATGCAGCGCTAGAATCAAAAATAGATTCTCCAACGTCTAAGTATTTACCAAAGTAATACCTAGCATCTGAACTTGATACTGAGTCAAGATTGGGGCTATTATGTTAGTAAATAAATCTTGTCAATGCTACCACGAGTACTTACGATAATCCGGTATTTCTTCTGACCCCGGCTAAGAAGGCAGATAATAATGCCAAATCGGCAGAAACATGAATAAGTTTACTGATCTGTCAATGTTAGTATTATGGATCTCGTACGATCAATGAATAGTGTACCGCCAACATACTGTACCCATGATGGTGTTATAATCAATGCAAAATAAATAAAGTCTCTCCAATCAGATCACTTTAACAAATAGTTTGAATCAATTCCTAAAGAAGATTGAACCAATTCCCAAAGATCAATTGAATTTCATAATTTACGTAGTTTCATTTGCCCCCAGTGTATAATTCGAGGAGAGTAGGTGCATGGGTGTTTACATGCTCGCGTACGTGCAATGCTCAAATAATTCAATTTTAATAGCAGTTAATTAATTAGTGATTCCTTAAAAACATTGTTTACTTGAGGTTATCTTATACGACACAGAATGGACTAGTTGATTCTTTGCGTTCATTTAAAGGGGTAAGGCTTATACTTGCCATTGGTCATAGACCAACTCATTTTGCCGATATGATGCTCAAGTCCAATACGGGTAGCAGTTAACTAGCCGAAATTCTAGTTAAATTATTAATCAAACTTATGACGGAACAAGGGGCACTCAAAATTTTGTGATTACAGATGTATAAAGTTACCAGTACTTTTCAGGTAAGTTTAACTATTTCATCCTATCTTCCAATTCCTCACGCCTCAAGGCCCTAAGGTCGGTACCATGAAACCCTGAGATTCGGCATCATGAAATCCGTGCTTCGGTGCACAAATATCTTCGTTCAACCGAGTTTGAACAAGCAAAGTGCGTTACAACATCAAGTAGTATGTTACAATTTTACTCTGTGGGCAAGTCTTATTGTCAGAGTCCTGTCGGGTCTGCTTTTTTGTTTTGTCTTATTCAAGAAGGATTGATTGCTCGCTCGTCGAGTCATAATCCTTTCTTGATTCTCTACCTCTTCCATTGTTTTCATTCACCCCATCTCTTGTAAATTATCTGATCAGATTTATCACCAATTAGGGCCATACGGTACTTGGCAGTTCGTTGTTATCGTGGTTTGTTGCTAAGAGACGAGCTCTCCGCAGTTCGTGGTTTCTGCCCACAAATATTGCCTCACACGGTCAAACATGTTTAACACTTGACCCATATTGTCCGCTCGCAAGTTGTTCGAGTCTTCTTTGGCTTTCGTTGCTTAGGTAGCTTTCAAATTGTAAGTGCGTGCGGGTAACCCTTTTCTGGGTTCTATCTTATTTGAGTTGGATATAGCGCACTAAAAAAGAATAGAGGAAATGAGAAGAAACAACAAAAAATCATTGATAAAGAATTATTCGTGTTAAACAAATCGTCTTCATCTTTCAATCATTGAGATACTTCTTTGGATAAGTGGTATAGAAATTTTAAATTTTTCCATCGTCCCCTTCATCAAATCCATAGTTCAGTGGTTTTGTAATGTCAGATAGATATAGACCGCCAACTGGTCCCAAAAATGGTAAAGGCGGAAAACCACCTTTCAATAAGGAAAGAGGACGTTTTCCACCTCCAGGTGCATCCAATCGATACAGTGAACGAGATAATTACAGACCCAAGATCCATGGTCCTACATCCCAAGCAGGACAGGTAAATGATAGACCAAGACCAATGGGACAAGCAAATGATAGGCCAAGGCCAACGGGACAAGCAAATGATCGACCAAGGCCAACGGGACAAGCGAATGATCGACCAAGACCAACAGGACCATCAAATAGACCCAGTCAGGATCCTAACACACACAAAAGGCAATATCAGCAAGATTATAAAGGACCTAGAAGTGGTCCTCCAGATAAGAAGAGAAAGCCACTTCCTCCTTACAAAGGTCGCCCACAGGCTGGTAATATAAATCTTTCCAATCTTCCTAAAGGTCCAAGAAATGATATTGGATCTAGAGACAAAGGGCCAGCCAACTTCCCTAGAGGTGCACCCCCAACAGGACCGTCGGGTATAAAAAAGAAAAACTATCCTCCTCAATCTTCAAATGCACCACCTCCACCTGTGAGAAAACTTGTCAAATCTCAAATTTACCTGTTGTTCATAGTGAAGCCCAACGAAGCTTATGAAAGAGTTCAACAAGTGGGTGAGGGTACGTATGGGAAAGTTTACAAAGCAAAAAATAGCATCACCAATGAATACGTGGCATTGAAGAAATTGAGACTAGAGATTGAGCGTGAAGGATTTCCAATAACCGCTATGAGAGAAATCAAATTATTGCAATCATTTGACCATAAAAATGTTGTTGGATTATTGGAAATGATGGTTGAGCATAATCAAATTTTTATGGTGCTTGATTATCTGGATCATGATTTAACAGGATTATTAAGTCATCCGGATTTGAATTTAACTGAGGGACACAGAAAGCACCTTTTCAAACAATTGATGGAAGGATTGAATTATTTGCATAAAAAAATGGTTATCCATAGAGATATCAAAGGGTCTAATATATTATTGGATAACAAAGGTACAGTTAAAATAGCTGATTTTGGTTTAGCAAGAACCATGAAATTAATAAATACTGGTGAAAGTCCCGACTATACCAATAGAGTCATTACTATATGGTATAGACCACCTGAATTATTATTAGGTTCAACTGATTATGGAAGAGAAGTTGATATCTGGGGAGTTGGGTGTTTATTAATTGAATTATATTCAAAAATGGCTGCATTTCGAGGAAAGGAAGAAATATCACAATTATACAAAATTTTTGACCTCATGGGTACCCCAACTACTGATAGTTGGCCCAAAATTGAGAATTTGCCATGGTTTGAGATGCTTAAGCCAAAAGTAAATAAAATTTCTAAGTTCAGGCAAAATTATGGAGATATAATGAGTGAGCAAAGTTTTGATCTTGCTGAGAAGTTATTAAGCCTCAATCCAAAGAATAGACTTACGGCTGAAGAATCATTAAAGCATGCATATTTTACATCGGAACCTAAGCCAGAACCACTTGATTTCCTCCGGGAAATAAAGGGTGAATGGCACGAATTTGAAACTAAAAAGAGAAGACGTGAAGAAAGGAAGAAAGTTGAAGATGAGCAAGAGCAGAAAATGAAAGATGAAAGAGCTAATCTTTCATTAGCTCAATCAGTCCCCCCACTGGAATCAATTGATCCAGAGCAGAGATAATCGGGTTAGGCCAATTATTGTACATATATAGTAATTTAAATTAATTTAATTCCGAAATTTGACAACTCCAATCAATCCTTTGTTCCACAAATCGTTTCTCGTCAAGGATAATAGACCAAGTCTTGGCCCAAATAGGAGTTCGAGGGTGCCTAGATCTAACAATTGTGGACAATTAATGCCTTTGGAAATAGACAATAAATTTTTCTACGCTTGCACATAAACACTAATGCTTCAGTGGCTAAATGAAGTAATCTATCCGGTTATAAGTTCTTAATTTAAATCAAAAATCAATAAACAGACTTTTAAATACTAATTCTAGTACGTATGGCGTTATTCGAACTCGATACACTTGAGTCTACAAGTATCTAAATTTTAAACATATTTAAGTTAAATTTTCCACGCCTTCCCGCCCTCAAGTTTCAAGTTTCATTTGTATGTGGTGCCGAAGTTGACACTATAACATGATCGGACAATCACAATAGCTATACGTTGATAACAAATGCATTGTAGAAAATGGCCTGTTGTCATCTTAGATACTTCAATTCTGTTTGGAATGATTGTACTCAATATTGACACTAATTATATGTAAGAGCTTACAATAATTTTTTTCCGGGCCTGCCTTTATCAAAATTCAATAATTCTTACATATAAGCATAGTGGCTTGCTCTTTATTTTAAGCGCTTCCCATTTGTACCGAGCGGCATTAAATTAAATTAAAATTCCTTTGAAATTACATCAAAGTTTGCCATTACTACTAATTGTTTTGCAAAGTCGGGAAAAATATCGTCATTTAGTTCAGAGCATTCCGATATTTTGATATTTGAACCTTGATATTAATTCGAGAGATTCGTCAAATTCGACTCGATTTATTTATTTGTTTTAACTATTGGTGTTGAAATCAGCATCCCATCATTTTACTTCAAACTATTTCATTTCACTTCATACTTCGATACTTTCCTCAAATTTCATTCCTTACTAAATAACTTAAATCATGGGTAGTTGTGCATCAAAGGGCCCAGAACATCCCTCTAATAATTCCTCTGGTCAAGGAAAAACTCAATCAAAACGTCAAGAACAATCACAAGCATTATCCAATAATCAAAGTTCCAATCTTTCATCTGATCAAAAAAATGCTTCATCTGAGTCGTCCAATACCAACATGGAAAAATCAAATGGTGTCACTTCATCCCCATCTGGTAATGCAAACACGTCGAATAATGATTCAATCAACCCCGATAAAGAAGTAAAAGTCTTGTTGTTAGGTTCCGGTGAAAGTGGGAAATCAACAATTGTTAAGCAAATGAAAATTATACATAAGGATGGCTTTTCAAAAGAAGAATCTTACGAATATAAACCTTTTGTCTACAAAAATGTGTTGGACTGTATCAAGGGTGTTATCAATGCAATTATCGATCTCGAACCTGAATTAATTCAGAAACACAACGTTCCCCAAGTCACTATCGAATCTGACGAACTGGAAAATTCACAGGAACTCAATGGTGACAATACAGAAAGCAATGACGAAAGTCTACAAGAATTTCAAGGCGAAAAATCTAGAAGAAAACACGTTCTTGATATCACTTTATTAAATGAGATCTTGGATTATGAGTTCTCAATCAATGAAGATGAGATCTTCGATCAAGACATCGCCAAAAAAATATCCGACGTCTATAACACCCCTGAGGTCCAATCCTTCATCAAATTCCAACAAGGTAATTTTTACTTGATCGACTCAACTAACTACTTTTTAAGTGATATCGACCGTCTTGTCAAACCCGATTATATCCCCAACCAACAGGATATCTTGAGAACTCGTAAGAAAACTTCGGGTATCTATGATTTCCGTTTCAAAATGAGTAATTTAAACATTCATATGTTCGATGTTGGTGGACAACGTTCTGAACGTAAGAAATGGATACATTGTTTTGATAACGTCACACTTATCATCTTCTGTGTTGCATTATCCGAATATGATCAGGTATTATTGGAAGAAAACAGCCAAAATAGGTTAGAGGAATCACTTACCTTATTTGGCTCTGTGGTTAATTCCAGGTGGTTTGCCAGAACTTCAATTGTTTTATTCTTGAACAAGATTGATGTTTTCGCTGATAAATTACCTTATTCTCCTTTGGAAAACTATTTCCCTGATTACAATGGTGGTAACAATATCAATAAAGCCGCCAAATACATATTATGGAGGTTCACCCAAGTCAACAGATCTGGCTTAAACATATACCCTCACGTTACCCAAGCCACCGATACCTCCAACATCCAATTAGTTTTTGCAGCAGTCAAAGAGACAATTTTGGAAAATTCTTTGAGAGATAGTGGTATCTTATAATCTTTCAATTCCTTTGTGCTGAGAAATTCCGTCTACCCTTAAAACAACAAAGTCGAAACCACCACACTAATCAAAAGTTTTGTTTCCTAATTATTAAAATCATTCCATTCTAATGTTACTTTGACCTTCATTACTTTAAGCCCATAAGTCTACTCGAGTTTTACAAAATGATCTTTTATTCAAATGTCTAGATTTCGAGTTAGTATCGCGAAAAGTCGCTGGTGATTCATTGACCATTTAAATGGACAGTCAAGAATATCCCTGTCTTGTAATTTTATCCCAATCATTTCAATTAATGCCTATCAAAGTTGAACGTGTGATTGTACCTATTTAATTTTAAAAAAGCTAATCTATTTGAAAAGAACAAGTATTAGAATGTCAACGAAATCAAGTGATCATGAATGGTTAAAGTTATACATTAGAGAAGAATAGAATGAAAGAAATGAACATTTAATTTAACAGTCGTAGAAGCGGAACGAATAGCATCAAGTTGACTGCTCTTCAGTTTTATTTCGAACGTATTGATCTTTGAGATTGGAGTCTCCTCTGCCTCTACCTCTATTGAGACCTCTACCTCTGCCCCATCTAGCACCTCTAGTTCCTCTGCCTCTGCCTCTGCCTCTACCTCTTGAATAATTGTGGCTATTTTCGCCCCTGATCGCATCTTTCGAATCATCTCGAGCCGAGCTATTCTCTTCAGTTGTAGGAGCACCTTCTTTTGATGATGATTCATCTTTCACTGGCTCTTTCGAATCTTTTCCATCTTCTAATGGTTTTAATTCGTGAGTTCTTGGTGTTTTGGTGGGCGAAGATGATCCTGGGACCTTGGGAAAATTCCTTTCATTGTTAGCATTCCCATTGGAATCTTTGTGCTCGTGAGTACCACCCTGGTTATTTGCATGTTTCTTATTGATGTGCCTATTCCCAATGCGGTTATTTTGACCATGAACATGTTGCTTCCCTTCTATATTGAGACTTGCTTTTTTCGTCATTTCATTAAAGTGCTGCTTGAAGTTTGGGCGATCTCCAGAGAGTTTGTTTGATTCAGAAATACTGCTTCTGGATTGGGCAAGAAGGTCGATACGTGGCTTTTGGTGTTGACGTTCGTTGTGTGCGTTGTGTATACCTTTAACACTATTATCCCTGTTTTTATTATGGTTACTCTCGGAAGGAGAAGAGGTAGAAAAATTTGTTGAATTTCTTGATTGGTTTTCTGGGGATAATTTTTCTTCCGTTGTAGTGCTTTCGTGGTTCATGTTCGTTTGCGATAGAGACTCGTTGATTTCCTTCAATTTGTTTTCAATCTCGACTTCTTTTGCCTTTGCTGAATCTTTGAAATCAGTAGTTTCGGTAGTGAGTTGACTGGATGCAGATACTGGACTACTTAGATTACTTTGTGTTTTTTTCTTCAAGATGATGGGCTTGACTGGTTGTTTTGGTGACTGTTTAGATGAAGTTGGTCTTCTACCATTAGGTTTGGTATTAGAACCTTCTTCATTCTGTAGGCTCAAAATATCTGCTAGGCTCATTCCTGGAGAACTTGAGATATTTGAATTTAAAGCTGGTGACTTTCCAATCGAATCGGGAGACGATTTAAGACCTTCGTCGTTACCAGTGGAAATTCTTTTGCCAGTATTTACCGAGGACCTCCTGGACCTTGGTTGAGATAATCTGCGTGGCGACAAATTTTCAGTTGGTTTTTCTTCGGATCCCAATGTTTTGAAGGTTGTATGGTTAATTTCAATAATTTTGTTCTCGAAATCTTTCTCCTTGGCTAATATATCAACAGGTTTAGCAGCACCAAAAGGATTCGGTTTTGGTTTGTGAACTTCCTGTTTGAAATCCCTAGGTGATGCAATTGAGTCTGGAGTTTTACCTGACTCATTTATAGGTCCTCTATTAGCACGATACAACGGCAGGTTATGTTGAAGAGGAGAACTTGCTTGATTGGCACGATTTTTTAGCTCGTGAGGTTCTGGGAGTGGCATTCCCGCCAAGCCCCGTCTTTGACCCTGGTGACCTTGATGCTCTGAAGATCTCCCCGACACAAAATCATCTATGATTCGATGGATCTCTGCCTCATGCTGTTGATTGAATGAAAGACATGATTGAAAGTCCTGGAAATCGGCTGCTTCCACTACAACTCTTCTGTTTCCTTTGTAAAATAAGTCCAACCATTTCAATGTTTTGGCCATATCCTGATGAGAAGTTAATTCAACGAAAGCCACTTTCTTGATGAGGTGGGTTTCTAGAATGTTTGAAACTGGATCAACCACAATCTTGAATTTGACGAAAGGGGTGTATCTACTTCGGAATAAATCTTCAACGAAGGATTCGTCACTTGTCACGGGCAAATTCAATAATTTGATGATATAAGGGGGGCCATGGTCACCAATAGAGGTTGGTCCTCGGAAACTAGGGCCGAAATGATCATCAAGTCTCCCTGAGAAATGCTTATGCTTCTCTATTGGTACCGAAATTGACGTCATGTCGATATCGTCATCAGCCCACGAGCCTCCGAAAGCTAGAATATGTTAGTAATTGCTAAAAGCATTTATCTTTGTACTTTATTGGATACATACACTCGTCGGTATAAAACTCTTGTAAAGTCATTTTTTTTGGAGGTACTAAATTTGTTAGTAAACAACACAATTGAAACAAACCAGGCTATAGATTCATGTAGAAGAATCATCCTCCACTCATATCCAAGAGTTTGAAATGAATATTGTATCAATAGCCGAGTTGTGTTGATATGAGATCATGTCATCTAAATTTAGGTGATGAGACGAGATATATCAACGATTGGGATTTCCCAATTCGCTCGTAACATACCCATGTTTGCTAGTTGTTTCTTCGGGTCGAGACTGGACACCAGACTAGCTTGATTGAATAGGGTTGCCAATTGCAGAATAAATTTGTTAGGTGTTATTTGAATGACGATGGGTTTTTTTTCTGAGGGAGATTATTTAAGGAATGACGAGCTTGTGAATAAGGAGACAACTAAAAGTTCAGTCAAGAACACCAATTGAGTACGATTGGCATATCAGCTAGGTATCTGGCATGATCTCTCATTACAATTCCAGTATAATTTCTACAATGATTTCGAGGTACTAATATCTGAGAAGTGTCTTTTCAATGGCTAAATAAACTTTTAATTGACTTATAAGTCGTTGTAAGTATCGTAAGTTTTTCTCCAATTAGCAAAGAATCCGGAGAAGTACTTGACACCGTTACCAATGTCTTTGGCACCCAAAGTTGCCCTAATTGAGTGCATTGACAATTGGGGAATACCTAAATCAATGGTTCTGGCACCAGTTTGCACTGAGAAGTATGGACCAATGGTACCACCTGAACGAGCGTCGTTTCTGATTTGGAAGTATTGGATTCCATCCCCATTGATTCTTCCGAGTTCTTCTGCTAAAGCCAAACCAGTTGAATCGGTGGCCATGTGGCCATTGGGATCCAAAGAAAGGGTGATACCTTTATTAGGAACAGGATAATGGTTTTCCAAGTATTCACTCTTGAAGTTTGGGTTAAGCAAATGGTTTACATCGGCAGATAAGATAATGGTGTTGGCGTAAGCCACTCTCAATCTGTCCTGAATATCTGCTGATGAAGGGTTGTAGAAAGACGATGAAAGGACACGAGAAACAACTGATTCAACCAATTGTCCTTTAACACCTTGTCTGGTACCTGATCCGATTTCTTCGTTGTCGAATAAACCGACAATGGCAAAGTTATCTGAAGGGATGGCACTATTTTTGTCAGCCTCTAATAACGCTTCAATTGCGGCGAAAGAACAAACTCTATCATCGACTCTTGGAGCGAACACGAAGTCGTTGTTCAAACCGCCAAAAGTCCCCTTTTGGACATCATACAATTGCAAGTCCCATTGAACAATGTCTTCAACGGCGACATTAGCTTTTTTAGCAATGTATCTAAGTAAAGTTAAAGAATGTTTGCCATACAATGGAGCTTTTTTCTCTGCTTCAGTAGCTTCAGACTCAGCTTCGGTACTAAATCCAACAACTGGGACTGCCTGAGTTTCTTTATTGAAAGGACCAATGGCACCAGCACCAAAATGAGGAGCCAAAGTAGGAATTCTGGCAATGGGGTGGGGAGTTGAATCAACCAATTTGTCATTGACTTTCCCTTTGGAGTCACGAACCAAGAGACGGCCACCAATACCCAAGTCTCTGTCAAACCAAAGTTCATTCAAAGTGCCAGCGTAAGGAGCCACACCCAACAAGTCGTAGCCATCGACACTAGATTTGGTTGAGTTTGGTTTCAACACAGCAGTCAACGAGTCAATATGAGAACCAATAATCCCAACACCTCTGCTAGCTTTCCAGTCTTTACCGACGTAGAAGGCTGCTAAATTGGAACCATTTCTGTGGGTAAAATACTTACCTGGTTCAATATCTTCCCATGACTGTCTTTCAGAGAGATATTTGAACCCTTGAGCCTCCAACTTCTTACTGAAGTAATCGACAACATGGTAGATGGTAGGGTTTTCGTAAGTGAAGGAAATGTACTCTTTAGCGTGTTCAACAAAATAGTCCTCAGAGTACTGGTTCGCCTGAAGAGGTTTAGTCACAGAAACTGGGGTAGATTCTGCGGTCATGTTTTCTCTGAGGATCTTAGCAAAGTCAATGTTCTTGAATGCCTTCTCGAGGGCATCGATAGTTGGGTTTTCGGTCATTTTCGACTATTTCTTTAAAAGAGTTAGTAGAATAAAGTACTTTCGCCAATTATATATTGTGCGCTATCTTATCAGAGCGAGAGCCAGCTATGCCAGCCATAATGTGGCACCGGCCAATCGCACTTTGGCCACAACATTTTACTATTTACAGAAATTTACACAGTTTAACCACTGAACATTTAAATTTTGAAACATGGCAATTCAACGTTAGCACTCAACAGTTGTAACCGTTGCGCCGTCTCATAATTAAAAATAGATTTTTGCACCGTCAAACTCTTCGAAATATTAAATTATTAAAAATAGACCTTTACCTATTTTTACACCCAGTACGCACTTGTAAGGCAATTATGTTCTATGGTATCATTCTAGGAATTACTTATTTACAGGGCGTTCAGAAGCAAAAGTAGCTGCCACAATCAATGGGAAAACAACACTGACGTCTGCATAAACTTTAACTTGTTTGGCATCAGCCTTGATTTTACCCCAGGAAATTGCTTCATCAGGTCTGGCACCAGCATCTGAACCATCGAATTCTTGACCAGTATTAATGTAGACAGCGTAGTCGGCACCGTTTCTCATCAAACAGGCATTACAAATGTGGTGCTTGATTAAGCCACCACCAAGAATGATCATACCAGCATGACTGGCCTCCATTGACATTGAGTTGATCTTACGGATATCACTGACAATGTCAAGGCGAAATCTGCTTGGAGAGGACTTGAAAGTGTGAAAGAAAAGCATATCACCAATGGATCCATCGGTTAAAGCAGGACAGAAAATAGGAATTTGATTCTTATGGGCCCAGTACAACACCGACGACTCATCGTCGATTTCTTTACCGAGTCTGTCAATGAGCCTTGAAGGGGTCCAGATAGCGTCAGAATCGGCATTTAACCCATCTTTACCCAATTTGGCCATAGCTTCTTCTTGCTCCTCTAATACCTTATCTAAAACAGGCACCATCCATTCTTCAAACTTACAGTAGTTGTCGTTGGGCACAAGCAAATTACCAATTCTGTTCATACCTTGGTCTCTCAATCCTTTACCTGGGAGTGCAAAATCACCCATGTAAGTTGGTGCCAAACACTTGATCAAATCTTCTTCGATACCACCGGCACTTGCCACAATGGCGCTCACCATCTTATGTTGAACCAAATATCTGAGAGTATCCCTCAACCCACTCGAAATCAAGTTAGAAGTGTAACCCATGAAAATAGTGGTCTTTTGATATCCCTCGTCATCAAATTCCCCAGTTCTTTCGTGCTCCGGTAACTCGTCCCTATGTTTGCCTCTCCATTGTCTCATGTTGTTGATGGTTTCGCAAGCATCAGCGACCGAGGATGCTTGAAATCCCATGGTTTTCATGGAATCAATCAAATCAACGGCCCTCATATTGTAAGCTGAATCTTTAGAGTAGTCAATTCCTTTCACTTCCACAAAGCTGTCCGGAACTGGTGCTGATTTCACGAGCACGGCTTCGGTGGCCAAGTTGGGGAGCTGACCTTGCCCCGTCTTATTCTCTGAAGTCATTCTGTTATATGATTTGATGGAGTAAGTTCTTATCAGAATTTTTCACTTTTTTTCACTAATTTACGATGCGCATTCATATCTGGTGATTTTGAAAGCCAAGCTTAAACGGGTATTTGGAAGCAAAACTACGCTGGCTTTGACTTGGTTTGAAGTGGAGATTCGGTTTGACTGAAGGAGAATGGGCACTTGAGCCCTTCACCGAAAGTGTAGGTCGAGTTTTACAAGATCAAATCGAAAAAACTGTAGTTTAAATGTATAGAATATATGAACGGTGATTTAACTAGATTCACCGCTAGGGATACATGACTGTGGTTGAATGATCAATAAATAAAAGAATGATGTTGGTGTTTTGGTTGTGTAGCTTTTAGAAACATGAAGTCGTTATAACAGGGTAGGTTTAAACTTCGACACGTTCTTTCACTTCAGGTGCCCATGCCTGGTGTTTTGGCTTGGCAGTGTTGTATGGAACATAGGCACTTCTAGTGGCTGTATAGTTTTCTTTATGCTTTGCTGGTAATGGGTATGCTCTTGTGGTAAGTTCATCACCTTTCAATTGGTTTGGTGGGATGTTGGTACCGTAACCCAACCAATAATGCCAGCCTGGTTCAACTCTAGACATATCAACCCCCCAGTCGGCGTATTCAACCCATCTAGTTCTTAAATGGATTTCTTCTGGTACACTGGTTTCGTAGAATTTATTACCCCAATCATCTTCACCAACCAAGGTACCTCTCTTGGTATCGTTATGTGTTTGGATTTGCCAGGCAGCTCTCTTGAGGCCTGAACTGTAAATGTTCTTGATTGTACGGATTATAGAAGTAGACATACTGGATATATCACTTTAACCTAGACAGATATAATTTTGAAGAATCCTTTTGCTTTTTTTCCTTCCATTATAAAATGAGCATTGGTGATTGGTTCTTAATGTGAGCAAAATGTCACGTGTTGAACCCGTACATCTCGATTCTGAATTAAGTCAAAAACTGCTACACTGAAACATACATAAAAATACATTCCATTTCAAGATTTCCATACCTATATCGAAACAAAGAACCAAGTTAAAAAAAAAAATATCACAACCTTGAAGGAAATTAAATCTAAGTACACTGTGTAATATCGTAAAGTGATGAATTGAAGAGTTAAAGGGTCGTTAGCTTGAGTTTTTGAGTGCTGAACGCTCAATTAATTGATTAACATCAACTGAACTTAATACAACACCACGTTCGGAACATTTAGCCTTGGATTTCAACTCCAGACATAACCCATCAATATCGATTTCAGTGTACTTTGGATGTGACGTGATACGATCCCAGATCTCGGAACATCTGATTGTAGCTTCTGGGGCCGGCACAACTTCATTTTCATCATCTTCATCTTTAGATGTCTTATTTTTCTTATCTGATATGGAATAATCATAACTTGTGTGTGAAGAAGTGCTAGAACCAGCATCAACCAGTGAATTAGCTCTCGATGAAGGAGCATCGGATGGTAGACTGCTCTTCACGAACTCGTTAAAGTTGAAATTTACATTGATGCCTGCATTGCCAGTTGAATTAAATGGATCATATGCGGACTCTTCTGTGGTCAAATTTGCCAATGGGTCGGCTTGCTGATCATTAATTTCTTCCTTTGTATTTCCGCTCAAGTCATCGGCGAATGCTAATGAAACATCGAATGCGTTATTATTCAAGAAAGCTAATGGGTCACTGTTAGAATCCCCGAGATCGAAATTGTAATCGTTAGAGCCTTGGTTATTGAAGAAAGGATCGTTACTTTCTGAAGTATTGTAACCGTTGAACAAGTTTGTGAAAGGAGAAGCGGTTTTATATTGCTCAGGAACTTTGGCATAAGCGTTTGCATCACTAGTGGTGGTTGAGTCGTGTCTTTTGTATTTGGGAACGGGGCATGACTTGGTACCACAGGCCTCGTTCAACTTGGTACAGAATGGGTCTACTTGTTCTTCAAAGTTGTTAGCGAAGTCGAGGCCAGTATTAGGGAAGGTTCCAGGATTGGTTTCTCCTGTAGACTGAGATTCAGGGGATACAAGGATATTATCGTTTAAAGGAGAAGTAGAAGACAGAGAGCCTCCAGTAATCAAATCCGGAAGTTGATTGAATTTCAATCCATTATTATTCGAAACGTCTGAAGCACTGGAGTCAACAGCAGGGTCCACGGAATCTTTACTCCAAGGGAAATTGGCAGTAGTAATTTGCTTTCCTGAGCTAGCAGGTGAATCATTCGAGCTAGTGGTAGATGGACTAGTATCATTGTGACCGCGAGGGTTTGACAAGTGACCCACTGAAGTTGGTAATTTGAGGTCTGAAAAATCCAGGTGTCCTCTAAATCTCGACAATTCCTTCTTTAACATTTCAACTTGGGCTTTCAAAAAATCGGATTCAGTGTTTGCTCTGATGTTAGCATCTTCCAAAAGCAGAACTTTATCTTCTAAATCTTTCATTTTACGTTCTTTACGTTCTCTGTAAGCTCGTTGAGCTGCTCTATTTTGAGCAGTCCTCTTGGATTTTGGTTCAGTATCAATTAGCTTACGACCAGGCTTTGTATGTAACTTCTTGTCATCATGCTCCTCCAACATAGGAGTGGACAATTCCGAATATGATCTTTTATCACTCATTTTCCACAAAATTTATCGGTATCAAAGAAAAAGCTGTGTAACAGAAACTTGTTGAACTGAATTAGTAATCCTTTTTTCTTGCCTCTGTTATCAGACTGTGCGGGAAATTTTAATGAGCTATAACACAATTAGCTTATAGATTGTTCGAATAGAACTATTGAATTTTGATTATCAACCACTATAATATGAAAAAAGATTTCACTACATGGAATTGAGAATAATTAGCGCTAATTAGTCATTCTTATATGTTCTGGTTCTAAAGCCTTCTACTCTGTTTCTTTTTCTTCTCCGATTTCCGGGGGCGGCAACAATGTCTCAGGGAACCCAATTCGCACGTTAAACTATTGTAAATCACAAAATAATAGTGAATTCCGGGGACGACGAACGGCGTCAATTCCGGTCGCTGACAAATTATATTTTTGCTCATAAGCTCCGTACACTGAGAGCAAAGCTTCAAATCTAGAAACTTGAGGGACCAAAAATATTCAATAATCCTAGACCATTTATCAAATAAAGATTTAGAGAACTTATCGAAGGTCCTTACAGATCTCCGCATTCATAAATTCGTGATTATCGGAATGACTGCACCTCAGCTGGTATGCTCAATTAAACCTTTTCATGCACCATGATAACTAACCACCCAGCAATCTGAATTGGTCCGCCTACAAAAGCTCAGGGCAACGCTTGAGATGATAAAGCAATCGACTAACAATATTTACAAGGATATCCAGTCAGTTCATTTAAACAACCAGCAAATATTGAATAACTTTCTGGAAACCGAGAGAACCTTAAGTAAATTGCCTTGATGTTACAGTTAGGTGCTCAATTGTAAGCTTGTGTGTTCTAGATTGTGTTTTGTTATTTACGAATTAAGCTCCTAGTTAAGTTGCTTACTGACGATCAGAATCTTTTGGAAGTACCGATTATAGCCATCGGTTAACTCAATGCGGTAATTTTGGGGCTCAAAGTTATCTTTAACAAGTTTGGTTAGGGTAGTCAATTCTAGCGTGTACATAACGCATGTTTTAATCATAGACCTATACCAGTTTTCCATATTGTTTGATGGTATTCCACAAGAGATGCTGGTGAATTCTTTGAGTTTCGGATCCAGTGTAATTTTACTGACAAGTTGGGTGTAAATGGCTTTGGCATGGCCAATCTTTCCTGAAATCAATTCAATTATTTGAACGATACGAGATATCCTATCGGTTTTCTTATCATAATTTTGTAAGAATTCTGTCAGTATTGATTCTTTGTATTGTTCGTAACTTGGTAATGCTGGAACGCCAACTGATGACCAAGGCTTCATTCTCAAATAATACAAGGACTTCTCCGTTGTAAAATTTTTGTCAAGCGGGTTTGAGATTCTGATTAAATCTAATGCATCAAAAATTATAAATGTCATTCTAGCCGCATCACTCAATATATTTAACCCTTCAAATTCTGGTATCAGAATCGACTCGTTGTAGGATTGCATGCGTTCTAAATTGGGTAAAACGTTGTTTATGCAGTGTTTTTGATACTCTTTCAAATCATTTTTTTTAGCACCTGCTTTAAGTTTCTTCAATTTTTTTGGTAAAACATTCTTTATGTAATGAATTTTCAGGTTGTTAATCTTACCAACTCTCTGTTTCAAATGTTCGGAAAGTAATTGAGAAAGGTAGGAAATATACCAATATAGTTGACTCAGTTCAAATATTTTGTATAAATCTAATTCAAATCCACTCAATGCTACTTCAAGCATGACTTTCAATTTATAGTAATAGATAAAGGATGTAATTGAGAGGGATAAATCATTTGGATCTTCTTGGAATTCTTTAGTAGTTTGGTCTTGAACATATACTTTATCACCAATCCCGTACATCTTCCAAAGTTCCACCTCCAAGGTCTCCAGTGAAACTTGCAAAGTGTCCCAAATTAAAATGGCCCTAGTAAACAACTGACGCTGTCTGCAACGATTATTAGCAAATGTTGTAATAAAATGATTTATTCCGGTCTCAACATCAGCTAGTAATTTATTCAATTTGTTCATAATATCATTCTTAGCTAACATAACTTGTTCCTCGTTGCCTTGTATAGCATTCCAAGAATCTGGACGTATGACACTAGAGTTGAGACAGCTTACACTTTCCAAATATCTCATGGATAATGTAGTAATATTTTCAATCGGGGACCCCACAATCGATCTGTCATCTCTTATGAAAAAAAGTTGAAAGATTCCTCTTGCTAGAACCAGATATTCGTCATCAATCTCGTAAGAAATATCGTATAAAAGAAAGTTTTGTAACTGTTGAAAGTTTTTCACATATGCAATTTTGGTGATAAACTGTGAAATCCTTTCAAAGCACCGTTTCAAACTTTCGTATGCCTCATCTTTTGGTAGTAAGTATAAATCATTAGGAATTGATCTATTATTACAGTCGAGTTGGATGAACTTAGAGAAGCTTCCCTCCGGCACTTGCTCTAGGTCATCGCTGACAAATTGCTTAATTTCAGACGAATGATTGATAGCATGCTTCATGAACTCAATTTGCTTCACTATCAACTCGGGAGCCTTCTCCTCAAATAAATTTATAGGAAGTAGAAATACACCATGCAAATCGACAAAATGTTTCACCACACGCAAAAACTTGACAACAATATCAACCTCTTTGCTGTTTGAGTCAGTTTGCAAGCTTTTCACCCAAATAGTTGCACTATTGATTTCATTAATGACAGTCTGAGGATCAACATTATTCAAGAAGTCGAAATCCATATTTCTAGTCGTGAGATCTTCTTCCTCGTACAATACGTTCATTCCAATGTTCAAAGTGAATCCAACAAACTTGCACATACCGAGAACATAAGCCCTCAATACTTTGTTGACTAGAAGGTATTCGAAACTTTCTTCGTCATAATCTTTTTGATTAGTTAATCTTGTATTATGAAATGTGCAATTGTTCAAATCAGCACCTTTTGTTTGGTAGTTTTCCATGAAGGTTTGGATGTATCTGCAACTCAACACTGTCACGGGCAATGAGGAGTTATTCAACCAACTAAAGTACAGTACAAATATCCTATTCATTATGGATATAACATTTTGTATAGGTTGAGGAGCGCAACAATCGAAATTAACGTCAGCTTCTTTCATTGGTATCATTCCTGTGTCCAATCTAGCGTGTGTGACTTCAAGGGCTCTTGCACCTTCTAACATGTCGAAATGAGGAGATTGGACTATTCCATCTTGGTGCTTGATGGAATTGAAGAGTTCTTGGGTGATATCAACATACTCCGCTAATTGTTAGTAAATTCTCTATCTAGGATTGTTCTGGGAAAACGTACTTTCTTGCACCACCATAATTTGGGAGATTTTCTTCAATCGGTTTTACAAGGTCTATAAACCACTTCAATTTTGACGTGCTGCTTTTCCAAAAATTCGACTATATTCGACAAAATCGGTTTTTCGCTTCTGTGTGTACTAGGCAAAATTTTATTTGCACCCTAACCAAATTATCTTCAGAAATACAGGTCATTTGTAAAGTTATATCAAGAAAAATCTTTATAAGACCATTGGTGATCTCGAGTATACATGTTTGGTGTTATTTGACAAAATGTGTGATTTTTATAGTTTTCTCTTAATTTTGTCCTTTTCTGACAAAATGTTGCCATAAATTAGTTTTTAACTGGATTCCATAACCTTTTTCACCTTTTTTGAGCATTCTCACCAAGAAAAGCTCAATCGATATAGTTGACTGTGAAAGAGATGTGGCCGAAAGCAATAAATGATCACAATCAGCCTGGCATTTCAGAAATCATAATTTTGAATCGAAGCGATTCGTGCTTATGTGAACATTGTGCTCTTTGCTGTCATAACCAAGCATCTCAATAACTCAAGGTAATCAGAAGAGAATTTCAGCGTAGCCCTATCTCCTTGAAAATCAGCGTCATCGCTTTCACGGCATGCCATTGTATCTATGACAGCAAGTTGATGATTTTGTCGAACCGAAAACTCTTTCATATATATAGAAGGTATACACGTATAAGTTTGTCACTCCCCAACGAATCACGGCGTTTAGCTTAGTGGTAATCGCAGGGCGGTTCGTATAGTGGTTATTATACTTGCCTTCCATCGGAAGCAAGCAAGTGACATGGGTTCGATTCCCGTACCGCTCATTTTTTTAAATTTTTCATTTCTGTTGTGGCGCCAGTTCTCGAATCGTGAAATCCGTATCAAGACTCATGAACATACTAATAATATACATCAACGACCCCCAAAGACCATGAAAGCAAGCTGATTATCTACTATACTCTTCAAATCAGTTCTCTATTGAATCTCCGAAAAAAAATAGTGGTACGGGTTCTGACGCGGTTTGTTTTGATTTCGTTTGTAGCCAAATCATACTTATTATCCTAGACTCTTTAAACATTTATTTGTTCTAACGTATTCTTTGATATTTATCATGGTAAGACCCAGGAAAATGCCAGCCAGCATAAAGGCCTTGAAAAGCCACGGCGACATCAATGGGGCCATGGCAGAGGTGTTTCAAGACGCACAAATGAACCTTTCAAGTCATCGAAAATTAGTGGTTGTCCTTAGAAATATACATCTAAGAGCTATTGAATTAAGTCTCCGTGATGCATTTAATCTCTCATACACCAAAATCATCAACATGATGCTCCCATTGAAAAAGGGGGAAAAAGCTGCCGACAGAACAGCTAAATTTTGCTCCTTGTTTATCTCCACAGTATTGAACGAAGAGAAGGGGCAAACCAAAGATGATGATTCAGAAGAAGATGGGGAAAGCGAGCTAGACGATGAAGAGGAGGAGACGCCGGGCTTTGCTCTCGTTGAGTTTCTAATTCGCCATCTCCTTAGAGGTACAGAAGCAAAGAATAAAAATGTCCGTTATAGAGTAATGCAACTACTAGCTTATCTTGTCAACTACATCACAGAAATAGACGAGGAGTTGTTTGAGGCATTGCATTACGCTTTGAAAAGCAGACTTAATGACAAAGAATCAATGGTTAGGATTCAAGCAGTAGTGGCCATTTCCCGATTCCAGTTTTTCGATTTAAACGATGAATCTGAAGAGATTGATCTACCAACGCAAAACGCTGCCACAAATAGTTTGTTGAAGTCCCTAGAAAATGATGAAAGCCCAGAAGTCCGTCGTGCTGCTTTGTTGAATATAGTTTGTGACGAAAATACAATTCCCTTCTTATTAGAGCGTGCTCGAGATGTCAATTCCATCAATAGAAGATTAGTTTATTCAAGAATTTTGAAAGACTTCTCAGATTTCAGACAAATTAATCCGCAAATAAGAAATATAATCTTACAATGGGGATTACATGACCGCGATGAATCAGTTAAGGCTGCAGCCATCAAAATGATATCCCATACATGGTCCGAATCAGTCAATGATGACCTTTTGGTTTTAATTGAAAATTTGAATATCATTGATAACACCAAAGTTGCAGAAGATGCAGTGTCCCACTATTATAAAGCAAGATCAGATATCACATCAGCAATAAAAATAAGTCAGGATGATTGGAAGGAACTTACAGTGGAGAAAGCATTCTTGTTGAGGACATTCTATCAATACTGCAAAATTAATAAAATGTATGAAACAATCGATGAAAACTTCCCCGAGTTGAGTGAGCTAGCGAGACTTGTTGAAAGGTTCTTAGAACTTCGGCAAAAAACCATAAGTCCTCAGATGGCCTTGATAGAGGAACACGAAAGAATCACAAGAGATATTGAGAAAATCGATGAATTGATTCGCCTTGAAGAAATTTTTTTAAATGAAAGTGAAAAATTACTAACAAAATATGATAATCGTATTTCAAGTGCTAGTGATGAATTGCGAGATGGCCAAACGACTGCATCAAATATAAAAAGATCAATTGCAAAGTTAAAGTCAGACATAAAAGTACTTTCCTCATCCCAAGCAGTAGACGAATCGGGAATTGCTGAAATGAATGAATCTTTGAAATTTCAAAAGGCAGAACTTAAAGAAGTTCAAGAAGAAATCGAATCAAATAAATCTCTCCTATCCAATAACTCTAAAGTTAGAGAGTCTAAACTCACAAAACTCGATGAATTTGCAGCAAACATTACACGTTATAGTACTTTGAAGAACAGCAAAGAAGAATTCCTTTCCACACTTAATGAAGAATACCAACCTTTTGTTGAAAATTTATCCGATTTAGAATTTATTATCGATCAATTACTCTGGATTATCAAGGACTACGACTTTGATGACATTGTGGGAAACAGACGAATGCTACCCATAATTAGGTCATATTTAACGAATGGTCAATTACCTGAAAACTTGATCGAAGTGGCTACGAATATATTAAAGAAGATATCCACCAATGAGAATGACTTTGCAAGTTTATGTGTTGAAATAATCACCGATATTAGAGACGCGCACCTGGATGCCAATAACGAGACTTTCCATTCGGTTGGCTCAGTATTTAGGTCCAGCGACGGTGCCGATTCAGACAATGAAGGTGAGGATATTCTCGATGGAATAGCTGACAAGTCCAACAGATCTGTACTCGAAAGTGGGGAAACTAGCAACGTCGGTGGAGATGATGACGATGCGAATAGATCGGCTGCTCATAATTCTAGTAGAATCTCATCAGCTGCCAATGTCACTGGCGTTGATGGATTTAGTGATGATGAAGATGACGATGCCGATGAAGATGACATTCACTTCAATAAAAGGAGAAGAGTTGAACCTCAATTACCATATGAAGCACATTTGCAATGTCTTATGATCTTGAAACATTATCTTATTCTTCTAGATGACTCCACATCCAACATATACCAGAATGATTCGCTAGCCTCCACATTGATATTACCAGCAATACATAACGAGTTTCCAAAAATCAAGGAATATGGCTTCAGATGCCTTGGTTTATTTTCATTGGTGAACAAAAATGCAGCTATTATCAATTTGAAAGAGCTAGGTATGGTGGCCGCCAAGTTGACTACACCCGAAAAAGTGAAGATTATCACTGTGGAAGGGATGTTTGACATTTTGGCCACACATGGTGTGACAATATTGAATGACGAGACACTGAGCGGAGCAGTTGATCCTCTTTCATTGGCTAGGCTCTTCTACAACCTTATGAAGAAGACAGAGTATCCTGCATTACAAGCTACGATAGCAGAAGGTCTATGTAAATTATTTTTGGCTGATTTGTTGGTTGATTTTGGTAAAGGAGACATTTCAACAGATAAGAATGGATCCAACAGCAAATATCTGGACAACTTCCAGGAGATTCAACTATTGGAGATGTTAGTCATATCTTATTTCAATCCCGCAAATCAATTCAACCAAGAATTGAGACAAACTTTGGCCTTTTGTTTACCTGTTTACGCATTTAGTCATCCTAGTCATCAAGCTAAAATGGTCGAAATCAGTGGAGATTGCTTGATTCATATTTTCAGAAGTGATTATGAGGAGAACAAATCAAAATATGTTCAAACACCTCTGATGGTGATTACACAATTAATTAATTGGTGTGATCCAAACAATGTCGTCAACCAAGACGAGTCGAAAATACGAAAATCCTCTTCACATCTTTTACAAGCGGTCAAGTTTTTAGAAGTCGTTGAGCAAGAGTCTCATAAGAGCGTCAAAAAGAGTATACTCAATAATTTGAACAAGTTGTATCTCACGGAGGATTTGGGTACAGGAGTTTTGAAAGGATTACAGACAGCTTTGGAAGACACCAAAGAAGTTATTGGTGAAAGGAAAAGAGATAATGCTGATTTCAATTTAGATGCAATGACAGAGAAGAGTTTTGACAAATTCTGTCAATCTGTCAATGCCTTAATTGAAAAAGCCGAAGAGCTTGAGTCAATGAGATCAGAGGAAAATGAAGAGCTTGAGGCTGACGAAGTGTTGGCCACGGGAGACACAGAAGACCATCTCGAACAGGAGCATGAAGATGTCGAGCAGAATGAAGGAGGAGAACAAGGCGAAGAGGAAGAGGAAGACGACGAAGAAGAATCGCAGAATGCTGCAAAAAAATTAGCACAATCAGGATCGGAACGAGACAATACCGCCGATCCGGACCAAGAACAGCAGCAGCAACAACAACAACAACAACAGGAAAAAGCCTTGGATGACATTGATAAAATGTTACAAGAGGAAGAAAATGTGGAATACGACATTGACGTAAGTATGGAAAGTGAAGAAGAATGAGGTCGGATCGGAATTGTTACACTGATAATTCCGTTTAGTGATATTTAGCTAATACAGATAATATAAATAAATGTTACAGTGAAAATTTCGTAGATTGTATACGACGTTAAATTCTATACGACGAGCTATTCCTGCACACAATCGAGGTCCAAACGAGGGCCTATACGACGACAATCGAGGAAACGCGTACAATAACACCGAGAAGTTTTTCACATTTATAGCAGTGATTTTCCGAAAGTAATATTTGGAAAAAACTAAGTTCAACACAGGAATTTCTACCAACTTTTCAACAGTCGGTCAAAACTCTTAATATTAATTCATAATGGCTGCTTCTATTGCTCCTTCTACCGCTTCTACTTCTTCTAACTTCAAGTTGGCCGAAAAGGATCACGAAAGAGATTCTAAATTCGCAAAAGCTTTACATGGTGACTCTTACAAAAAGACTGGGTTAAGCGCTTTGGTTGCCAAGGCCAAGGATGCCTCTAACGTCGCTACTGAAGGTTACTTCAAACACTGGGATGGTGGTGTTACCAAAGAAGATGAAGACAAAAGATTGGGAGATTACTCTCAATTAACCGCTCACTACTACAATTTGGTCACTGACTTCTACGAATATGGTTGGGGATCTTCTTTCCACTTTTCTCGTTACTACAAAGGTGAAGCTTTCAGACAAGCTACTGCTAGACACGAACATTTCTTAGCTCACAAGATGAACATTAACGAGAACATGAAAGTTTTGGACGTCGGTTGTGGTGTCGGTGGTCCAGCTAGAGAAATCTGCAGATTTACTGACTGTTCCATTGTTGGTTTGAACAACAACGATTACCAAATCGAAAGAGCCAACCACTATGCTCAAAAATACCACTTAGATCATAAATTGTCTTTCGTCAAGGGTGATTTCATGCAAATGGATTTCGAACCAGAAAGTTTTGATGCTGTTTACGCCATCGAAGCCACTGTCCATGCTCCAGTATTAGAAGGTGTTTATTCTGAAATCTACAAAGTCTTGAAACCAGGTGGTGTTTTCGGTGTTTACGAGTGGGTTATGACCGACGACTATGACGAAGAAAACGAAGAACACCGTAAAATTGCTTACGGTATTGAAGTCGGTGACGGTATTCCAAAAATGTACTCTAGAAAAGTCGCTGAACAAGCATTGAAGAATGTTGGTTTCGAAGTCGAATACGAATCTGATTTGGCCGACAGACCAGACGAAATCCCATGGTACTACCCATTGGCTGGTAACTTGAAATACGCTCAAAACTTGAGTGATTACTTCACTGTCTTCAGAACTTCTAGACTTGGTAGATTGATCACCACTGAAGCCGTTGGTATTATGGAAAAAATCGGTTTGGCTCCAAAAGGTTCCAAACAAGTCACTTACGCATTAGAAGACGCTGCCGTTAACTTGGTCAAAGGTGGTGAACAAAAATTGTTCACTCCAATGATGTTGTACGTCTGCAGAAAACCTTTAAACGAAAATTAATATAATTCGTGTATAATAGTTTACCTAATTGTCCTTACCTATTTAGTTAACTTAATTGCCAAATGTAGCCTCGCTCGTTCTTATCTTCAAACGTGAGTGTGTCGCATTTTTCGCGACAAAAAAATAGTCACTCGATAGCAATGATGAAATTTCAGTTACCAGCACTATTTTAACCAATTTGCAAGATAACTAGGTGCTTTAAGTTACAACACATTTTCTTCTATATCAGTTCAATTTTTCATATTAATTGACCTCATCCAAGTTATAAAATTGTTGTAATCATGCTCTCCAACCCCAATTTAGAAGGCTATCACATTGCCCGTAACATGTGGTTATACTACTACAATCCATCTAAAAAGACTTTTATCGCCCCTAAAAAATGTTCAGGTTGTTATAATAATGACCGCTTCGTTGTTTGGGCAGTGTCTGTCGGTGTGCAAGCCATTGTTGATGGTGCAAGACTCTACAAAGAATTGGTGCCATTAATTGACCCTGCAGTTGCAATATTTCAACGTTATAAGAATAACCACTTGAAAGGGTTTTCAGCTGCAGAAAACAACGGTAATGACAAGGATATCTACTACGACGATGACGCCCAGGTTGCTAGCGCGATGATAACTGCTTACGAAGTCACCGGCGATAAGAAGTTTCTTGATCAAGGTAGAGAATTGACTAGATTTCTTATGGGTGGTTGGAATGATAATCCAAATGCTAAAACCAAAGGTGGTGTTAAATGGCACATCAACAATGCCTATTTGAATTCCTGTACTACTGCAGAAGTCGCTAAATGCTGCTTACAGATTTCAAAGTTTATCCCTGATGAAGCTCAAGTTTATATTGACTTTGCTGCTAAATGTATCGATTGGCAAATCAAAGTGTTACAAGATAAAGATGACAAATTGATTATGGATGGTATTCAAGACACCGCTGACCTGCCAAATAATACCAAGTTCACCTATAACTTGGGAACTACATTGTCAGGAGCAGCTCATTTATATCACATCACCAAAGATGAAAAATGGAAGAAGATTGCTGATGAATTAGCTGCCGCTGGTATCAACAGAGGCGTTTTCTTCTATGACCGTGACTATCCCGATGATAAGAGATATTGGAGAGACCCTTCCTATTTCGTTCAATTGCTTATTGAAGGTTTGGCTGACTACTTATTATACGTCGGCGATGAAGCCCCCGGAGATTTACCCAAAAAGATCCATGAAGAAATAAGAAGACATTTAATAATGTTTTATGAATACATGAAAGACCCAAAGGATGGTATGTACATCCAAAGTTTCGAGCCTCACTTGACTTATAAAGATACTTATGAATCTAAATATAAGAAGGAATTTGGCGGTAAGAAAGGTTGGGGAATACAAAAAGACGATAAAGATGGTAAATCTGATGATCCTTTGAAATGTTTAATGGGGTATGGTTCTGCTGCTAGAGTGTTTTTCCAAGGTGCAAGAGTTGTTCCCCAAATCGATTAATTAACTTTGATTATAAACCTTTTGTATTTTTGAAAGTCTATGAGTGTTATATGTACAATTAAATTTAAAATCTGAATTTTGGCATCTCAAATGCTGGTGTAGATGGTAATGCAAATGATTCTCTTTCAATAACGACAATTTCGTCTTTACCAAAATTTTCAACTTTTAAAATAGGTCTGTACTTGGTTGTGAGCCAGAAGGGTTTTTTATCACTCTTACCATTAACCTGAAGTTTCTTTTTAGGGCTAGAAGAGCCAATGTCCAAGTTGAAATCCTCTTCTTCCACATCAGATTCAGCTTCATCAGCAACTTCAATACTCAAACCATTTCTATTCCTTTTCTTATTCTTAGTAGCAATCATACTACTTGGAATATCCAAGGTCAAATCGAAAAATGCCAACCAGCTGGTCCCATAGATCCACACTTTACCACTTGCGAGAAACATACCTTGTGGCTTTTCTTCCAAGTTTGCAAATTCTGTAGGCAAGTTTTCACTATTCTTGGAGGACCAAGCAGTCAATAAACTGCTATCAGATTTGGCACCCTTCACATTATATTCGTACAATTTATTATCCTCGGTCACAACTAACAAGGTTTTGTTGTCTGTGAATTGAATTAATTGAGGAGCTGAAGTTAATTTGGTCAAAGCATATGGACTGGTTTTTCCTTTCAATGGAAGAATTTCGATATGACCGTTGAATCTCGAAATTGCGAGTTTCGAGTTATCAGTTTCGATGCTAATGTCTTTAATTGAGTTGATATGAGCTAATGCTGTATGAGCCTTTGAGTCGGTGGATAATGTTTCAAGTTCACTATCTAATTCAATCTTTTCATTCTCTTTATCGACCTTAAACTTGTATAACTCGTCATCAGGAGTCAATACAAGTAAATTGTTAGATGCATATAGTTGAACTTTTTTAGCACCTTCCACTAATGATTCGAATTCTTCATCTCTGAATTTGACGATGTTAAGCTTCGAAGATTTCGTGGCGGGGACGAGACCGAAAATTTTGACGGAGTTTATTCTTGAAACTGCCAATAAAGATGCATCTTCATTTACAGAAATACTTGTTATGTTTTCATCATCAGCTAAGGTCAATTTAGCAACCAATTTATAATTCTTTTGACTCAATAAATCATCTTCTTCGGCCAAGATCTTCCAAATTTTGATAGTTCTATCTTGCCACAAGAAAACGAGTTTTTCAGCTTCGTTGACAATGATGTTAGATTGTTGTTGGTTTATGGAGAGTTTCTTATACTTTCCGTCGAAGAAATTGGCCACAGATTGGATGACTATAGACCTTTCCACACCTCCACTTATCAATAAATTGAAAGATTTACTCTCAAAAATAGACATTGATCTAACATCATTGGAATGCAATAATCTGTTGTTGGTATGGATCCATTTGGAGGATTTGCTCTTATTATTCACAATGAAGTCGAATTGGTGAATTTTTCTATCAACACCGGCCGTGAAAAGTTTATTCTCATGAATGTCAGTGGCCAAACATAAAACATCAGCTTCATGAATGGCATAAGTTTGTAATAGAGAAAAATTATCAATGTCCCAAAATTTAATAGCACCAGTAGAATCACCACTAACAATTTGACGTCTTTTAGGTAAAACAGTGACCGACCATACAAGAGCACTTTCTGTTTTTGATTTATCAACTCTCATGGTGCTTTGTAGTCTTCCTTTAGTGTCTCCCTCAGTCGACCATACCCTGACTCTAGCATCAGCACAACCACCAACCACAAGATCTGATTTGAACCATTTAATACTGAGAACTCTCAGTTCTTGTCTCTGACAAATCATGCCATGTTCCAAGTATCCAAACCCACCTGAAATATCTATGAGGACAACACTTCCATCGTCACAACCCACTGCTAATTGGTCTCCTTTATCATTGACATCAATAGACCAAATTACTCCTGCGTTACAGTCATAATTAGTTTTAGGTCTTCTTGTGGCTAAATCCCATTCGGTGATGTATGTAGAGCCACCAATGGAGAAAAGTCTAGGTGGTTCACCTTCTGCCGTTGCCCATACCAAACCTTCAATGGAGCGTCCTTTAGAACCAGGTAATGTGAATTCATGAATCCAGTTGAATTTTGGATTCCAAATTTCAATATCACCATTGCTTCTACCAACTGCCAAACGCAATCTTCCAAGTGCAACTTGGTCTGTAGTCGACGTCAAAGAAAACGCAGTAGCAGTTATGGTATGTGGAGTGTAATCCACGAATCGACAACGATGAATATCCATGGTTGAAAATATGCTGAATGAGTAATTTCAAAGAAATTCGAGTGAACTAGTTAAACCGACTTTTCAGTATTCCCCTTCTTGGTTATTATGCGTTTTCCCGAAGAGTATTCGACTTAACAAACTTTTTTTTGCACAGTTATAGGATTACTTTTAGAGTTGAGACTGAGCTCATCTCGAAATTTTTCAATACATATTTTCGATTCAACCGAAATGCACGGGCGTTTTACGATAATCATGCATTCATGTACTTAAATGATAAATGGTGTATAGCATTGCAGGAGCAGTTCAAGTGTCAAACAAAACCAACAAAGCTATTCATAAAGCTTAAAAGTCTAATAAACCATTTGTTTTCGTCGGTGTTCAACACCATATTTATAACCAATTCTTTTCTTTGTCTAGAAGTATTACCGATTGGTTGTTTAACCAAAGTTCTTTCAACCACAACATTTCTCTTGAAACACCAAACGACGAATAATATTGCAAGTAAACTAAACGAAAAATTCTTCAAAAGTTTCAAACCATAAGAGCCGATAATTTTCATAATATGTAAGATTCTTCTCTTTACCCTAGCCGAAGGATCGAGGCCGTATTCAGAGCTATCAGATTCATTACTCGACGATCTATTCAAGTTGAGTCCCGAAAATGGGTTGTTTTGGTTGCCGAGCTCCGATCTCTTATGTTTCAAGGCGCCAGTTGTTTTTTTATTCAAGAATTCTTTAGAGAGGCGGTTGATTATAACATTAATTTCTCCTTGCCAACTCTTGAAATCCTCAAGGGAACTTTCATTTATAGCGGGTGCACTTTTATCATTTGTTGCAGCATTCGGACCTGCTGATGGTAAAGAATGAAGTGATTGAGCATTAATTTGACTAGCATCCAACACTGGGGGCGGTAACAGATAAACACTAGCTCCGCCAACTTTCGAATCATTTGGTTGTTGTCCTTGAGATTGTCTTTGCTGATTTATATAATCATTGATGGACAACATCGTGGACCGTCTCGAGTGAGAGTAGATCTTATGTAAGTTATTCCTATATTGCTGATTTGGTGCAACCGAAGCAGAATAGTTACTAGGCACAGGTAAAGGAGTCGTCGTTGACATTCTGTCAGATTGATCTCCAATTTGCAGAAAAGTAAGTGAACGAGGGTAATTCATCTGATAACCGATTTCATCTTCACGTTCTAATTCGTCGTCAGAATTGAATTGAACGTCCTTGATTTGATCCCATAGATATTCTAATTCACTTAATAACTCTCTGGCCTCCAAAGTACCACTAGCATATACTTTCATAGTATCAATGAGATATGAAATGTACCGACGTTTAGCCTCGGTCTTAGACAACCCTTCCTCTCTTTTCCAAGCATCCCATTTCTTCTTAGCTCCTTCATCTTCCATGGTAAATCCTATGGGACGAGTCATTATTCCTTCAACATTCCCCTCGGTAGCCTGTTTATACAACCCGTATAACCTTATTCTGTTCTCCGCAGGTGGGCGAGGTAGCGATCCATAATTAGACCGGGAGGAAAGAGCTTTAATCGTAGTGATTGCCTTGACAAAAACACGATCTATATCATTCTGTTAGTACTTTGAAAGAGATTCAATCTGCTATTACATACCAATAGAATCTGACATGGTAGCTTATCTAGTAAATGGGAATTAACCGTGGATCAAAAATAGTTGCGACGATAATCCTTAGCTTCAAATCAATAGATAACTGAGATATTCAGTGATGTTGGCTTCGACTTCAAACTGATCTTCGATGTCTCAAATACACCGTAACACTTAGAACACTCAATTATTTGGTGGTCAAGTTTTACTGTGATAAGTACTTGTTTGTAGTTGTTTGTTTTGACCCTCGCTAACGTGTTATCTGGAGGGGTACAGTTTTCGCACAGATCCGAGGCACGGGTCAGCATGTGACTAAAATTTCTTCTTAATTTCTTGATGATGTAATAAAAGTGCTGTCAAACACTACTGAAATCTATCAAGCTAGCTTGACTAACGCACGATGTTACCTCCGTCCATCGCCATTGGCAATGAATATCGGTTCAGATAATAATTCGTATTATTCTCATGTGTTAAGAATCAGCGGCTGCTACAACGGACTTGAAATAAATCAAGTACTAGTCTACACTACGACAATTCAGATGATCAGTGTCAAAATGTTAGCCTCAGAAATGGACCTTCCATATCCACTTAACGGATACAGTGGTGAGTAATCGGCAAAATAATTCTAGTTTGCACCAAAATAGGAACCAAATATGGCATTCTTATCAATCAGACAAGCTGAATAAATAAATAATGATCTGGCACCAGAGTGTTGGCAAACATTTCAATTGAGAGAATTGGAGAATAAGAGAAAGAGATAGAAAAAAAAAAAGGGAAAACTGTTTGAATCATCATGAATTGTTAGTAAATGTTACAATTTTCTTCCAGGTGGTATGGTGATATTTTCACCTGGGAACTTGGAAGAAAAAACAAAATTTGAACGAAATATCAATTAAAACCCTATTAAAACACAAATCTGTACATAAAGAAGGAAGTTTGCTTAGTTTTCTGGAACATCGATTTCACCAGCGTTGATGGCATCAATAATGTCATGAGGGTTTTTGAAGTCGACACGGCATCCAACGGATTGGGCAGTACCTAAGATTTCTTTGGTGACAGAGGCTAAGTTCTTACCGAAAGATTTTTCTTTCATTTGTCTGGCAATTTCAAAGATTTCATCCAATGGAATGTTACCAGAGTGTTTGACGTTCTTTTCCTTCTTTCTGTCTCTTGGTGGTTCCTTCAAGGCAGTGATGACTAAAGAAGAAGCAGATGGAACAACAGAGGCAGTGGCTTGTCTGTTTTGAATTCTCAATTGAACAGTAACCTTAATACCTTTGAAGTCCTTGGTAGCTTTAGCGATATCTTCACCAACCTTCTTTGGGGACAAACCTAAAGGACCAATCTTTGGGGCCAAAGCGGAGGAAGCACCAACTTCACCACCAACAGCTCTTAAGTAAAGGAACTTAACTTCACTTGGGTCGAATTTTGGAGGCATCTTGTCTATGGATTACTCTATAAAGATGAAGTATACAAAAGAATAAGAAGAGTAAAAGAATTTGAAAAAAAAATTGATGGAGATTTTGGTGAAATTTTTTCCCGCACACATTTTTTACAGGTTACGTACAACTTTCGCTGATATCCCATACATTTATAACATGTAAATTACATTTACTCACAAAGGAAAAAAAGACTGCATAACGACGGCTATCCACGTGCGTGGTACTAGTGTTAGGGCACTAGCCCTAATATCATATTGAGGCAAAATTAATTTAGGTTGCAAAAGAATGAATTAAGTTAATCTTGTCGATGTACGTTGATTATATATATATATATAAACATCAAAGAGTTCCCCCAGGGATATCATCGCCGATTCTTGAATTCTCATAAATCTCATTATTTTCTTCGTCAATTTCATCCATATTCGCCAACATTCGAAGCATTATTGCCGGATGCTTACCCATCTCTTGTAATTCTTTGAAGATGATGACTGGTTTTTCATCAAGTTTGAGAATACGTTCCTTATCCCCGTAACATATAACAAGAACATATTTTGACCAATCAACTTCAGGGATGTGATGACGTTTCATGGCTTGTTGAAGAATTTTACGACATGAATCTTCAGATGATGCCCTGAGTTGCTTCAATGGTTCAGTGCTTGCCACTTGTGGTTGCAGTTGTGGTTGTGATTGTGTTGATTGCAGATGTTGTGATATATGTGACAGTGAACCTTGAGAATGAAGTGGACGAGTGACTTTATTATTATAACCAGATGTACCGTTTGGTGATGTAACGGTTGGAACAAATGAAGACAGAGAGCCACGCAGTTTTAAAGTGGGTTTTGTAGCATACTCAGCATTCTCAATTGTGGCACCAGTGAGGGTGTGAATATCATCATCATTTATCATGTTATTGTGAGATGACATTGTAGATGTTGCATTTGAAGATTTGCTTTCAACTAATTTTGGACGGCTCCTGTTAACGTTCAAAGTAGTTGCCAATTGTTTATGATTACTTGTCAAATCAGGCTTACTGACTGATTGTGAGATCACCTTACCTGTGCCCATTGATAAAAGAGAACCCAGTGAAAACCTATGGGAATAAGTAGGACTTGGTAGACTTGAATGTCTCTGAGAATGGGTTGTACTTATACTGTTACTTCTCGTGATCTCATTTCGAGGATGAGGGTGTTGATTTGATATGGCAGGTTGAGAAGTGGCAAGGTAATCCAGTATAGGGTCGACGGATACGTTGCTCAGGAGTGAGAAAGTAGGAGATTCCATGCTAATTGCTGCCGGGCCAGGATCAAGTGTCGGGGTTGGGAGCGGTTTCGAGTCCTTGAGAAGTCTGATAACTGGAATCAAATCAGTTTTTAGTTTGGTGAAATTATCGTTCAACCTTCTGAAATCTAATTGTTGATTTTGCGGAGAAGACGGAGAGTTTGCCTCCAATGCTTTTTGTTGTTGAATATTCAAGCTTAATTTCTTAAACATGTCTTTCATGATGACTGTTGATAATGTCAACGATTCAAATGACACATAGTTGTTATTGATATTGATATTATTGAGTTTATATTCTGGGTCATCCAATGATGAAGGTGGGTTAACTTCATAATGTTGTATGATTAATTCACTGATTGCCCTTTTAATAGTAAGCCTTGTCGATAATTGAGTGATTCCTAATTCTTTCAAATGTTCAGTACTAATATATGGTAGTAGAGAACCATCTATGCTATGTTCAAGGAAGGAAGAGCTAGCAGATTTTTGTTCCTCTGGTAGCACTGATGCCACATAATTTGTGACTTGGGCAGCGTCCCATTGCATAAATGATTGGGACATTTTAAGTTTCTGAATTCAAAGAGTTCAGTATTGAGTGGGATTTAAACGAGTGTAATGCAAAGTCTGAATCTGACAGACTTAAAAGTTTATTGAGCGGCTAAATGAATAGAACTTTAACAATTTCTCCAATTGATTGATGCCCCTTGAAGAGAAAAAAAAATCCATACACTATAAGACAGAGTCAATCTCTCATTTATAAAACTGATTTCTAAGTAGTTTTCAGATTATAATTCTGAATCAACATATACTTTTGATACAAATCGAAGACTCAAACTTTCGCTGTGGAAATTCTTTGTTTTAAAAATCCTGATTGAGAACAAACATACCTTCCCGATACGGATGTAGCCCGTACCTGCACTAAACCAATAATTAGTGTGGCGATGGCTGAGATAAGATCATGTTAAATTGAATTAAGAAGAAATACACATTTTATTAATTGGCGATAATGTCATATCCAGGTATACTCCACCATTACAATCGGTCTCAAACAGCATTTGAATTCTCTGTCAGCCAAGCTGAGAATGTTTTGGTCTTCATCGGTGGTTTAAGCGATGGGCTTCTTACTGTACCATATGTTTCAAATTTGGCATCGGCTCTTGGCGAATCAACGTCTGGAAAATGGTCTTTGATTCAAACTCTCATCACTTCTTCTTACAATGGGTGGGGAACTTCCAGTTTGGATAGAGATGTAAGGGAATTGAGTCAACTTGTGCTGTTTTTGAGATCATCTAAAGGTGGCCAGAGAAAGAAAGTGGTGCTTATGGGTCATTCAACAGGGTGTCAGGACACTTTACACTACATTGTAACCAAGCTTCAAAACTCACCAGACCCTTTGATTGCCTTAGATGGCGCAATTCTTCAAGCACCTGTGAGTGATTCCGAAGCTTTGTCCAGTTATACAGACCCAAAAATATTACAAGAACGTTTGAAACATTCCAAAGATTTGATAGATAGTGGTAATGGCGATACTTTACTTCCCCAAGAAGTTAGAAAAGATCTCTTCAACACTCCAATAACCGCTTACAGGTTCTACTCTTTGGCCAGTGAGCGAGGTGATGATGATTACTTCTCTTCATACTTGAACAAAGACGATTGGGCCCAATCCTTTGGTGTGGTCAATGTACCTTTCTTATTACTATTCGGAGAAAAGGACGAGTCAGTTCCATCACATGTTGATCGCCATAAATTGGTAGAAAACTGGAAAGAATCCACAAACACCGAATTTTGGAGCCCTCTTAGCAAGATTTTGAAAGGTGCTTCTCACAATGTTGGGCCAGATTCAGATGAAGGTGCAGAAGAAGATTTAGTCGATACTGTCATTAAGTTCATCAATTCCTTATAATTACATTAGTATAGAGTATTAATTCACCATATCTTATTAGTAATCGTCATTTACTCGATAATTTTTGACCATCATAGTAAGCTGCTTGTGATAGTTTTCAAGACTCATTTCGTCTGAGTTCATTGAATCGTAATTGAACTCTCCCTGAGATCCAATTTCTAGCTTCTTGAACCATGATACGATTCCACCCTTTTTCTTCGAATTGGAAACGACTTTTGGTTGTTCATTAGGGATCAATCTTGCTATCAAGAACCTAGCTTGCGAATGCCCTGTTTGGGTCAATATCACATCTGATTCCAAAATTCTCTCTGGTAGATTTATGATCTCCTTAAGAATGCCCAAAGCTTTTTGAAGCCTGAAATCAGCCGAGCTTCCTGATTCAATGATATCGTCATTGTAAGACGAATGCAATTTTAGTCTCTGTTCGATTGAAGATGCTTCGAAGTTGTTGTAAATAATAACATTAAACACAGAATCCATGAGTAAGAGCTTCCCAATTGCTTCCTTACTGTTCAATGATTTGTATTCCATAGTTATTTCAGCCATTTTTCCATCATTCAAGATAACTATCCGTGGTTGGATCATGCGACAAGAAAGGGTAGCTCCCATATTTAAAAACCACTGGTGGTGTAAAGCTGTCTCATCCGGAGAGCTATTGAAGATGTTTATGAGCTGGGGATTTCTTCTAAGATTGTACATCAAAGATGGTAGTCTTTGGAACTTGGCCCCAATTTGATACAGTGGAGTTAGGTCAAGATAAGGATTAGAGCTATCGCCGCTATTATTTTTGAGGGTTAGTCCACCAAAATGATGAAGGAGTCTTGTGAATACCACGTCTGCTTGTTTCACAACTGCCTGAAAATCACCAAATCCTAAGTTTGTATCTATTTTATTTATCAAGAGCCGTGTAAGAAGCACAATCCAAGCCTGGTCATCAAAACTCTCCATCAACAGTCTCTCTTTGAGAACAGTGCTGGTACTGTTAATTAATTTCAAGCTGCCATTGGACATGCGTACTTGGTTTGCAGACAAGACCCATAATGTAGTACGTTTTTCAATCGTAGTGACCCTAACTTTCCAAATCCCCAGTTTGGGATCTTTATATTTACTTTGGAATTGAAAAAAAATGCTTTTTATACCTCTGTCATCAAGCTTTTTGGAACTATAAGCGGTATTTATCTCGAAAAACACAGCTAGCGTATCTTGATCATCGACTACTTTATTCATCCACCATCTATTAGAAAAATTAGTACTTTTAGTGCTCGAGTCAAATTCACCGATCGAGTCAGCTATCTTTTCGGTGTGGAGGTCGTTAAATTTAGGATTCGACTGATATGAAGAGGGCATAACAGTTCCATGGCCTCCAATTATTTTCAGTATTTTCCCCCCTATTGAACAACAAACGGTGGTTTCGCAGCCAAGTTTAGTCAGGTTAGATATTGTCTTTTTGGTGAGACGTTCAAAGTTATTCTTGAACCTTGATGCTTTGAATGATGGAGATAACAACAAATTGCCACATGAGCTTTTACACAAAGGGCTCATCTCATAGAGACCAACTTGATCCAACGAGCCGGTGTAAATATCGACGGAAAATCGGGGTGCTGATGATTGAGGAACTGGTAAATCAGTGACTTTGACTGCCGTGCTAGATGCAAAGCTAGCAACAGAAGAGCTCAAGTGACCCACAGAAGTAAGTCCAAGACATGTATAGAACTTATGAGCAGATGTGAAACAAGGTGCAGAGAGATTCATGATGTCATGGTGGGAACGAATTGCTTGACCCAGACTTGGGTCAATGATATTACCTGGTTGAAGGGTGGCAGGGCCACTTGTGAATAGCAGGACATTGGCGAAAAAGTTCTTGTAACTTGCTCTTGTGAGAAGTATGGAGGCAATGTAAAGAGCCAACCCCGTGGCTCTAGGAGGTTTATAGGAATCTGTGATTTCTAGAGTCAAGTTTTGAATATTAGAAACAATTTTTGATCTGGTGGAGTCGTTGACTTCTGAGAAGTAATTCTTGTTGAATAAGCTACTCTTGAAAATATCTTCTGCTACTATATCTTCGAGGGAAAGCTTTGATAATATGATGTCTGGAATGTTATCGTCCCTAAAAATTGTGTCAAAATTATAGGGCAGAGAGCCTCCAAATAATTCAGCAGCGGCAAAAGCAACCATCTCGCCACTCTCCATCTTATGAACTTTAACAGAGTCGGAGAATGACATGACACATACCTTGCAGCCAGCTGGCAAGGAGTTTATACTGCTGGATATGCTATTGATCAACGATTCAAACTCAGTGGTGTCGTGAAGTTCGTCAGTATGGCCATAAGTATCAATAATGTACAAGAAGCAAAGATCCGATTTACCCGAGGGGTTACTTATGTCCTTTGGGAGGACGTATTCAACACTCGAAATTCCCTGTTGAAGTTCTTCTGGGATATCATCTGCCAGAGGAAGCATATGGTCTTCGGGGAAAAATGTTCTTTTGGCACAGAAAGGGCACCACCACATGTTGTTTGTTCTATCTAGCTTGATGAATGGGTTAATGAAGGTGCCACAGGTGGTGCAACTGAGTGGAAAAGATTCCACTTGGGGAATATTCTCATTTGATGATGGAGTATATAAACAGCCAATTGGAGTCAGCATTCGGGAGCTTTCGAGCCTCGTGGAAGGCATCAAGTTCCAGTTGAATCGAATGCTTTCATCAGGCGGCATAGGAAGTAGTTGACACTAAAATGTTGATTTTGGATGAATGGTGAAATTTTCACATCTAATCTCTTATCTTTGTGCGGATCTGACGAATGAGCATTTCTCACTCATTACGTATATAAATACTTCGATTCCATTCAGTTTCAATTCGAAGAGCACATACGCCATATGATCCTATAAAGTCACCCTTAGCAGACAATTGTTGTTTCATGTATCTAGAAACCACATAATTACTCGACAATCATATTTTAGCAAAAAATCTCTTTTTTGTGATTTAAGTGGTTTTTGTTAAAAATTCACTTTTTGTCCACAAAATTCAACTCACTGTCTTGACGTTTCAGGATTGTTCCTTTATTTGTAGATTCTTCCAAACAACAACACTTGCAGCCCTTCCGGGACAAACTCGTACCACATTTTACGATCTAAAATCACTCCTCTTTTCGGCTCGGGTGAAAGTATAATCATGTGTGGCTGCAAAATTGCGAAAATTCCCTTCATTTCCTAGATAGTTGAATGCCACATTCGCAAGTATAAATACAATAAGAAAACAGAATAATCTGCAACTCATCAAAGAAAGATAAGATCAAGATGGTTAGTCGCTACGAACAAAATGCAGCTTCTCAATTCGACAGGAAAAAACACACTGCTTCGAAAGACGGGATAATCACTGTGGATGACAGTCTCAAAGATGTGAAATATCCCGAGTTTCTTCCAACTTGGAACAGAAAAGAGTTTTACCCTCCTTTGGCTTTCCACGAACACACTGACCCGGGAACAAGGGCAGATCCTTCTTATCCAAATTTGTTCCCTAACGATGGTGATTTCACCACCAAGAAATTAACTCCCAAGTTAGGAGTGGAGGTTGAAGGTATTCAGCTTTCTCAGTTGAATGACGCTGGTAAAGATGAGTTGGCCCTTTTGGTTGCCAAAAATGGTTTGGCGATCTTCAGAAACCAAGATTGGACTGACCATGGCCCAAAGTACGTTGCTGATTACGGCAGATATTTTGGTCCTTTGCATATTCACCCAACGAGTGGTGCCCCCAAAGGACACCCTGAATTGCATATTGTGTTGCGAGGCGCTAAAGATACTGATTTGTATTCCAAGAAGAATAATTTGATTGCGTGGCACTCGGACGTTACTTATGAGTTACAACCACCGGGAATCACTTTTTTTGCAATTCTTGAAGGTCCTGATTCGGGATCAGATACCATTTTTGCCGATACAGTAGAGGCATATAATCGGTTGTCTCCAGAATTCCAGAAACGATTAGAAGGATTGCAAGTACAACACACTTCAACTTTACAAGCCAAATATGCTAGAGAGGCGGGAGGTGTTGAAAAAAGAGCTCCTGTCAACAACATTCACCCTTTGGTAAGGGTAATCCCTTCGACTGGACAGAAAGCACTCTTCATTAACCCCCAATTTTGTGAAAAAATTATTGGTTTCAAAGAAGAAGAATCTGACGCTTTGATAAACTTCTTGGTTGAACATATTGCAAAATCCCACGACTTGCAGGCAAGGGCTGCCTACCAGGACAAAACAGTTGTTATTTGGGATAATCGTAGAGTGGTCCATAGTGCTGTTGTGGACAACACCTATGCTCGCCATTGTGTGAGAGTGACACCCACTTTCGAAAGACCAGTTGGCGATTTGAAAGACTTGAATAAACCCGCCACAAATGGTGTCATTTCTGAAAACCCGATTTAGTTTTGTTAATAAAATCTTATCAAATTCACTATGGCTGTAGTAGTATTTTGCAATCGCGCTGTGTGCAGTTCTCATGATGCGATGAGATTTTTTTTCGTAGATAAACTTGATGCCATATAAACTAAAGGTATAATTGACCAGGACGCACAAGATGGCACCAAGATACTCCAAAACGGCTAAGAGAAACAAGACACAGAACAAGACTCGTAACATCGAGTCCGAGGTGTTTAATGATTCCACAGCTAGAAATTTACTCGAGAATCAACCAAATCTCACACCTAAATCCAAAGTCAGAAAGTTGTCTAAACTTGAAGTCAGAAAACAACAAGCAAAAATAAGATTATACGGTGCCAAAAACGGTAAGGAATACAGCGAAAAGCAATTGGATATCCCAACCTTGAACAAGGCTGTTACTCCAGGTGTCAAAGCTATACGAGGCAAGAAAGGGAAGAAGTTTATTGATGATGGTGATTCCTTAACTATGAATAGATTGGTTAAGAGCATTAATGATAAATACGACACAGTTAACGAAAGTAAGTTAGAGAAATCTAGAAGATTGGAGGAACTCAGAGATTTAAAAAGACAAGAAATAGAGAGAAAGGAACAACAGAAGACTGACAAGCTAGAAGATAAAAAATCAGAATTAAGAAATAAAGCATCAGTGGCAAGAGCAGCTAGAAGAAAGTCAGCAAAAATAGCAAGAAAGGAAGAGGAGTCCGAGAAACAAAGCGCTGGAAAGGGTAAAAAGAGCGTCTCATTTGCATGATTTTTGTTTTCAAAAATTCGATTGGAATTAGCATTCGTAATCAGTGATTAAACATATCCAATTACTATAAACAAAGACGATTTATAAATGATTATTGCTTAATAAATACTATGTACATGATGCTATTTACATTTAACAATTTTTCAAAAGTAAACACTTCTTCTTCTTCTTTTAGCAATTCTTTCTCTAATTTTAGAGAAGTACCAACCATATGCAACACCTGCAATACAACCACCTAAATGAGCTGAAAAATCTTGAACTCCCCATCTCATGACAATGCCAGCAATGTTGAAAGCAGTGGCACCCAAGAATAAGAACCATGCTCCACCAGGAATGGGGAAGAAGAATAACGCAACTGGTGCCTTAGGAAGAAGATAAGAGAATGCACCTAAAACAGAAAAGAGAGCGCCCGAAGCACCCAAAGAAGCCACAGACAATGAACTTCTCATGATGACAGGAATTGCCAACGATATGAAAGATGCAAAAACGGCAGAGTTCAAGTATAATGTCAAGAAATTAGTAACACCGATCATACCACACATGGCGGTTCCAAATGATTGAAGAACAAACATGTTGAATAGGAGATGAGGGAAAGTCTGATGAGAGAATCCAGCACCTAGCATTGAAAAGTACGATGGAAGTCTTTCTTTGACGAGCAAGAAATATTGACTTAAAAATCGATTGAATCTAGGTATTCTCCACATAAAACAAATCCCACAATTGATGGCGATAATGGTATAGATTAAAGCGTCTGGATATTTCTTGAAAATTGCCAAAGGGGTGTAATTCAAGAGTGGAGGAACCATGAAGGTGGTTGCCACACAAAAACCTAGAGTGAATAAACCAGGTCTAATCAATTTACCCCATCTGATATTCTTATAGTATCTTCCAGGGCTATACCTGAGGGATGATCTAGCATTAAACGAGTAATGTCTGGTAAATTGGATAGGATTAAACGAAGATTTGAGTAATGTCCCTTGTATGTTTGATTGAAAACCAATTCTTAAATCAGTTGCAAATGACGCTTTCAAGATCTGATAATTATTCTTAAAGTAAGGTGATTTGATGTTGAGATCTTTACTCACCTTGAAATAGTTCTTGAGGCCTGATATTAGGTTCAGAGGTTTCGGGGTTTTAAGAAACATTCTGTATGTTAAATGTCCTATTAGATTCAATCCAATTAGTGGATCCAATACCTGAAATGGCTGATAACTAATTGGAATTGATAGACGTAAGGAAGTTACGGGTTTTGAAAGATTTCAAGAATGTGACTGTTTCCCGTGACTTTCACGTGACACATATATCCTGTACATTGTAATCAAAAATTCTATTCGTCCAATTGCCAGTGCGAGGGAGCGCTAGAAAATTAAACAGTGAAAAAAAAAGAGTTGATCTATTTCCAACGACTGTATCGTACTATAGCAATATGTCTACTGAAGCTGCTGTCTCTTACGCCGCCTTGATCTTGGCTGACGCTGAAATCGAAATCTCTGCTGACAAAATCTTGTCCATCACCAAAGCCGCTGGTGCTTCCGTTGAAAACGTCTGGGCTGATGTCTACGCTAAAGCTTTGGAAGGCAGAGACTTGAAGGAATTATTATTCTCCTTCGCTGCTGCTGCCCCAGCTGCTGGTTCCGCTCCAGCCGCCGCTGCCGGTGGTGAAGCTGCCGCTGCTGAAGAAAAGCAAGAAGAAGAAGAAAAGGAAGAATCCGACGATGACATGGGTTTCGGTTTGTTCGATTAAGCAATTTGAAATTGGAATATAACTGTTTAACTCGATCCATTTTCATTTGTATCATAAACCAATGTTTGCAAACATTCAAGTTTCGGACGTTCATGACAAACGACAATTAACGGTATCCATCACATAGATAAATATCAACCGACCTACCCGTAATAAACATCATACAGAATTCAATTGTAAAATTTATCAATGTAAAGCGAAGTTCGATATTGATGACAAGATTGTTACCTTACGTTGCTAAACCTATTAACCGGATACGAAAGAATCTGAGTTAATTTGAGAAAATGTGTGTTCAATTAACCGTGAGACGGGAACTTTAATGTTAATGTTTAGTAACGGTTTAACCCCATAGGGAAATTTTATATCTAAAGAAAAATGGCTATCTAACTTTGTTATTGTTCCCTGGCTATCCGGCGATTGATAGTAAAATCGGGGGCTCGGTAAATACTCCTTGAAACAGGAACCAAGCAATTTACTTCACCACATGATGATAATGCCTCTTACTGTTCAGTACCAGACCTGGTCATTACTCCTCGCCTATTAATAACTACATATGCGGTCTAGTGGCATACGTTCAAAGGGTCTAGCCACTTGGTAGCAATCAGTCGAATCGGCAGGGTTGCTAAATCTACGACATATAACGGTCATAATTATGTAGACAGGTCGGGGCCGAGCCCGTTTATGGGCTAGATCCCGATTTTAGAGCAAAAAAATACTGAACCACAACGAAGAGCAGGCTTAAATCTATAAAATATCATTAATGTCAAAGTGCTAATACCAGCCCCAATACTTTGCCACAATTGCTCTCACCACAAAACCAATAACCACAAAACTCCGAGTTATAAAAAACTTGGGTCTGGAGTTTTCATGCAGTTTTAGCAAGTAAAATTGATGGGTGTAGTCACAAATAGTTGCTGCAACTCAAATACGGCTGAAAACTTACCGGAAGTTCGGTTTTAAAATAGCCCCGAGACGTGGAGTGCGCGGTTCGGTGACTTATCCATTTTGGGTAGGTTTCGCACGGAAATAAAATGTTGCAACCACCGGCCGACTAGCTTCGGAAATACAGCACTCCGAAGCCCAGCCGAGATAATTAGCAGCAATAAGAAAAGTAGATCAATTCAGGTCGGGGGAATCGGCGTAGGCTCGGTAGACAATCATCAGAAGTTAAAGCAATTAACCTGGGGGACAATGTAATCAAAGAAGCCTCCCCTTAATGGTTAGTGGTCTTAGGCAACATCCCATATTTACAAATTATAAGACCATATTTGTCAGAATGATATGATTGATTTACAGTACAAGCTTTGTTCCGGAACAATCTGCGGTGTTAACATTAAATCCGCGCAAGAAACATCCGATGGAGTTAGCTTTTTTTTGTTTTTTTTGCTCGCAATATTGGTAATTCGTTATGCAAGTATGATTTGTAATATCCGATTTATAAGCGACTTCCGGCCGATGACTAACAAGTGTTTTTATATAAATAAGTCATTAGTTCCAACTACATGTTGAGATATTTTTACAATAATTACGATACGTTGACAATGTCTTCCATGGATACCAGTAAACCTTTAACTTTTGCTCAAACATATGTGTTGGCTTCTAAGGTCAGAAGCAAGTTAACTAAAGAAGCTTCTAACCCAAAATCCTCATTGAGAATGTTGGTTACTCAAGCTAATATGTTGGATAACTTGATGGATCACATTGCATTGGAGACCGCCAAGAGAACTTCCAAACCAAACCATGTTTCTTTCAATTTACCTGAACGTCAATCCCATCCATCTTCGCCACTCTCAAATGGCGCAAGTGTTACCGAATACGAGGTTGATTCTGACTCAGATGAAGATGACTTCTCAGACTCAGACTCAGATTCAGATTATTACTACTCTTCTGATGAAGAAGAAAGCGATATCGGCCTCGCTGCTACAACCACCGTTTCCAATGGTCAATCTTACAAAGAATTGCCAACAATGGACTTATCCTTGTCAAGAATCGATGAAGTCATTGATGATGAAAACGATTCTGATGACGAAATCGATCAACAATTACCTGCTCTTAGCAGAAGTATCTCACTTACCGACTCTGAAGACGAAGAAGTTGAAAGTGATGACGACAATGAATATACCTACAATTCTCCATCATTTACAACTGGTCTTTATCAGAACAACAAGCTCAATGACAGCAAGGTCTTTATCAATGATCATAATAGCAATATGCTTCACCATAACCATCATTCAAGACATGATGCAATCTACTCAATGGAGAATGTTTTTTAATACTTCAACAATGCTTACTTAAATGTCTACGATAACGATGCTTTTATGATTAATGACTATGGCTTAGATTCAATTCTTCAATTATAGATTTTTTTAATGATTAATATATTTATTTATTTGAATTTTTTTGTATTCGACAATGTCATTCACCTTCGTAGTTCATGTTTGAAAATGGCTTGTTGCAGCCATTTTGCCATCCTTTTAGGAACCGGCCACAAATCTACTTAATTGTAAACTACCGATCCCCTTAGTCATTGCCCGTTGAATCTAATACTTTCGTTTATCATAACAAGGGGCCAAGTTGATCGGAGAGTCATTTATTTGAAGCCAGAAACAAATTTATTGTGTCGATCGAAGGGTTTCTTTAGAACACGGCGGGGGCCGGTTACAAGCAAGATCCGCTGCCGATAGTTTTGTCGCAAAAAAAAAAACTGGACAGCTACAAATACGCCAACCTTTTTTTCTATATCGCTGCGATTGACATAGCCGGTAGTTCCAAGAAAATGGGCCAAGGTTAGACTATTCAATTCCCTCAAGTACTGATTACTGGAGCAACGATGGAGTAGAGGGATTATGGTCTTAGTTTTTGAAATCGGCTATATTATCCTCGGAAGCCGGTGTACGGGACTTGCGGGATAACTTACGCAGAGATTGCCGGGCTAGACTTATAACCGTGGGTGAAACATTAGGCCGATTTAGCCAGGGTCTTCGATTCAAGGATAGGTTTAAAAATATTATCGTATTAAGTATTAAGTGTATTTACTAGTGGTATGATGCCATATTACCGTGGAGCCACGGCAAGAAGAATAAATATGAGAATGACTAGAAGCTGGGTGTATCGGAACCATGAACCAAACGTGGAGCAGAGGTGGCTTGTAGTTTGAAGTTGTTTGACTATGCGGATGGCGGCCACTGGGTTCTTCGTTAATTCATTATGATGAGCAACGGCCATATTGACAAACACAATACAAGGGCCCGCAGGAGATGGCCGTCTATGGAGATGACGACGTTGAAGAGCCATATTATGTTCGAATAGCTGTGACTTGTAGCGGTATTGTATTTCGCGTGGTCTGCTTCTGTGGTCATGGTCGTTATGTTCGTGATTTTCGTGATCATTTTCGTGGTTATTTTCGTATTCATTTTCGTAATCATTCCCGTAGTGGGAATTTTGGTTGAGACCCTGATAGAGATAATGTGGTTGTTCAAAGGGGCGTTCTTTGGAGTGGTCGTAGGTAGAGTCGCTGACCAAAGGAGTGGTTAAACTATCATTGTAAGAAGGGAGACTTTCTGTTGATTCGACGTGATCAGACGATAATTTGGACTCCAAAGATTTATCCGAGAAATCACAGTCTAGTGGGTAGCGAGGTTTGTTGAAAGTATCAGAGTCATTTTCAGATTCACTGTCGGAAGAGAGAGATATACGGGTGGATGTTGTTGAAAACAGATGTCTCTTTTTGGAGTCATCGGATACTGAAATGGCAGCCGCCGATGGTTGCTTGCGACGATTGAAGAGTTTCTTGAGATAAACTGGACTTGAAGTGTTCACCTTATCAGGTTCTTTACGCTTGTTGCGTAATCTATTTGAGACGTGTATGCGAAGTTTCATATTGAAGAAAACATCAAAGGTTCATGAAAGAATGCAACAGGTTATATTCGGCGAGATGAGGTATCAGCTGAGTAATTTAAGAATGTGGTTGCACAAGCCGTAGGAAACGAATTAATATGAAGCGCCTGAGTAAAGAACCACAGTTGTCGATGCTTTTTCTTTTGACAGGAAAATCTGTTATATTTAAACCAATGAGTCAATAATACCGACCGGTAAATTAGTGGTTCACTATTGTCAGGTATTGTTATCGAGCAGTGAAAAAGAAAGTAAAAAAATAAAATAATATGAAATACAATTTATTGTTTTTTGGTTGCGTACTAGCGTGAATACTTGCTAACTCTTGTGAAATTTGTATCGAATAGGTAAACAAGTTCCTGTCTACCGAGATGACGACATGCAAATCAAAATGTAAACTACATCCTGTTTCAGACACTTGAACAGTTATTATGTGATTGAGGCTAAGTGAGTCATTGCTAGTTTATAGTTTTCCGCGATGTTTGCTTGGATATCTTGAGATCATCAGAGCGCATTTTCACAATCACGGGAATTTGTAATCCTACAATGTCTAGATCAAACAATACAAATGTGATTTAGTCTATTTGCATAGATTGTAGGAACATTGCAAATAACTCCTTAAAACTCAAAGTTTATGTGTAACAATAATGCCTCAGTGACAACATGACAATTCAAGATGTATTTCACTACCAAGGGTCCAGACTGCTTCTTGACAGCAGTATCTACATAATAGGAGTTTATTTGTTTTTGCTTGTTTTACTCCACTTTATCCCCCATAGATAACAAAATTCGCAGTATTTGGTTGCAATGGTGTGCGAGTTTTACTCAGTTCTTAAACCCGCGGGCTATGAAACCGTATCTGCCGAAGTGGTACTTTTCAGCGAACTTTAAACCCCTCTATTTGTCATCAGGTGTATCGGTATTTAACCAACAGGTGATCAAAGCTTTTATCCGGCAGATCATTCAACTTATTTTCACCTGATTCTTTCCTAGGGTTCACTTCCATTGGTCCCATGCGAGCGCAATTTCCTTATTGAGTACAAAGTTTATCCCCCCAGCTGTTGAATTTAAGCTTCGATGTATCAAAATTGAGTGAAGCCAATTAGATCGTTGTAATTCTGTGGCTGTTCCGACGTACCGGACCCTGTCAATTACCTCAATGGGTTTACTTATTAATAACTATACGATACTTCTCAGCCACCCCCCGGACCAATCGTAAATTCTGTATGCGCGTACGAATCAACGATCGCTCATTAATGTGTGAACAAACCCAGAATATTCGTAGTTTAATATCTGGGCTCGACTGATTTGCATGATGCTGAAGGTTACCCCGTGTTTTTCGTAACTTTTTAAACTCTTAGAATCCTTGTCATTTATCATCAATATGTCTCATAGACAATGTGCGACGAGCTGTCATGTATAATTGCCTCTTTGGCCTAGGGGTTAAGGCATCCCACTTGTAGCACTCAAATTCGATTTGTGTGCAGGCAATGGGAAGATCGCTAGTTCGATTCTGGCAAGAGGCAGTCGTTCTTTTTTTTTTAATTGCTTTCAAACCTCGAAATCTCTTCTCTTCAAATCCAAAAGTCTTTGCTTAGAAACTTATCCAACCCTAGGAGTCACCCAACCCCCAATATAGTTTTCAAATATCTGTCCAGTATATGTTTCTATAAATTGCCTGATACTCAATGATTAGTTTTTGTATGCATTTGAAATCAACTGAGGAAAAAAACTAACAACTTCACTCAAATTATAATTGCCACTCTCTTCTCGTCTAATCTTTAAATATACCCAAATCCACATATACTAAGTGATATAACACTCTCAGGTTGAGTTTTTTTTAATCGGGAACTTCAAGTCTTGTATGATCTCCAAGATGAACTCGCGATTGCTTAAATCAACCGTATCACCCAGATTGATGTTATCTGCCATATGGCTGAAACCAACTTTCAGACAATACACACTCCTCACGTCCCCAGCATTCAAAAGACATCGCCATGAAAGGATAGGTCCAATCATCAACAGCAGGATTGCTCCCCTTATGTTTTCAAGAAATATTGGTTTTATCAAATTCTTCGCGAGGGCTGCTAAAGTCCCTGCTTATGTGGGTGGAACGGTAGCCGCTGGTGGTTCTTATGTTGCTTATAAAGTAGAACAAGCCTCAAGTTATACGCAAGATAAGCTCAATGCATTCAAAGATTTCTCCGATGGATTTTTTGACAAAACCGGCGAATTCTTCAAAAATATGAGTGGCAGCGAGAATGCTGGCACCGGCACTGGTGGTGGTGAAGGTGGAGGTAGCGGAGACACCGCCACAGCAGTTGGTGCCACAGCGGCTGCAGTTGGGTTGTCCGCTGACGAAGAGGAGAAATCCGAGGACGAGGAGGACGAGGAAGAAACATTGATAGATCAAAGCGATGACGAAGAGTTGGATTTAGAACACGATGAAACTAACGAGGATATGCTTAACTTGACTCGCCAAATGATTGAAATTAGAAACTTATTGACTACTGTTGACTCTCAATCGGATACATTAAGATTACCTTCAATTGTGGTGATCGGTTCCCAATCAAGTGGTAAATCATCAGTTTTAGAGGCTATTGTCGGCCAAGAGTTTTTACCTAAGGGTTCCAACATGGTCACTAGAAGACCAATTGAATTAACTTTGGTTAACTCACCCGATTCTGCATCCGAAGTGGCTGAATTCCCTGCTTTGAAAATGTTCAATTTGACAGACTTCTCTCAAGTCCAAAAAACCCTTTTCGACTTAAACATGGCGGTCCCTGCCCACGAATGTATATCGCAGGACCCTATTCAAATTACCATCAAATCACCAAAAGTTCCAGATCTCTCCTTAGTTGATTTACCAGGCTATATACAAGTTGAAGCAGCTGACCAGCCAATCGAGTTGAAACAAAAAATTCGTCAACTTTGTAACAGATATCTTGAAGCCCCCAATATTATTTTGGCAATTTCCGCTGCTGACGTGGATTTGGCTAACTCGGCCGCATTACGGGCAGCTAAAATGGCCGATCCAAGGGGTGAGAGAACCATCGGTGTCATTACCAAGTTAGACTTGGTGCCACCAGAAACTGGATTCAAAATCTTGACCAATCGTAAGTATCCTTTAAGAATGGGGTATGTCGGTGTTATAACTAAAGCTCCAAGTGCATCAAGTGGCAATTCTCTATTCAATAGAAAGACCATCAGTGGATACCAATCTTATGTTGCTCAACAAAACCATGAATACAATTACTTCAAGACAAACAAAGATGATTATTCAGGAACCATCACTGGAACTCGTAATTTGAAGAAAAAGCTTATGAAAGTTCTCGAAAAGTCGATGGCTGCTTCACTTAGACCCACTCATTACGCAATTCAACAAGAATTGGAAGAAACCTCATATCAATTCAAAGTCGAATTCAATGACCGTCCATTAACTCCACAAATGTACTTGGCTAACAATATTGACATGTTGAAATTATCCACCAAGGAATTGAGCCATTACTTTTCCCGTCGTGAGCTCAAATCGTTATTAAAAAACGAGCTTGATCAAAAGGTTTTGAATTTGATGGCGGAAAGATATTGGAACAAACCTTTGAATTTATCGGAGAAAACCATCTTGGAACCCGATTTAAAGGAGTTGTCCCAAATAACCAATATGAATGATGATGTTTATTGGCATAAAAAACTCGATCTTACAACCAGTTCTTTGACAAAGCTTGGGGTTGGTAGGTTATCTACAAGTTTGGTTACTAATGCATTGATAACCGAAATAGAAAACTTGGTTGATCACACCCAGTTGAGAAATCATCCAATGGCAAAGCAAGCTGTAAGTGATGCCGCAAAAGCTGTTCTATCAACGAACTATTATTCTACCGCTGATCAAGTTGAAAACTGTATCAAACCATTCAAGTACGAAATCGAAATCGAAGATCGTGATTGGAATACGAGTAAAGATAATGCCGTTAATTTGTTGAAGGAAGAGATGAAACAATGTGATGAGGCCTATAATTCTTTGAAGAAACAAGTTGGGGGTAGAAAATTGCAACAGGTTGTGACATATTTGAGTAAGCTTGACCAAGTTCAAAAGAAGGGGGGAAATGCAGATTTTGATGCGAAAGAAGCGCTCGGATTCTCTACGAGCTTGATTGAGACAGGGAAGGATGCCATCTTCTTGAAAGATAGACTGTCATTATTGAGAATGAGGTACCAATTTGTCAAAAATTCAAAAAAATGCAAATCCAAAGATAACAAATACCAATGTCCAGAGATATTTCTTGACGCGGTTGCCTCTAAATTGACATCCACGTCCATTTTGTTTTTGAACGTTGAACTACTTAGCGACTTCTATTACAATTTCCCTAGGGAATTGGATCAAAGATTTTTTAACAATTTATCAACTGAAGAAATTGAAGCTTTTGCAAAAGAAGATCCCAAGATCAAAAAGCATATCGAATTACAAGAGAGAAAGGACTTACTTGAAGCCGCTTTGAGTAAAATCGAGAGCGTTCTTGCAATTCAAAGAAGTAAACCAAATAAAGGGGAGCAGGAGAAGAAGGATAAATTATTTAGCTGGGTCAAATAATTGACTCTATTTGTACAAAGTGTAATCTATAATATATTAACTTTTCGATTTAACCCTATTTAACGATTTGAATGATGCGATCGAACAAAGAATCCAATTGGTCACCATCAATATTTTGAAAGACGGGTTGGAAAGTGTTAACATCCAACGCTTTTGTAACTTGTAAACTGCCATCCAAAGTATTATTCGATTTGTTTTTGACCGCAGGTTGTGCTTTACGATTATTGATTATATCAGCAGTTGCTTGGGCTTTAATCAACATGTTGTTCATTTCTTGTGTCAAATTATCAACACCTGAAGATGAAATATAAGAAGCAGAAACAGGAGGGGTAACGAAACCAATTCTGGAATTTAAATCGACAAAGACAAATGATCCATTATAATGACGAATAGATGAAATACCTTGGCTATGGTTCAATATTTGAACCGGTTTTAAGGTGTCTGGTTTGAAGATGAGTATCTTCGAACAGAGCTTCAATTCATCTTTGGTTGAGTAGTAATTTACCGCAAGGGCGATGAGATTATTAACCAAATCAATAGCTAGTAAATTTTTACCACCATTTGTAGTGTTGACTTTTGCAACTAAATCATTCAACTCACCGGTCAACAAATTGAAAGATGTAATTCTAGTTTTAGAAAGTACGATCAAGTTATTTTCGACCAAGGACAAAGATCGAATTTGGGAACCAGAAAGAGATGGGACTTTGAAAAAATCGTTAGGAATTTCTTCGAAAGTGTTTGTAGAAATAGTGCTGATTGATAGTTCATGACCCAAAATAATGACAGAGCCATCATTTGACCAACAAGCATCAACAGAGTTAGAGGCCAATGCACCACTTGGTTTCGACTTTCGTAAAGTCCATGCAGTTTGTTGAAGTTTCTTTGTTAAACCTTGATTATTTTGCTTTTGGTATATTTCCTTAGGTATTCTAGGTCTCCAGACTCTCAAACCACCTTTATTATCAGCAGTAAGAAAAGCCAACCCTTGGTGATATGAGGTCGGAGCTGCCTTGATAGATACAATTGGGCATGAATTTCCATGAGGATCAATGATTTTGGTAGATAATTCCCAATGACCGAATTTATCTCCTTCATTGTCTTCATTAGAGTTAGCAACATATTTCCAGAATTTTAATGCATACTGAGTATCATTTTTGGAGAGTAAATTATCAACCTCAGAGGTAACAACACTATCGAAAGTACACATCCAGTCACCATCTTGAGAGAATCCAAGTAAAGAAACTACAGGATCCGTAACTTTGGTTTCTGATCTGACTTTACCAGTATTTAAAGTTGGTGCCACATTTTGGACGAAGCTTTGTTCACCTTTCACTAGATTATAGGATTGAATGGCAGAATTGTAAGGGAAATATAAGTTTTTAGTGGTTGGATGAATTTCAAAGATTGAAGTGTAATCATGTTTTAATTTAGAAGAGTCGAAGGATTTCGGGTTCTTTGAGTATCTCTTCTTAACTTTGTTAATTGTGTTACCAAGTGAATTCGTGAACTTAGGTTTAATGGTATTGACAGATAATCTGGATATCAAATCAACTGCAGAAATTACCAAAACTTCATGATTCGATTCTTCATCAGGGACAATATGGTCATCAGTTCTTAACATCAAGATATAATGGTCAGGTTTGCTGGAATCGATTTGGATACTATCTATGACACCATTCAATCTTGGCAAGAACTGAGTTTTATCGGTTTCCAAATGCCAGAACACCAAGACTTTTTCCTGACCACCAGAAATCAAGTAGACATCATCAGAGGTAAATTTCAAGCTTTTAACTGGATCTATGTGCCATTTCAATAATTTTTGAGGTTTAGAACCCGATAAACCTCCATACAAAACTTGAATCACACCAGAGTTTGAACCTAAGGCGACCACCAAACCATTGGAAATAGCAAAGCAAGTGATAGGAGCTTTTTGGGTATAAGAGATTGTCTCTTTAGTAGCGTTCAATTGAGTTTGAACCGAAGATAAATCTTCATCTTGTAATTCTTCATCCCTAGAGTAAACCACAGACAAGTTGTACAACAAAACTTGATGCAGTTGAATGACAAATGCGATTTTTTCATTATCAGGGGAGAAGGCCATGTGCATCACATGAGGAATAGATAACAACTCGACTTGTTCCCAAGATGAACGGTTGACTTTATGCAAAGAGTATTGGGAATTAGGATTGGACTCACCAGAAACGATGTATATGGAACTGCTGTTAATGTTCACCACAGCCAAGACGTTTTGAATGGCCTTGATGCTATTTGTCAGGATTATTGGTTGATCTAATTTATCTTTCCAATTAACAGCGATGACTTCACCATTTTTGGAGAAGAGAAGTAATTCGAAAGAGATTTCTGGGTTTATTTTAACATCAACGATATTGGTACAGTCTATATCGATTGAGCGAATACACTGACGGGTAGAGACGAAGTAAACACGAATTTGATGACTGAATATCACGATGTTGTATCTTCCATCTTGTGAGAAAAGTGATGGGCTAGATGTACGTGAAGGAAAATATGCTGGTTTCCCGCTTGAAGCTAAGGATAAAGACCACTTGTTAGGGTTGGTCATGACAGGAAAATGATTTTTTTTCCAATGAAAACTTATGGACTGGTTAGCTTAACAAGAGATTGAATCAGTATTATCATAAATTTTTTCAGTTCGATATACTCGATGAGCAGAAATTTCTCAGATGGGGTGGGTATGGCACGTGACTTTATATTTCTATGTTAGTAATTTACCAGGAAAATTTTTAAAAATGAGACGTTAAACCATCTCTTAGAGAAGTGTCTAAGGAATATATAGGAAGCCTTATAATTTAAACTAGCATTATGATTATTCCTATTCGTTGCTTTTCATGTGGGAAAGTTGTTGGTGATAAATGGGAGACTTATTTGACCCTTTTACAAGATGAATCCGTGACTGAAGGTGATGCTTTAGATCAATTAAAATTAAAGAGATACTGTTGCAGAAGAATGGTTTTGACTCATGTTGATTTGATTGAAAAGTTCTTACGTTACAATCCATTAGAAAAGAAGGAAATCAGTTAAAAGAATGAATTAATTCTCGATTAGTTCATGATTCATAATGACCATAAATTATCCAGCTCATGAATTGGAGATATGAACAAATTTTTGAAATAACTTGAGGAATTCACCGTAATTTCCTTTTTTTGTTATCCAGGTCTCCAGTTCCATTGTATTTTAGTATTTCAACCATTCTATAAAATTGCTACATTTCATGATTAATTTTTTTTTCATAATTAATACACAATTTTAGATAACGAATTGTATTTTTTTAGTTGTTCGAATCATCGCTATTGATGTTTTGGACATATTGATAGAAGAAAGCAATCAACTGCAAATGAGCATCGAAACGAATTCTTTCGTCAACACTATGAACATGGTTCTCTCCAAACATGTCAAGAACTACCATGGGTGAGTAACGGTAAATATTTCTGGTTAACCCCCAGTAGTATCTTGTATCAGTGTTAGCAGGCATAACAGCAGGAGCAGTGATAATTGGATAGGTCAAGTTAGTAAAAACGAGATCCTCGAAAATATGTCTGGTAGTACCTGCAATATATTTCCAAACGGTGTCATTAGAAGGTGAAACTGGGGCAGATTCTAAAGAAGAACCAAAGAAATCCACATTAATATGGCCTTTTGAAATTTTTGGTGAATAAGTATAGAGTCCCTGAAATCCATTAAGTTCCAAGTTGTGTTTTTCTGCAATTTGCAACACTCTTGAAATAAACCTTTCTTGGACTTCCGAAACTGAAGATTCAACAGAAATTCTGTGATTAACAACCATTTTCACGTTCTCAGGCAAAGCATTTGCCTTTTCACCTCCAATTATTTTGTCAATTGCTTGGTTGGTCTTGATTAAGTACTTGCTGACAGGACTTTTTTGAACTGCTTCAATTAATTTTGAATTAGCCAATTTATCGAAGCCTGCTCTTAAAATAGCTTTTCTGGACATTGAAGGAATCTTTTTACCTGTGTTAACAGCCATACATTGCAAATAAGACAAAAGTGGGTTCTCCTGACCTAAGACTGATCCAAAAGGATCTTGTTCAATGATATATGCCAATTCACCCATGATACCAATTGAAGTATGATCAGGAGCCATGGATGAGTGACCACCGGGAGTAGTGAGGTCAACAACAACATCCATATAACCCTTTTCACCTACGGCAGGAACTGCCACTATCTGGCCTGAAAGTTCATCTCTTTGAAGACCTGGTCCTTCATCTAAGATGGCATAAATACCATCATCACCGAAAGTTTTAGTTAAGTATTTACCAATTTCCTTAGCACCTCTAACACCACTTGCTTCTTCGTCGAACCCAAAAGCAGCTATAATACCTCTTTTAGGTTCGAAACCTTGGGCAATCAATAATTCCAAGGTCTCCATGATACCGATAAGAACATTTTTACAATCAGAGGATCCACGTCCATAGATATAAGTACCGTCGTAATGTCCCGAAAATGGAGGATAAGACCAATCGTTCAAAGTACTGTTTTGGACGGGAACAGTATCTTGGTGAGCAGTTAACATCACTGGTTTCAAGCTAGCATCTGAACCTTTCCAATAGAAAACAAGACCATGAGTATTAACGGTCTCAACTTGCAATTTGGCATAAACACTTGGGAAAGTGTTTTTCAAGTACTTATGGAACTCTTCAAATTTAGCCCATACTTCGGGAGCGTCTTCAACAGCAGGTTGGTTATCATTAATTTGGGTGTCGACTTTAATTGCACCAGCCAATCTTTTAACCGATCTCAAGCGGAATCCCTCGTCATTCAAAATACCCACAACGGTTCTGTTATCCTGATAGAAGCTAGCAGGAGCCAATTTATCATGCATTGGGCAAATTGACAGATCCTTCGTGGATTGAAGCCAAATTTTCAAGTAACCAAATGCATTGGTGGAAAAGAAGAGAACAACCACCAAAAAGGCAACAACTATACTTGCAAGCTGGGCAATTCTTGCGAATTGCCTCTTTCTGTTTTCATCAGTTGGGAGTCCAATCATTATGGAGAATTTGAAGAATTAGACAGGGGTAAATTTTCAAATTATTTATGAATGAAAGGATTGAGGAGATTATCAGGAGCGGAATAAAGAGCTTCCTTTAATTCCGCGCGATAAGCGCAATGTAACATCATTCGATTCAATGAGGTTTTCAGTGATTAAGATCTGAAGTATTGGCAAGAGGTGATGATTTATCGAGATGATTCTGGAAATACAAGATGATTTTGGAAATACAAGATGATGTAGCAGAGATGAGACAAGCCCACCTTTGACGAGACTTCTTGGATCTCTTCGTAATACATGTTTAGAAGTCTCGGCAAGCCCATGCTTCATTCCGACACCTTAAAACTCCCATTCAATCAAGCTAAATGGCAAAATATTCCCAAACCATCGGGAATAACGGCAATAAGGTTTCAAAGAATAATTGAACGTTGTCATCGATCATGGGGAAAAAGTTAAAAAGGAAATGCTAAATTGTCGCAGCCATTATGAAACATTTTGCGCCTAACTTGAAACAGCGATATGCGGCATATGAGCAATGGAATGGCAATAGATTATACATTTTCGATTCAATTAACACAAGGTCCATGACGGGGTGACACTCATACCATTAGAGTGCGAGCTAGCTTAGATACGAGAGATTCAGAACTTTATGATTAAGCGAGAAATGAGTTGAGCGGTATTTTGCCTCAATCATGTGCGACAGCCTTGGTCAAGGCATGTTACTGCTTTTGGGGCAAGCAATTAATTTTGAAATTGTAGCGAAAATAGACGAAGACTGAGTTGACTCTCATAGTGATAATAGAATAAATCAATCAATTAGTTGTAAGGTCAAGTAAAATTTAACTCAATTCATCGATGTTTAAAGACTCAATTGAATTCATTTCACTTTCACATTACTACAGTGATTCTTGCTTCCATGACAACTATATGATCAATACTATGTGTATAAACCGTTAATTTTGAGTGATATTTGCGATTTGTTCATATGGCAAATAGTCGCATATCGCGTTTCGGTAAACAATGCTTGACTTCTAAATTACGTGGACGCGCATGACAAGAATGACTCCTTCCTTCTTTATTGGGCGTCGAGGAATAATAAGACACGAACTTCGTTTAACAATTATCTTTGATTAAACAATAGATCCAGGCCAAGTAACGTCACTTGTGAATGTATCGGTTAAGAACATTTTCATAAGTATGTGATTACTTACTATAATTATGATTTTTTAGTTAAAAATAACGACGCCTTCTGTCATATTTGTTTATTTGTTTTTGATTTTGCAACCCCTGATTTAATGTTTGAATTTTTTTTTCTTGCATGAATAAGATTATGCATTTTCTCTTTATACATTTGAAATACAAGGTTAAATATCAAATCAATTCCTCGTGAATAAAAACAACCAGAATTCTTTAACTTGATCTAATTTGCGTTTACTAATCGCGTCCATTCCTTTTATCAACTTCAAGTCGAGTTTAACTACAGTCTTTCGTTATTATGCGTATCGTTCCTTTGATCTTGTTGGCATCATCTGCCATGGCCATTCCTTACAAAAGGTACGACAATTCTACTGAAGAATTGGTCACTTCCGCAGCTTCTGCTCAGCCATCTTCTGGTTACTCAGCTCAAATTGTTTCAACTTCTTCTGGTCCAGATGGTACTTCCACCATTACTGTTCAAGAATATGTCACTGTTACTTTGCCATCCACCACCTTGACCATCCCAGCTGCTTCTTCTTCCGCAGTTACCGAAGCCCAAGCTAAAGCAGTCGAAGCTTCTTCTTCAAGTGATGATATTACTTCTACCATCACTGAGTACAGAACCATTACTAGTGATGGTGTCACCAGTACTGAGGCCACCAACACTTACACCACTGAAGCCGGTGCCGCATCATCCGTTGATGTTACCACCACTTCTACCGTCACCAAGAAAACCACCGTGACTTTGGCTTCTGAAACTTCTGCAGCCAGTGAAGACTCCAATGGGTCTTGTACTCCAGAGACTGTCACCGTCACTGTCACTGCTACCCCAACTTCTGACGACTCAACTTCCACCATCACTTTGACTTCTACCTTCACTTCTTCCCTCCCAATCACCGCCACCTTCACCAACGGTGACTCAACCACCACTATCACCAGCTACATTGAAATCACCTCCACCGGTACTTTCGAAACCGCTGCTCCAACTAGTGTTGCTGCTACCGCTGAAGCTTCTTCCACCGCAGAAGCTTCTTCTTCTGCAGCCTCTGTCCTCCCATCCCAAGCTTATGCTACTAATGGCTTCAACAGCACCGTGTCAACCAATGGTACTCAGTCCTCATCTGGTAACACTTTGGCTAGAGCCAGAAGAGGTCTTATCTACAACTACTAGATCTGACCCCAACTCTTCTTTTTTACCTGACTCTTAATACCCAATCTTATTCGTATTTTTCAATACATGATATCGATAAACCTTTTTAGGGGTGATTGAGTCATCCATTCTCTTATCCTAAAGCTCTACACCTCTTATATTATTTCCGAAATATTTCTGATCTCTACTCTATCTCTTAGGATGATTCAATCATGACTTACGACTAACGTGTTTCACGCCCCTTGATTTTCTCGAATTTTCTCTCCAACTTTCCCCTTTCTTTTTATCATATTTATTAGTCAAGCAATTTCTATACCTCAATGTTCTACACTGATCATTGATGGCGTTTTATCTCTGATTTTATAGGACCTTATACATTCTTATTTTTTTTTCAAAAAAAATTCCTTGATACATTAAGGAATCATGTAAGTTGCTTCAACTTTTGCCTAAGTTCTATAAAAAGCTAGAGCTAATTAAAGAGCAATATTATTGAACTATTGACAGAGGCTTATGGTTGCGAAAAAGTCAAAAAGCGTGTTTTAGTTAAGTTTTAGCGTGCTTCAGTCTCACACGACCTCGCGTCTCGCGAATTTTATGAAAACAAATCAATCTATGGAAATCAAGAATTACAAACATACAACAACACCAAACACTAAAATTAATCACTGATACCTAGCACCAATTTTTACATCTAGTAACATCTGCCAAGGCTTAGTTAAATTTTAGAGCTTATTCTAGCTGTTGATTCAAATTTACGTATCTCGTTTTTTGTACTCATTTATTGAAACCATCTCGATAATGAGCTCCCCACTTAAATATGACATGTCGTATATGGATGATGAAATGATGTCGCCAGTGAAACTTCCCTTATACTCTTCCAATGCTTCTAACAAGAGCCAAATATCTTCTCAGACAAAATTGGCTGTTTCGAACCCTAATTCTCCCACCAAGCCTCATCATCTGATGGATGATGAAGCCGAAATACCCCAATTACTCGATAAAACGCATTCTTTCAGTCCCAGTCGATTGATGGGTAAACATCCACATGGTCTTACCTCCAAACATGAAACCAGAAGAAATACCATCAATATAACCACGAAGGATTTCGCTCCTGCAGTTTCTGTTACTCCATTGCTGAAAGATACTAATAAATATAAACACGCAAATACAGTCGGGCATGTTTCGGCCATTTCTCCACGCGTTAAGCAGGTGCAAAATATAATTGAATCAGCCAGAAAGAGAACTGCTCTTCTCATGAACTCCGTCCTGTTACCGTCAAATGAATCTTTTGAAGACTACTCAAGTCCTACACGTCCTCCTCTGCAAAGAAAGCATAAGCAACAGAAGAAGACCGACGTCAATCTCAGCAACAGTACCAACAACAACGGTGATCAAGAAATAATCGCTCTTGGTGACCAACCTAAACCTAAATTGCACTCTTCTCCTCACAATAAAGATAGTCGCCCTGGCTCTCCAGTCAAATCCTCTAAAAGGCATCTGCAACAAAGTGACCGTACAGAGACAAACCGAACTATTGATGCCGATGGTCACATAAGTAAAATTGCAAAAGTATCCACGAATGCTAATGAAGATAGCTCGATTACACATGGCCTGCCAATTAGTGTCAATCTATTCGATAAACAAGACTTGGTTGGTCAAATAAGCTCAGGAAGACCGGTATCAATGCACGAATATCTGGTTATCGAAGATGATAGCGACGAGGATGTCGACAACTTCAACGATATTGGGGATGACCCAAGCCAAACCATAATGCCCACTAAAACTCTTGATAATGATTCAACTAGTGAAAACTTGACCCACACAAATAAAATCCTCAAACAAGTGAACTCCAGGGACTACATTACTCCTCAAAGGCCGACTGAACCCATCGCCAAGAGCCCAGAGACTAACCAACAATCGAAAATTTACGAAGATATTGAAGGTGAAGAGCGGTATCAGAATGATAACAACGACAAGGAAGAAACCAGTCCATTAAAAGACCATCGTGGCATGGCTTTCAAGACTCATGAAAATACTTCTAGGTTCGAAGATATGGGTGATGATACTGGTTTGCCAGAATCCCAAGATCTTGAGAATGAACCTACTGTCAACTTCATGATGTCTCCTGATTCAAAGCCTTACTTCTCCGTTTCATATATAAAACAGATCCAAGATAAGCATTTTCAAGAGTTACAAGATTTAGAAAAAACGATTGATCATAAAAATAAGGAAATCTTGGAATTTTCTGAAGAGTTGCAATCTACTAATAATCAATTTATCAGACTCGAGAAAGAAATTAAGGAGTTGAAACAACTTAAAAATAGATCCTCTGCCAACGAAGAATTGTTAGGCATCCAATTGCGGCAACTCGAACGTGAGGTTGGTTCATTAACCAAAAAGTTAAAAATCAGAGAAGCCCATTTAGCTGAATATGAATCCTCCTCTAAAAATACGCAAGTTAAAATTGAGGAACTATCAGCAATCATCAATGAAAAAGATCAATACATCGCTGACTTTGAGCAGAAAGTTTTCGATTCCGCTAAAAATATAAAGGAGTTGGAAGTCAGATTGAGGGAGAGTCAAGATAAATTGGACCATCAAAGTCTAGAACTTGTCGAGAAAAATAGGGAACTTCAACATTTAATTGATACAAATTTGGAATACAATGAGAAGAGTGAGGTGATGTTGAAAGAAAAGGAAGATTTAACGAGTCAAAATGCAGAATTAGTATCTGAACTCGATGGTTTAAAAGACAAGATCAAGAATTACGAGGCTGAAAAGCTGACAGCTGAAGAAAAGATAAAAACCTTGAATGATAACTTGAAGTTTCAACAAACAGAGATCGATAGCTTAAACTCAGAAAAAGCGTCGTTGAATGATAAATTTGAGCAAATCGTTAAGGAAATTCAATCGTACCAACAAGATTTTAGTAAGATTGAAAACGATTTGAGAGAATCTAGTGAAAAATTAATCCAGTACGAAGAATCAGAGAAGATGACCAAAGATAGAATAAAGGATTTAGAGGTTGATCTCGAAAACTCCAATTCAACCAAATTGAAGCTCAACGAACAATTGAGATCAGTGATTGACGAAAAAGAAGACTTAATTAGCCGATTAGCAAATGCTGAAGACAAAGTCAATAAACTACAACAAGATAATCATGAAAAAGATGAAATTATCAAGAGCGACACTCAGAAAATTGATGAAATGGTTCAAAAATTGAATTCCAAAGATGAAAGAAGCGTTGACTCAACTTCTTTGAATGAACAAATAGCTGAGATCAAGCTACAATATCTGCAAGAAAATGAAAAGAAGATACAAGAAGTGGCGGAAACCTTGTATTTTGAATACGCCAAAAAGCACGAGACCAAAGTGAAGCAGTTGAAGAACACTTATCGTACCAAAATGGAAGAGCTCATGAATGAGAACAGAGATAGATCCAGAGATTACGAAAGTATCTTGACCAAGTATCACGCAGCTGAAGCAGAGAAGCAGAAACTTCTTGAAATTTTGGATAAATCCAACTCCAATGCTCCACCCAGACGGAGATTGAGCCCGAAAAGAACAGCGGGCAAACCACCTATTCCGAGAAGAAGAGCTTAGATAGAACATAGTAATGTATTATTTATTTGCAGCTATCCCCGGTTTCAACACCGGAGTCAAGATTGACTCCTACCCACACCCGAGTCACTGTTTAACCGTGTCAAAACTGACTCGGTCCAAGAAAATCATGCCAGTTCGGTCACGTGTGTAATTTTTCCTTGTATCCTTCATATAATAAGCGAAGCGCTGCGCAAAGGAAAAATTTATGGCCTTTTACAGTCCGATCATAGTAGTGAAGACAAAAACAGATTTTTCGACTGGAGCCTATAGAATTGAAGAGAAAGAAGAAGATTGGAAATCAGCATTAGTGTAATAATCAAAAACACCCACCCACATATTCCAGGTATTATTTATATTTAAACATGATTGCATTAAGACAGGTATTAAGCAAGTCCACTCCTGCAAAGACAGGGATAATTCAAGTTTATCGAGGATTAGCAACAGCTGATCCATTCAATGATGGAACCGCAGCTGAAAAGCCGAAAAGTCGAAGAAGAACGAGAACCCATTTCTCCGACTCATTGAATAAAGGACCATCTTTCGATGATTTTGTTAGTGGTAAAGCACAAGATATGATTGTGGATCCATTAGAAGCTGCAAGGGAAGGAGAACAAAGATTACCTAAATGGTTGAAAGTTCCAATTCCAAAAGGTAAATCATTTCACAACTTAAAGAAGGACGTCAGAGAACTCAAGTTAGCTACTGTTTGTGAAGAAGCAAAATGTCCAAACATTGGCGAATGTTGGGGAGGTAAAAAATCCGAAGCCACTGCTACTATCATGTTACTTGGTGACACCTGTACCAGAGGATGTCGCTTCTGCTCTGTGAAGACCAATAGAAAACCATCAGCTCCTGATCCAAATGAACCAGAAAATACAGCTGAAGCAATTAGTAGATGGGGGTTGGGTTATGTTGTTTTAACCACAGTTGATAGAGACGATTTAGTTGATGGAGGTTCACATCATTTAGCTGAGACTGTTAGAAGAATCAAACAGAAAGCACCACAAATATTAGTGGAAGTTTTGGGTGGAGATTTCCGAGGTGATTTGGATATGGCATCTGTTTTAGCACAATCCGGTTTAGATGTTTACGCACATAATATTGAAACTGTCGAAGCATTAACTCCTCATGTTAGAGATCGTCGTGCCACTTATAGACAATCTCTTTCCATTTTGGAACGTGCTAAACAAACCAAGCCAAGTTTAGTCACTAAAACTTCCATGATGTTAGGTTTTGGTGAAACTGACGAACAAGTCATGCAAACATTGAAAGATTTAAGAGCCATTGGATGTGATGTGGTTACATTCGGTCAATATATGAGACCAACAAAGAGGCACATGAAGGTCGTGGATTACATTAAACCAGAAAAATTTGATTATTGGAGAGACACAGCATTAAGTATGGGATTCCTCTATGTCGCAAGTGGACCATTAGTTAGATCATCATACAAGGCTGGTGAGGCATTCATTGAAAACGTCATTAGAAAGAGAAGACACAATGTTGGTGAAACTCCTAGATTGGCCACTGTCGCTGAACCAAAGATCATGTCAATTGAACAAGATCAAGCCCACTAATTCTACATATGTATTGGATGATGAATAATATGAATAACGATATTTCAACTCGTAGTCTCAAATATTCTTGTTTATAAACCTGTACTGATTCAAAAAGTCCACCATGTTTCAAAATTATTGCTTTTCGACTAATCTTGTCTTAAAAAAGTATCGTGTTTCAGAATTGCTTCATCGGTGCCAAATTGCCATACGCAGTCACCATGAAATTTTCATAGGCACGCATCGTGACCGCGAAATTTAGTTGCAAATGTTATGATTTGGTGCGAATCAAATCATTCTTTTTACACTTGTTGATATATCAAATTGGTCATTCAACATCTGGTTGTTTCATTGATTGAGTTTATTAAGATCCACCAGATGTCTCTCAAAGACACACTTAAAGATGACGACAGTGAGGAGTCGTTGATCTCACAATTTGAAACAACCCTCAGCATCAAGCCGTCATCCAATGAAATCGCCGAGGAGCAAGAGAGACAGCAAAATCATGATTTATCCCTCGACCATACCGTTCTTGTTGGCAACAACTCCGTGGTAAATTACACACGAGACCAATCGATTGTTGATATCGAGGAATTGGAGGAAGAAGAACAACTCCTGGAGCAAATCCCAAAATTCAAGACAAAAAGGCGACTTAGACTTCAACCTAACCTTGCGGTGAAAAACAGACTCAAGACTGAGGATGATCCCCTGAAAGAAGAGAAATCTCGATCTCCAAGTCCATTTGTCGATAGCAAGTACGAGAAAATCTTAGCACCGTCTCCATTAATTGACCATTCATTAGCACGTTTCACTAAGTCATTTACCGAGTTTTTGAACTCAAATCCCCATATTCAAAGAGAATCGCCCCGTTTTAAGAAGGAATCCCTCAAAACTCTTGTGGTTTTATCTCCATACTCTGCCGAACATGCTTTTGGCCGCAAATGGGTCTCCAAATCTTACTTGTCTACTATTTTCGAAAGACCGCAAAGATTACTTGCTTCATGTATTGGTGTGGCTGCGGCCGTCACTATGTTCCCATTTTATTACAAACTCATCAATTCTACTAAAAAAGGATCAATCTTTTCAAATCACGTCCGCCGGATCCATGGTAAAACATGGCCAAAAAAGTTATTTGAACTTTGCTTAGAGTCTCATGAAAAATTACTGAAGAATGAATTGGAAGTACCTGAAGATTGGAATGTTGGTGACATATACTTGACTCCTAAAGCCATCAATGCAATCGAGGGTGTCATCGGAGCTATTGAAACTGCAGTAGATTCATTATACGGTCAAGATAACCCAAAGGATAATCATAATTTAGCATTCGTAATGATTAGACCCCCCGGTCACCATTCTCATGCATGTTTGCCTAGTGGATTCTGTCTTTTGAACAATGTCCAAATTGGTATTGAATACGCATATGAACATTATGGTATTAGTCATTGTGCCATTCTTGATATAGATTTACATCATGGTGATGGCTCTCAAGATATATGCTGGGAAAGGGCTGGATTCACCGGTGATTACGGTAAAGATGAAGATGATGAAATCGATCCGAAAAGACCAAGAGATGATTATGGTAAACGATTTGCTACATTCCCTAAAGTTGGATATTTTTCATTGCATGATATCAAATCTTACCCTACCGAGTTGGGCTATGCCACCAAAGAAAACATCAAAAATGCATCAACGTGTATCATGGACCACGATTTAAACATTTGGAATGTTCATTTACAAGAATGGGCAAGTGAAGATGAATTTTACAAGCATTACAAAACAAAATATGTTTCAATTTTGAACCGGGCCAATCAATTTTTAAACAACGCTAAGAAGAATCATGATCAAGAATATGCCAACTACCTTTCTGAACAAGCCAAATATAACAAATATTTGTTGAAACCGCATTTACACAGTCAGCCAGTTCGTAAACCACAACCGCCTGCTCCATTCAAGCCACTTATTGTGATATCAGCTGGATTTGATGCATCCGAATATGAAAACCCACAAATGCAACGTCATGGAATTAATGTTCCAACGTCATTCTATGCGACATTCACCAATGATGTGGTGAAATTAGCCAATCTCCACACTAATGGTAAGATTGTTTCATTTTTAGAGGGAGGTTATTCTGACGGAGCCCTCACCAGTGGGATTTTCTCGCATTTGATTGGTCTTACATCTAGCCAAAGCAGTAATAATGGAGGGGCAGGCTCTGGAAGTAGTCCAGTTGTGAATGGACCAAGTGATGATGATGATTTTCTTTGGAACCCAACCTGGGGTCATGAGCAAGTAATGAAAGAATTAGTTAAGGGTTGCAAGAGAACATGGACCCCCTACAAGAATCCGAGAAGTGACGTAACAGTGTGGGCCAATGAAGTGATCAAGTTGGGTCGTTCCATGATGCCCAATGCCATATTACCTGCCAATTACATATATCACTATCAGGAACAAAGCCTGGACTTTCCACGCAAAACCAAATCACAATCACCTGAACTTTACGATGGTAACATTGTGAGTCATAAGCTCATGAAAGAGATCATGGATGGTGACGGTAATGTGGAATATACAAACAGTCCTTTGAAAGACCCAGAAGATGATAGACGCGTTATGCGCCATACCAGATCGTATTACAAGAAGTTGGCATCTGATAACCAATGATTATTTTCGAATATTGAAACTTTTAAAAGAACTCACTACTGCAAGGATTTGAATCTTTCTGACAAAATCACATTCAATCGTGAATCTATCTCCGACACCATATTTATAAGTTTCATTCTAGAGATTGATATTCTGACCCTGTGTATAGTTAATATTTTTGTCATAAAGCTTGTCATAACTTTTGTCATAACTTTTGCGTTAACCTTGTCTAAATGTAGAGTATTTGAAACATGTTCATAGTATGTGATTGTGGCACTCATGTACAAGAACGACATACTTTGACCCTCTCCAGAATTGATATTACTCTCAAATAATGCATGTAACATTCTAACATATAAGGTTCGTAAATGCTCATTTACAGTAATTTTAAGTTAGGGCAAAAACCGCGCTGAAATCCTTATTATCTTAGTTGAAACTTTTCATAACCCACTTTGTTTTCTTCATCTATAACCGAATCAAGTGACGAGTACAGTAGGTGCTGTGGTTCAGTTCAAACATAATCGATTGTCAATGATATTGAGAATAAATTGTTAACTCCTTTCCATTCTTTATTCAAATATTTATCATAACACAATTGCCAAACACGTCAATTATTCACTTATTTCTCCGTCTTTACATCTTTTCAACACTTAAATTGTGAACAAAGTCTTTTCCTTCAACAAAATGGAAAGAAACGGGAAATTACAACTGACACATCACAGACAAGTGTCGGACTTAACTCCTTCAGATCCTCAATTTGATCGATCCCAAATCCCAGACTACCAATACATTGAATTGTTGTTATTCGAAATCAAAGAATTGAAGTCCTTGTTGAAACATAAAGACCAAGATATTGACTCCCTACAGCAACTATTGGCTGCTAACAATGTACCTTACAATGTCCCGTCCCAAGCTGACACCAAACGAACTCCAAAAGTGGAGCCTCTATCATTACCTTCCCATCAACCATCGGACGACCATATGGCACTTAAAACGCCAATAGATAAGGTTATGAAGGATTCAGCAGATATCCCAGTACGTTCCGCCAGACGAAAAGCATCTTCAAACATGTTGAACGACATGGTAAATGACAATAAGGACGATTTACAAAGTGATGAACAACCCAAGAAAAGACCTGACCCTCTCGATTTGTCTAATATATCATCCAATGGCTTGTCTGTTGCCGAGTCTGCAAAAAAATCGTCCGTTCCAAATGTCCAGCTTCCGTCATCCAAGACTAGTAAGAATCTCAACCTTGCAGTTCTCAGTAAACAAGTGCCCGAACTGGAACACGAACCAGAAAAACAGTTAGAACCTGAACAAACTGTAAGGAAGGAAGAGCCTGAATCAGGTCGCTCGTCGGTGTACTCGGAGAGAGATACAGAACACGATATACCATCTATGACTCCGATTAATGTAACATCAAAAGCTACTGAAGAATCGTCAATTGTCGATCCATCTGAGTCAGTTCATGATTCAACTAACGATAGGTCCATCGAACCTGTGCCTGAACAAGATCGTGTTGAAGATCTCAGGAAACTTGAAAATGAACCCAGATTTAATACCAGGAGAAGAGAAAGTGACGTTTCCAATATATCTGTCACTGAGAGTTCAACCACCATTCAAAACGTGTCTTACCAAAACCAAAGTTTTCAAGATACGAGTGCAGCGAATATCTCCACTTCAAGCGACATTAATATTTCTTCCATATCTAACAGCAAAGGCGGATCAAGCTTGGACGTGTCAAGAAAGAATGGAAATCCAATTACCCAACATAAGAATACAAGCAACAGCAGTTTCAATTCTTACAAGTCAAGAATAAAACTCCCTCCAACTTTACAACAACAAAGCAAAGAATTTAGTGATCCGATGCCCAAATCTGATACTACCAGGTCATTGAAATCTCCTAATTCCCACGAACAAAGTCCTCAAATTGGTAATGATCAAGCATCTATCCCCTCTTCACTTAGTACAGCTCATAAATTTGAGAGTCCAGGCACCCAAATTACTCCACAGTTCAGTAACTTGGAGTCTTCCAAAGCTCCAGCTACCCCTGATGCATTTAATACCCAACCACAAAAATTCCACTCCCGACTTAATGACTTACACAACCAACCTTCTCAAGAGGAAATCAATCACTACATCACATCACCCAATCAAAACTCCATAGCCTCTCCCAGGACCTTCGGCAATGAGTTCGACCCTGGACTTTTAAGGACTCCAGTCAACAACAACTTCATGAGTACAGACTCGCTCAATAACTCCTTAAGACTAGGAGCCCAAACCCCTGGGTCTAGTTTCAACGTTATACATACACCAAAGCCTGAAGAGGATGATGTCGTGTTGTTCATAAAACCCGAAGAGTTTCAAACCATTTCCATTCAAGTTGTCAGCACTATAAGTGTACATCCGAAGAAATCAGATGATCCAAATTTTACAATGTCTATAAAAGATAGAGCAAGTGGGAAGGAAATGTGGAGAATCAGAAAGTCTTGCAGTCAACTCTTGGCTTTCGATAATGAGATCAGACCAATCGTCGATTGTTTTGGTTTACCACCACTTCCTGATAAAAACAATTTTTTCTCTACAACCCCCAGCAAGATTGAAAATCGTAAAGATGCTCTCCAAAATTATTTCAATGCCATTTTCGGAATGCCACATATTCCCCAAATGGTTTTATATAGAATTTGCAGGTATCTCTCTTTGGACTTTGTGAATCCTTTGGATGACTTCAGAAGTGGAGCTGCCAAAGAAGGTTTCTTGATACGCAAGTATAAAGGGTTGGGATCTTCGTGGAAAATTAGGTGGTGTCAAGTTGATGGGCCATTTTTGGAAATCTATGAAGCTCCTGGTGGTACTTTACTCGAACAAATTAAGTTGAAAGGAACTCAAATTGGAAGACAATCAAACGACAATGTTGCTGAGGACAAAGGTTATAGACACGCATTCTTAATATTGGAAACAACCAAGGCGAAGAAACTTTCATCGTATCCAAAACACTTTTTCTGTACAGAATCAGATGAAGATCGTGATGAATGGATTGAAACTTTAATGGAGTTCAATGAACCTGAGAGTGCTGATACTTCATATGCTTCGAACGATGGTCTGAACACTAATGTTGACACCCAAAACATTCTAGAAACACCTTCAAGTAGATATGACTATCAAGATGATTTGGAACATAATAGCAGACCTTACAACAGTATGAACAACTCCACGCCAAGTCTGGCATACACTGGTGGGCACGATTTAGAATCAAACTACACTCAGACATCTAACGAGGACCAACTTCACCAACAGGTTGCTAGAGATGCTGCAAATGCTGCCAAAGAAGCTAAAAAGAACAAAAAGAAGAGCATATTCCCATTCAGGTATAGAGGAAGCAATAATCAACAAGAAGAACCACAAGATGCTACACCGCAGACTCCTCAATATGGCGGGTTCCCATACGACCAGCAAACATCACTTCTGCTGGGCCAGCTGTACCAAGTACCATTTAGTGGGACATCTCGGGAAGATGCGAGTATGCAACAGTATTTGGATCAAATGAATCTCGATGATGACATGACCAAAGCAATTTTTGGACGTGAAATCGCTGAAGCTTACCACTTATCAAGTCACGAGTTCTTAGGAAAGAAGATTCCGAGCATTGTATTCCGGTGCCTTGATTATTTGATGAGAACTGGAGGGGTGTACGAAGAAGGTATATTCAGATTAAGTGGATCAGCTTCTACCATTAGACAGTTAAAGGACTTGTTCAACCGGCAATTTGATTTAGATTTATTTGAATCCAGTTTAAAGCCTGATATGCACACAGTTGCCGGATTGTTAAAGGGTTACTTGAGAGAATTGCCATGTCCAATTCTCGGGTTACCAGCTTACAATGGATTGCAGCAAATTGTCATGTCTCAAGGTAAGAATGCCTCCAAAGAGAAACTAGCCATCATGTTCCGTGATTTCCTCAATGATCCCACGCAAATCGATGAAATTCACTACGACATTTGCTACGTGATGTTCAAGTTCTTGAGGCAAATCATCGCCAACAGTAACAGCAATAGGATGAATCTTCGAAATGTGTGTATTGTTTTCGTGCCAACACTCAATGTTTCTCTTGACATTTTGGTGACTTTATTGGTTGACTTCGACTGCGTGTTTGGTAAAGCACAGCCAGTTCCTGATTCCCAAAGAGAAATCTTGGATATACACATCCCCAATTTTTAGCTTACGATTAGACGATTCAACCTCCTAAATGTAATTTTATCCTTTGGAGACATTGTAGTTTTTTCGCAACCCACCGGCAATAAAAATCCATTTTATCGCCGATGTCTATCTTTTTTAGTTGTTTCTGCCGCGCTGCATCAATGCGGCTTATTCTCACACTTTGAAAGTCACGTTACTCTTGAGAAATCATGATTGATTATCTCATTCTGCGCCTGGCAATAAAGTTGGGGTTCGCATATATAAAGGGAGGGATATCTGGTATTATTGAACTTAACTTTACAATCTCATACCAGTTTAACATATCGTTCATTAGCATAATTGCTTTAGTTTAGACTTGTCTTACATTTACTCTCATTGAATACATTTGTTCCATATCTTATCTTCATCTACACTTCATGTCAGCTCAAAATCGTCAAAGCTCACATCCCGAAAGAAATAGTCAGGGTCCTCCCCCATACGCTCGGTCTTCGGCAAGCCCGAGTAACCAGCCTCCGGTGTATCAGGAGCAAGACGGCGGAAGAGGGCTTTTAGGTGGCATTGGCGGGGGTGCCGCTGGTGGTTACACGGGAAGACGCTACGGAGGAAAGCAGAACACTTGGAGAAGCATTGGTGGTTATGTCTTCGGTGACAAGCTTGAGAATAAAATCGACAATTACATCAAGTTTGGTCAAAGTGGGCAACACATGCCTGAAGGGGTCAGACGTAATCTGAGATTTCCTAGCTTTGGTCATCATCATCACCGTCATCTAATCAATCTCCCATTTCACGGCCATCACCATCACCATAATCATGCACCAGATATACAAAACTCTGCAGCAAACATGCAAAACTTTGGGCCTCCTCCTTGCTAAGATTTTATATATTGATTGAATTTATAGGCGTTTAATCCATTAACATGGCTAATTTACTTTTTCGTAGTATTACATATGTATTTGAACTGTAAAGATGACAAGAGTGGACTTACCATTCACTTTCACCGGTGGCTTTTTGGAAAACGTAATCTTTTCCATTGATGTTGGCGATACCTTCCTTGAGATTGGACTTCCATTTGTTCTTGACTCTTTGCACTTTGTCGTAAAGACATAACATGATTTGTCCCTCTTGGTCACCTTCTTCATCTTCTGATTTTTCTGATTCTAATCCATCATCCAAATCTGAGTTGATGTCATCAGAATCATTGAACACGTCGTCGTCGTCATCGTCATCATCTCCAGGACCGTCAACTTGAGGTAATTTCCCTTGTTTCCGTTTTCTTTTTATTTCTTTGAGCCTTAACCTGTCCATTAATTTATTACCATTATCAGTAAATACGGTGAATTCAAAACTACCGTCAGTTTGATTGACCTTGGGCAAAATCAATCCGTTATTCTCATCATAGTCTTGATGTAAATCGGGGGTCTCTAGTTTAACTTGAGAATCATCATCATGTATAGTAGGTAATTCCAAGCCATTGTGAACACTGGAAACGAAGTGATCTTCTTCTTTGACCAAAGACGATTGAGGAATCACATCTTCGGGGAGAACTGGGACTTTCGCTTGAAGTGACCCATCATCATAATCCCAAGAAAATTTGGCAACCCCTGATTGAGTTAATCGTTCACACCATATTCTTTTCAAATCTTGTAATGTGGACTCATCTATCCCACTATCTTCAAAATCTTGTCTGGAGTCAGATATAACCTCTTCTATCACTGATTCGTATAATTTGCTTGCTTCAACGTTGGACATGGTATGCTGATTAATTTAGAATGGTATTTATATTTGGTTGTCTAACGACTATTTTGTCTCAATCCAATTGATACACCCAAGTGTGAAATCCGTATTATTGGCGCCAGGAAAGATTGATCTTCAGTACAATTGTATTTTGTAATGGTAAGTATAAGTTTATAGTATGATGGCAAGGAATGTATTGAATTGAATTTTCATGCTCAACTTTGAAAAATTCAGTGTTGGTGACCCGTACATCCCGGTACCATGAACTTTTCACTACAACCAAGATCTGGCAACGACAAGATCAGATCCATCGAAGATTATATAAAATGCATAAGTGTCTTTCAAGGAGTAAATAGGTAATGTGGTAACTCAACTTTGCAAAGAGAGTAAATTAGAAGCGGCAACTGCCTAATTTGGCACTTGCTTGACACACTTGATACACACTTGTCACTCGCTTGTCATTAACCTTTCAATCACTTGACAGGCTCGCTTACAAGTTCCACATACCAATATACGGTTACTTCAAGTACTGGTTGTGTACGGTGACAGCGTAAAACTACATGCTAGGATGGAAATATCTTTGCTTATCGGTGAAATGGGATCGCATTTCCGAAAGGGGTGCGGTTATTTCTCCAAATTTGGCAACCAAGTACACTCGATGAGCTGAACAAGGAAAGATGGGGAAATGTTACTCAATTAGCTTCGACCTATGAAATGATAGATTTTATACTTACTCTTAAATATTAAGCTGTTTATTGAATTATTGATTTAGAATTACACTTACCCAGGTATAACATTGCACGTTGCAAATTGCCGCAAATTTGTTGCTGATAATCCTTACTGCTGTAAAGCATTGACTACCGTAAGTTTGAATACATGGAAACAGCCAACAGAATTACGAAATTTAAGGTCGACGGTCCAAATGATATAACCACCAAGTTCAAAACTCAAAATCCTGCTGATGATAATAAGAAAAGCCGATCAAAGAAGGGCTGTTTGGCATGCCGCCGTAGGAAGAAGAAATGTGACGAAACTTACCCCATGTGCCATGGTTGTAAGAAACGGAATATTGAGTGTGAATGGCCATGGGTGGTGAATGGGAATTCCATCACCCTCAAGAAATCTGCCGAACCAATGAAAAGAGCCAAGCTGGAAGATAAAAGTGAGGTATTTCCAATTTCTCCAGACAATGACGACTCCGTTAAACTCATTGATTTGACCACCATTCCAGTTCGAAGAGACGGCAAAATCGAAAACATCGAAGAAAGCTTTGACACTTCAAAGTTCGATCCCGATTTGCCCGCCTGGACTCCTTTGACTGAACCAGCAAGTCCCGGTTCTGATCTTTCCATTGCGCTTGCTCCTACTTCAATGTTCTCATTGTATTTGGATGAATATGGAATAAAGTTCGTTCAACACTATGAAAAGATGTTTTCATCTACCATGTCTCAAGGTACCGCTGATTCACATTATTTTGTTAACACATTTTTAAAGTTAGCGAATGGAAATGAAGGTATTCTATACTTGGTTGCTTCTTTTGGTGGTTTACTTTATGAGAAAGCAAAAGGTAAAAATGGATCTGATCATTCCGTTACAAGAGATATGAAGATGAAATATTTGAAAAAATCCTATAAAGCGATTTTTTCTGAATACTATAAAGATGGACTCGTTGTCAAATCAAAGGAAGATTTATATGTATTATTTACATTCTATCTTCTATTGATTAGTTGGGAGGTCTGTTCGGGTGATACTGGCAAATGGCATTCTTGTTTGAAGCAGTGTCATGATATCATTGACACATATGGTGGTATTTACAAAATTTTAAAAGATTTCAATTATTCGAATGATATTAAATGGCTCATTTCTGACTTCCAATTTCATGATGTCGTCAAATCTTCAATTGATAGAGAAGGTACCTTGTTTCCTATAGAGCTCTATACTGATATCTTAAAATACTACACTGGAGAGTATGGTATAGATCCTTTCCAATCAGTGGCTGCTCCAGTTTTCTTACTTTGGGGAAAAATTGGGGTTGCAAAATCTGAATATTCGAAGAGAGACAAAATGATAAAGCTGCAACAAAACTCTCGTGCTGCAAGAATCGAACTTTTGAAACACATACAACAAACAGCAGATTCAATATTGTATGAACTTGACCACACAACTCCAAACAGGGAGCACATTGAACTTCTTTTAGATGATCGAGATGAATTCGAAGTCCATATGACCTTCTATGAATTACTTGTTATGGCAACAAAGATTCAAGTAAATACCAATTTGAAAAGAATGAGTTCAAATAGTCCCGAACAACAAGAAAACCTTCTCCTTTGCCTCGAAAGAATGGAAATTTTAAAGAAAAGCAAAATGATGACTGCTTTACCAATTGTTTTACTCACGTGTGGATGTATATGTGTAACACAAGAAGATAGACAGGTGATGGATGATTTCTTCCATTATATGTCTGAACATCATGCATTAGGAAATCACGAAAATATCATACGCATTGTGAGAGATTCCTGGAAGTTAAACTCAAATGGTGATAAATGCTTAGATCCTTTCACCATTGTTCACAATAAAGGTTGGATTCTTTCAGTGGGTTGAATATTTATTTAATTTTTTATTTTAGCCGGTTTAAAATATGAATTTTGACAAGCAAGTAGCTTGCACTGATAACAATCAATAGACATGTAAGAGCCATGAGAGAATCGAAAATCAGACAACCGTTCACAGTTGCCGGCGTACCATCATTTTGAATTGAGCGCTTCAATGCTTCATTCATTCCTGGAAGGCTGGACCTCTTTTGCTTTTTGATGGGGTTCAATACCTCAACTGGTAACATTATAGGGGGGTCATACTCGAGCCAAAGTGGCTGTTGTTTAATACCTTCCCAGTTGAAAAGTTGAAGCTTTAATTTTCCCAAATTTTTATCCAACTCAATCACAAAGTCAGAAATCACTTCAACTTGTTTGTATCTCATGTATGTGGACTTACCGTGATCAGCACAAGGCTCACTTCTTACCTGTCTTCCGTCATCCTCAATGGGGGTCAAAACGATTGAGTTTTTGCCTGTCTTTTTGTCGTGCTTGACCGCATAAGTTCCATGCTGCCAGTAAAACACTGCAGTAGGACATGAGTGAACTCGAGGATTTGGAGTCACTGAGTAAACTGCTTGCTCCCAATGCCCATCTTTGTCGAAAGAGTACGACATTCCAGGAAGTGCTGGTTCTTTCAATAGCTCAATAACTGGGTCATAAGCTTGAGGGCCAGTAATCACCGTATTAGACTTACTGACCCAAGTTCCCTCTAGTGAGTAAGTGAACACCCCAAGTACTAGCCAAAATATTAAAATCATCGTCGTGGTTTGAAAATTAACATTATTTGCAATTTTATACTTTTTCCATCATAAGCATAATTTTGCAACTTTATGCAAATAAACGCACAATGTTAATTCAGTTGACAAGCATACCAATCTCATATATTTACATTCTGAAATTAATATAAAGCCATGTGAGATAACATATATGGAAATCTAAACAATATATATAAACCAAAAACTTATAATTGTTTAAAACCTCTCAAGTTATTGATTGAGAAATGAACTTCTAATTTTTAAAGCCATAGAGATTCTTGCTATTTTCTACTGAAAATGTGTAAAGGGTATCATGAAAGTGATTATTAACAACCTAAGAGAAGTTACAGCCGAGGTTGTACTTCAATTTGTTGTTGGAATCCCAAACACCCCAGTGTTTTTCAACATCGGAGGTACCGGATGAGTCTGGTTTCCAAGCTTCGTCGAAAGCTTCGAAAACAGCGACGTTAATACCCCAAGCTCTGATGGCACAAATGGCATCTTGCCAGTAGTTCTTGGCATTGTCAAGAGATGGATCAGCGGATTCAAAGTTGGTACCTTCAGTTGGCCAGCCAGTTTCACCAACCCAGAAGTTGATATCGGTAGAGCCTTTAACGGTTTGGATGGTTTGCAAAGCTTGCATGATATCATCGAAGAATGAGTAAGAAGCATTCTTGGTAGTTTGACCTTGCCAGTAAGAGAAAGCGTTGGCGAAAGTGAAGTCGGCTTCTTTGATGACAACTTCAGCACCACCGTCAACGAGGACGTTCCAAGAGTCGACAGTACCAACTTGAACAGAAGAGTAAGATTTACCGTTCTTGTCCTTGATGTCCTTCAATAAGTCTTTGACTTCTTTGATCTTGTCAGCCAAGTCAGAGGCGGACAAATCGTCTCTGTACAAAGCTTCAGAACCAACAGTGAAGGCCTTGACGGTGTCGACGGAGATGTTTGGCAAGTAGTCTTGCAAAGCTTGTTTTTCCTCAGAGAAGTGAGCGTCGTCAGTTGGCCAAATACCGAACAAGACTTGGAAACCAGAATCTTCAGCGGCTGGTCCCAAGTTTTGTAAAGTGTTACAGTCAGAGACAGCGTAAGTCTTAACAATAGTGGAGTAAGACTTCAAGTTGTTGAAGTCAGACTTGTATTCATCGGAGGTCTTACAGTTACCTTCGTTGTCTTTAACACCAAGGTTGAAAGCAAGCTATTGAATGTTAGTAACACCACTTTTAAAGCGATTATTGATCAAATTGTTTTGATTCATTTTTCAAATTTACATACATCACCAATGGCAGACACAGTGCTGATGGCTGCAGCAAGAGCAGTAAGGTATTTAAATTGCATCTTTAACGAATGTATTGGTTGGAAGCTAAAGAAAAGAAGGAGGAAATACGTTAAAATAACAAAAGTATTTAAAAATATATATGATCAATAAATGAAAATCTCCAGTGTCCACAAAAAAACCAAAAAGAAAAAAAATTAAACAAATAAAGGGAAAATTTCGACACAAATTAGGAATGTATCCAGTTTCAACAGGTTTTAGAAAACCTTGTTCGCTAGTAAAATTTCGCACTTCTCCATTTGTTCGCTAACAAAAAATTGCACTTCTCCATTAATTCGGTGTGTTATTTACTAAAATTGAATCGAGAATCAGTTGAATGCGAGTTTTCAAAATTTTCTGTTTGGGTAAATTATTCTGATTAGAGGGGTGAAATCTATTTATAGTATAAAGTCTAGATTCTATTTGATTGCAAAATTGGCTAAGAATTGGGAATCATATAAGAAGTGAACACTTGACGAAGGTTGAAAATTGATAAGACTGGTCAAAGGAGTATTGGTCCACTTATTTGACCGCTGCTTCGATTCGAGGCATTTTGAGTATTTCCTTCAGTCCAAGTAGATGTTATGAAACATTACAATAATCTTTGCTAACAACTCTTTTACAAGGTTGCAAATGATAGTTGGCTATTGTGCAATTAATCCTTGATTGCATTTAAGTACCATTCACTGGTTTTGAATCTGAAGTATTTCCCGAACATTAGCATGATTAATGCACTTCCGTTGATGACAAAACATATAATTCCTAACATGGCAACTGTCCATTTGGCTCCAACTCCTTCGAGCCAGTATTGAAAAATCCATGTAAAAACAGCAGCCATGATGTTTCTCACGAATAAAACTGCGACCATGGTTTTTGAGGTTTGCTTAGGATAGCATTCCATAACATAAGTCAATGAAAGAGATGTAAGGCAGAATATTCCGAAATTAATTAAACCAATACCAATTGCACCAACCACCCAATGCATCGAGTATGCTGGTCCGTATCCGTATAGAAAGATACCTAACAAATTGCAAACAAACGGGAAGAAATAGAGAATAAGCTTGTATTCCGGTTCTGATATTCCCTTATTCCTCCTGGTTTTCCAAAGCTGGAGTCTATCTGCCGACAATTGATAGATGTAGCCAAGAACTGCACCAACAACTCCAGCTAAATTCATGTTACCAATGTCTTGACTTGAAAAATTGTATGGAGCACCAGAATAAAATTGTGATAAGCTGACACCTATAAGATCCAACCAACAGATTTGAATTCCATATGTCAATGAAGCAAATATCACTGCTGGATATCTCAATGTTAAGATAGGTGCAACTGTTAAATTGAACAAGTCAGCTTTGTTTTGTCGGTCCGTTGATAGAAAGTGTAGTCTACTCCATAACAGTTTCCTTGATATGAGCTCAGTTTCAAAAGTGTAATAATCATCCTTTTCATGTTCGTCCGAATCTAAGGAGGTCACTTTGGACGCTGTGTTTCTATGAAACAATGATTCTTCCAAGAAGAAAACTGCAGAGATTAGAATTGCTCCATTAAGAATCACCAAGACGTAAGAACTCCAATTCCAATTGGTTGTATGAAGTGCAATTTGACCGGCAATCGTTGGGCCTAAACACGAGCCAAGGGCTAATGCTAAGACCCAAGCGCTAACGATTCCATGTTCATTTAGGAAAAAGATATCGTTGATCGAAGGTCCCACCAAGCTATCCATTGGGCCAACCGCCATACCAATAAAGACACCGTACACGATATAACCCGAATAACTTTTGGTGGTACCGAATACCAAAGAACCAATGATTGCAAATAAAGTAGCAATCAAATAGGTTGGTCGTCTTCCCCATTTGTTGGCAAAAGGCTGACATAACAAGCAACTAACTGCTAGCACTAAATTTTGAATCCCACCTACTCTATTAAGTGCTTGATATTCCACCCCGAATTCCTCCATCATTATTGTATAAACGGTGGTGGTCCAATGTGCACCTCCAGCATTGACTAGAGTATATAGGAAAAGAATAGATATGTGAAGGTACTTCCAAGATTGGCTCCAGTTTAATGGGTCATTAGGATCTGAGCTTGGCTGGGGGATTAATATGACATCTGACTTATTATTTTTGCTTAGCTTGAAATGACCTTTGGATTCTGAATCGATAAGAAGAGTTGTACCTGGTACTTCCAAGTTATCTTTCAAATCCATGATTACTTACCACTTTTAAATTTGGTGACATATTTAAAGTCTTAAATATATAACAACAAATTTCCTTCGGATCGTTTACAAGGGGTATTTTAGCATCTACATGGTTGTAGATTGATAATTCGGAATCTAAGTATGGATCAGCCTGTAATCAATAAGACGCCGTTGCAATTTAAACATTTTTGTGAATTAAAATACCGAAATCACAATAGGTGATGCGAGGTAAGAATTAAAGAACAATAGAGATGATATTTTCAAGCCTTATTAATACACTAAAAGATGTTTTAGCAGTGAATGATCTACGACGACCGCCTTGCTTTAGTTCAAAGAAACGAAGCGAAGCCTTACGGTTGAAAATGAATTAAATTGATCTATATTACAATGTAAATTAAATTAACCAGCTTTATGAATTGATGCTAAAGAGATCAAAGCAGCATCTTCAATTTTGGTTCCTGGTGGTATTGAAAGTTCACCATCGAAGAATTGTGTTGGGTTTTCAACTCCCTCGATAGATTTGTCTTGCTTGAAGCTCCATGTTAATTCTTTTAATCCACCAATTACTAACAAAACCTGTCCTCCTTTAACGTGTACAGCAGCTAAATCAATTGGTGATGCTTTGCTCGACTTGTCACCAAAATAGTCATTGGCATTAACATGAACTGAAGCGGAGTAACCTTCAGGGAATGAACTCTCGGTGAATACAGATGAGAAAGTTTTAGCGACCCTGACGAAATACCCAAATGATGAACGGTTGCCAATTGTACCATATGCAGCTAATGGACTAACGACTTTCTTATTCTTGACATCGACCGTGACACGAACGTTTACTGGTACATCTTGTGTCAATTCAAGAGGAGTTTCCTGTCCGATATTAACATATTTGGTAACTGTTAGTTTCTTGAGCGATGATTGCTTCTTTGATTTTTTGCTAGTAGTTTTAGGACTTTCTTTGGCGATTGTAAGCCCTTCTTTGAAATCAGTTATGACACCGTTGTTATTCATGAATGGCAATGTGGTAATTGTAGGTAACTTTTGGGCGTATTTGAACTTTGACTTGTACTGATTGTTCTTGAATACCGATTTGACCAAGTATGGAGGGGTTATGAAAAATTGAAGTAATGATGCAAATAGAAGTGTATTATTGTCATTTCTCTCCCTTTTACTTTCCTCTTGTTTCTCTTCTGTTGAAGATTCGACAGGTTTAGCCTTTTGCAAGATTTCATCATCATCAAAATTGAATCGAATCTTCTTGCCTCCTTGTTCTGTTCCCAAATTGACAACTTTACTCTGCTCCCGTTCTTCTTTCGATTGAATTTCATCAACGGATGGTAAGTCCAAAATGACAACCTCGGCGACGTCGTATATAGTAGCGGCTTTGGCAATTTGGTAGGCAATATATGTGATTTGTTCTAAATTATAAGCATTTGAAGATGATATAATGGATGCAGGGATGCACAACGAGTACCGGGTTTCGGGTAATTCCTTATTCGGCTTTTTGGTGGCCTTTTCAGGAACCTTGGAATCATTCTTTCTTTTTGCCATTATTAATTAACGTACTAAAGAATAACTCAAATCGTTAGCATAAAAATGTGAATTTTTCATATCTCATCAACAGACTGCATACAAGTTTTTTAAAGTATATACTTTGATAGTTGTAGGGTTTATTTCTAAATACAAAATAGATAGTTTAATTATAATTAATTGAAGTTATGCTTAGTTGTCGTCATCAGCTTCTTCATCTTCCTCAACGGTTTCTTCAGCTTGTAATTTTTCAATTTCGGCTTTAGCTCTTTCGATGTTGGTCTTAGTTTGTTCTTCTTGTTTGTCTTCCAAAGCTTTCAAAGTTTCTTTCAAGACTTCAGTGGTTGATGAAACATCTTCGGACTTGGTTGGCAATGGAATGGATAAGTCGGTTAAAGAAACAATAACATCTGGGTCAACGGTAAAGTTCTTACTCTTGGCGGATTTCTTACCTTTAGACTTTTTACCTTTGCTTCCTTCGAAGAAAGATTGTTGTTCCTTCTTGATGATAACGACGTCTTGAGGGGCTTCAACTTGTCTGATGGTGGTATTAGCATTGGTAGCAGTTGGGGTAGCAGATTTTGGTTGAGGCTTGACGTATGATGGATCAAAGTAAGACAATAAGACATGAATTTGGTTGATTTCTTTGGTGAAAGCTGGAACAGAGGCTTCAGCCAACTTTTGTTCAGCGACTTTCTTCTTTCTATCTTGTGCTTCTTGTTGTCTTTGAGTTTTGGTTTCTTCTTCTCTCTTCTTCTTTTCTTCTTCCAACTTCTTCTTGAAAGTTTCGAATTCAGTGTCGAAATCAGATCTCAATTTTCTGATTTGTTGGTATTTTTCATCCTTTTGCTTCTTGATGGCGTTTCTCTTCTTGAATAACTCATCTCTTTGAGAAGTGACGGTTTGGTTAGAAGCGTTAATTTCATCTAATTCTTTAGAAATTTTTTCGAATTTCTGTTGAACTTCACTGTTTTTAATAGAAGACAATTTCTTCTTTAATTCAGCGATTTTAGTTTTGTCATTATCGATAGATTCTTGTTGTTTTTCGATAACAGCGAAATCTTTCTTCAATTTCCTCAATTGAGACATCTCTTTAATGTATCTTCTTTCGTCGGCCAATTTCAAATCACCTTGATCAACTAATTTATCGATAGAATTGATTCTAGCGTCAATTTCTCCAACAGACTTGAAGTTATTTTTGGAGGTTAATTGTTGAATTTCGGTGATTTTCTTTTTCAAAACGTTATCAACAGCCTTAATTTGATCTTGGACAACGGTTCTTTCTTGTTTAATTGAACTTTGTTGTTGAACCAACTCCTTTAATTGAGCTTGTAATTCTTTTCTTTTTTCAACGACTTTTGGATCGGTAGTAGTGGTGTTGATCTTTTCATTGAGTTGTTGATTGGTAACATCCAACTTCTTGATCTCGTTTCTCAATTCTTCAACTTGTTTCTTCATGGCTTGATCATCAGGACGTTTGACAAAACGTCTGTTGGAAGACACATGGGAAGATTGAGCATCAGTGGTAGCCGACATTTTTGCAATAGGAGTTAACAAATGAGTGAATTATGGTGACAAACCTTTATTCAAAGTAATGCTTAATTTGTGAACAGGTGTTGAAAAATTCGGTCCAATTTAGCGCCTTGAAAAATTTCCGCACTATTAAATCTTCAACAAACTGCAAAATATTTTATTAATTTGTAATATGAAATTGTAGTCGTGCAAATACTATTAAAAACCGATTTTACGCTAAACGACGGGATTTTTAAAAATTATTTATCTTTGGCTGAAAGGTTTAATTCGGAATATCTGAACTCAGTTCGTGGAAAGTCCGAGAAACAAGTCATTCACGTAACCTTTGTCAACTCCGATATTATAGACTAACGAATAATGGCCCCAACTGCATCAAAATCATACGAAGAGGTTGTAGCCTCACTTTCACCACAAGAAATTCTTCAAAAATGGACTGAAGTTACACCATTAAATAACATAAGTGGAGTTCCAAGATCTAGTGGCAGCGATAGTTCTGAAGATGAAACTGGTGGATTATTTGCTGGTCATGATAAGGAACAAATCAGATTAATGGAAGAACTTTGCATAGTTCTTGATTATAACGATGTTCCAATCGGTGCAGGTACCAAAAAGCTTTGTCATATAATGGATAACATTAACCAAGGATTATTACACAGGGCCTTCTCTGTGTTTTTATTCAACGAGAAGAACGAATTGTTGTTACAACAAAGAGCAGATGAGAAGATCACTTTCCCAAACATGTGGACCAATACTTGTTGTTCTCACCCATTGAGTGTAAAAAGTGAATTAGGTATCAGCAGTGCCAATGCCAACAAATCAGCATTAGAATCAGCTGTTGACGGTGTTAAAATTGCTGCTCAAAGAAAACTTGATCATGAATTAGGTATCCCATTGGAGGATGTTCCATATGAAAATTTCGAATTTTTAACTAGAATTCACTATAAGAGTGCTAGTGGTGACGAAAGTAGCAAATGGGGTGAACATGAAATTGATTATATTTTGATCTTAAAGTCCAAAAACCCAAAGATTGAAGCTAACTTGAATGAAGTTAGAGATTATAAGTATGTATCTCAAGATCAATTGAAGGAAATGTTCAATGATTCTTCCTTGGTTTTCACTCCATGGTTTAAATTAATCTGTCAAACTTTCTTATTCAAATGGTGGAATCAATTAGAAGATTTGTCAGGTTTTGCAGATGAGAAAATTCACAGAATGTTATAATGAAGAAAAGTTTCAATAAATTCAGACACTCAAATTAATTCCTCTCGAATCATCATCAGTTCGACATTTGTATAATTAAATAACTGTATAGCTATACAAACTTTAATATTCAAATAAGTAATCTGTACACCAGCTTCACCCTACGTGTCAATTTCATGCGCACTCTTGAAAATAGCTATTGATCTAAACAGAATTTAGTTATTTTAGTGAGTGTTCCCCCATTTTTGAAAAATTACATTTGGTCATCATCAAATATCAATTCAACAATAAATATGTCATACCGTGGACCTCATAATCAGTTCAACGGCCAATTTGGTCAAGGTGTTCCAACGGGTGCGCCAGGGATTAATCCAGGACTTGGCCCAGTTTCATCAAGCAAATCATTCATGGAGAGATTTGAAAAGATTTCTAAACAGACCGAGGATTTGATTGACGACTATTCGAGACCAGTGAAACCATATGTTCCAGCCATCGGGAGGTTTTTCATAGTCGCAACCTTTTTCGAGGACTCCTTACGAATTTTCACTCAATGGTCTGAGCAAGTCTACTATTTATACAGTTACCGAGGTTTCTGGAAATGGCTTACAGTTTCATTTTTATTGGTCAATATTGTGGTTATGACAGTGGCATCCAGTTTACTTATATTGCGTAAAAGAGCTGAAATTGCTACTTCTGCATTGGTTGCAGTGGTTGTGATTCAAGGTATTTTCTACGGCTTGGTCACCGATTCTCAATTCATTTTAAGAAATTTATCAGTTGTTGGTGGATTAATTTTAGCATTCTCTGATACTTTGGTTAGAGATAAACGCTCGTTGTCAATGCCAGGTTTACCAATGTTACAAAACAAAGATCAAAAGAAATATTACTTATTAGCTGGTCGTCTTTTATTAGTCTTTTTATTCTTAGGATTTGTGTTCAGTGCTTCTTTCTCTTTCACCAGACTCTTGATTATCTTACTTGGTTTTGTCGCTTGTGGCTCTATCATTGTTGGTTACAAGACCAAATTTGCAGCTTTCGTCCTCACTGTCATCTTATTCACCCACAATTTGTTTGTCAACCAATTTTGGAAATACAATTCCCATGACTCTACGAGAGATTTCTTGAAGTACGAATTCTTCCAAACTTTATCAATCGTTGGAGGTCTTTTAATCATTGTGGACGCCGGAGCTGGTGAATTGTCATTAGATGAAAAGAAGAAAATCTACTAATCATTAAACAATTGGTTATCTCATCAATGTACTTGATCAATTACCATTATCAATAACGGAAATCTTGTCATTTTTTTGTTAAATATCTTTCTGAATTTATTAAATATAGGTTTTATTTTGCAATTTAAGCCATTTGGCTTAGTTTATAAGCCTTTCCCGTACACCATGTCGTATATGGTGTTTTGGGTATCCATCAGTAAATTCTTGTAGACACTCCCGCACAATAAAAATAAGTGAGATTTTTCCCGCCTATAGCATCTAAATCTTATTACATTAGTAAGAACAACATTCAAATCATAACTTATTCAGGACAAAATGTCTCAAGAACAGCCCAAATGTCCCGTGGATCATTCGGCTCGTGAAGCTTGGGTTAAAAACTCTCAAACATCGAAAGAGTCTGAAATATCCAATGAATCACAAGAACAACCCAAATGTCCTGTTGATCATAACGCTAGAGCTACTTGGGCTTCGAAAGTCTCACTTACCACTACGACTGCCCCAGAAGCTATAGAGGTTGAGAAAGATGCAGGATGTGACTCTAATAATCTAAGCAAAGAGTTCACACCAACTAGTACAGTTGGTCTCCCAAATGAAAGAGAAATCAGTTCCATTCCAAGAACCCAAGCAGACTCTAACTGGATCTATCCATCACAGAAACAGTTTTTCGAAGCGATGCAAAGAAAGCAGTGGAATCCTGAGGCTCAGGACATGCAAACAGTTGTTCCCATTCACAACGCTGTAAATGAAAGAGCCTGGACTCATATTTTACAATGGGAGAGGTCAAATTATGCAGAAGCAGTTGAAAAATGTGGCGGTATTAGCTTGACCAGTTTCAAGGGTGACTCAAAGAAGTTGACCCCAAGAGCTTGGTTTAATACAACTTTTTTGGGTTATGAAAAACCTTTTGATAGACACGATTGGATTATTGACCGTTGTGGAGTTGAAGTTCCATATGTCATCGATTTCTACAGTGGCAAGTCAAAAGGAGACTCTCCAAGTTTCTACCTAGACGTTAGACCCAAAATCAACTCTTGGGAAGGAGTCAAGTTGAGACTTGGAAAAGCATTAGGATGGAACTGATCCCCCCACTAAATTTTTTTAAAAAGAGAAATTGTAAATAGCCTTGCATATTGTATATACTACACTAATTGAATTAACATAATAACATGTTTTTTCTATACTTCAAGTAAAGATAAATATTTATGTACAAAGATTTGATAGCTTATTGCTTATTGTCTACCCATGAATTGACCGGATTGACCTAATTTTTGCATGTTTTCACCAACTTGAACATTGGTTTCAAAGTATTTGGAAACACATCTGTCTAAGCATAAAGCTTCAGTCTTGTTAACTTCACCTTCAGAGTATCCTTTGTTGATACACTTGGAATGACATTGTTCAACCAAAGAGTTGAACATGCCAGTAACCATGTCTAATTCAGCTTCTGCAGCTTGTAATTTTTGTTGAGAAGAAGCTTGTGGGGCACCACCTCCGAATCCGAACATTATGAATGTAAATTATAAGTAGATTTAAGTAATTGGATAAGTTCAATGAACAATTTGCCATTAATTTTCAATTGCGATATTGGAGAATTTTTTCAACAGGATTACATAAGCAAAATATAAGAAATTGCGGGTATTTTGCAACTTACGAATTCATGGGAAACTACTCGATAAATTTATAATCGTTATACTTTCATTACATACTTGGAAAGATGAATTGACAGTGTCCTCCCCAGAGAATATCACTCGATGCAAATTCTCGGGAAATGTTCTCTTGCTGATCCTCAGATTCAGCTACGAGCTTAGCTAAACCTTGACAAATAGTTATTACTCTTCCGTTCAAAGAAATAGAACCAGCGTAATTGCAAACTCTTGCATTAGCCAATGCAGTATTGCTGGATAACAACGCTTGCTTCTCCTCACCAAAAGTATGCCTGATGTCATTAAAGTATTTTTGAAACTTCCAAGTACGTGTGCGTAAATTCAAGATCATTATTCTGGAAAACTCAGGATTTTCACCCTGGAATTGGAATTTAGATAATCTGGAAATATCATACTTGTCACTTTCGTAAGGTTTTTTGTCATACAAGCGAAGGTAATCGTTGGTAAAACCTCCTATGAACACCAAATAATCAGTGTCCTCATTTTTATAATACAAGGCCGTATGATGACACGCACGAAGTTCAGCTTCAATCAAGCTGGGATTCAACATTTGTTTTTGTGGGTCAAAGAATGTGCGATTGTCGTCCTCATAGGGCTGCTTGTGATTCCCGAAATAATCATAAACGTATGTTTGGAAATTATACCACTTTCCACTTTCAAAGACGAAAACAAAGAAATCAGAAAACACTTCATTATCCTCATTAACCCCACCTTGGACAATTAATGCCTTTCCATTAAAAAAACTATTCTGTGATCTATGACGTCTCAAGGTACTGTTCAGACCAATGATTAAAGCATTTCTGCTATTGAATGAACGATCACTATTAGAGTGAACATCATTATATGAAAATGGAGAATCTGGTCTCAAACTTGAAGAGTTGTTTCCACCTTTCCAAAGTTCTTCATTGGACAATCCATCGGAGCTATTATCGAAAGTTGGAGCGTGTTCAATCAAACTAGCTGCGAAGAACCCTCTTGCACTGGGCCATAAGTAGTCATTGTCAGATTTTGAACCATAGGATTTGGCAATTGACTCTTTACTCTTACAGAATTCCTCATTACCAACTAAGGAAACAGTTGCCTCGTCTAAGAAAATGCCGCTTTTCCCCTTCTCTTGAAATACCAACTCAATTTTTATCAACTCACTGGATGCTTTGAATACTCTGTTATGAGCCAGTTTCCTATCCAAGTGACAAGTGAAGCCCCCAAATGAGAAAACAGTAATACCAGTTACTCCTGATCTTTCATGAGAGTGCGCAAACAAAGGTTCTCGGAGATTGCTATCAGTAGAATCAGTGGTTGAGATTTGGTCGCTTCTCTCAACATTTGGATGACTGATGTTGGTCTCTCTATAGTATATAGCAGTGGGATCCACACCAGAACTAGCAGCAGGGGTAGTGGGGCTATTAGAAATACTGGTATTGTTACCACTGGAAGTATTGATAGGTCTTAAAGTTGGGTTTTGGGTTGGGGGATTTTGAGTCGTAGGATTTTGAGGTGTGGGGCTGGTGCTATTGAAGCTGGTCACATATTGTTGGTTACTATAGTATGGCTGAGCTGCAAAGTATGGTTTCGTGTCCAGATTTTTGTAGGCTGTAATACCAGAGGATTCAGGTTTGGGCTTGACACCTAAAGTGTCTGAGACTTGGACAGGGTCATTTTTGACATGAGATTCGGTGATTGGACTGCTACTGGAAAGATTGGATTTGTGGTAAGTTGACGGTTTTGTAGAAGAAGTCCCACGACTTGGGGAAGCAGCTCTCGCAACAGGGGCTTCAAGACTTAAAGTAGAAGGGGATTGATCGTGATTATGATTAGAACCGGAATTAGATCTTCTTTGTTTGACCTGTTTGGAATAAGTGTTTTTCAAAGGATGCCCACTTGACTCTTTTGCGGTCGAAGTTTGGGTAGTTGGCGTTTTACTCTGCTGATTATTGCTTGATTGCCGTTGATGGTTTCTGTGGAATATTCTGCTAGACTTGGAGAGAACACTGCCCATCTTTGAACTACCTGCTGAACTTGATGACGAAGAAGTGGAAGACGTGTTTTTGGAAGTGGATACATTCAGTTTGGCAGATGCAAAAGAAGAAGAAGTTGTGGCTGGAGAAGGCGTGGGTGTATTGGTTTCAGGTCTAGAGACCTTATTCCCAGCCTTTGGAAGGACAGAAGAACCAGACGAAGCGTTTGAAGGAGTGTGTGCTGGTGACGAGGACTTCTGAAATGGTTCATCACTATTGTTTGCTGATTGTTGGAGGGGAGCAAGTTTCGGAGATTGTAACTGCCTATTTTTGGTGAATTGTTGAGTGTCAAGAGAGGACTTGATAGGAGAGCCTGAGCCCTTTGTCTCATTAAGTTTATGGGTAGATTGAGCGACCTTAGCCACAGGATTCGCGAGTTTGAGGGGGATGGGACTCCCAGGACTTATCGGAGACATTTGAGAGCTATCCAGAAAGATCGGGGGAGAAGGGGCTCGGTCGGGGTAAGATTGATTATTCAAATCACTTTTATCATACTTATTTGAGGTGAGAACATTACCAATTCTTCCTAAGCTGAGCTCAGTCTCCGGATCTTTGAGTTTCAAACTGACTTTTTTGAATCTGTAGTTGAGGGTGTCAAAAAGATAGCCATCTTCATTCATAATCAAATTCTTCTTGACAATCCAACGGTTTATGGTTGAGTCATAATATGACGAGACCAATTGGATAGTGAAACCGCCGTAAAAGAACACATGTCTATAGGAGACCTGAGTACTTGTCATGCAATTAAAATGAGTTGGGGAGTCACCAATATCAAGTTTTTGATCCAAGAAATGAATACTATTCTTAACAGCATTGAAAAGAAATATTTTTGAGTTCTGGACCAAATAAGGAGAACAGAGAACATCTTTGTTCATGTGAGGAGGCAAATCACAATTGAATTGAACCGAAATACGGTCTGGATCGGCATCTTTGGGTAAGCCAAGGAATTTAAAGTTGATATGGTCAGTCGATACTACACCACCAAAAGTGAACGTAACATCATCAATATCATGGAACGATTGGTAACACATGGTACCCACAGATTTGGTACCATTAACTGTGAAACCGTCTTCCTCAAGTGCAAAATTCAATGAAACGTTAGGTATTGAACAGTAGCCAGTAAATGCAGAACTTTTGGACTTATGAGAGTCAGTTTGGGTCCTAGCTCTCTCATCGTAGAGTGATTGTGAGGAATCTGAAGTCAGACCCACTTGAATGGACCCATTACTTATTTCAGATAGGACCGATGAAGGTTTGAATAAACCCGAAGCAACGGAAGAATTGAAGACTTCTTGTTGTTTAGTGGATTTTAATTTATGATATTTTAACATCGTGAAAGGATGTTGAAAGCCATGAGTCCAGCCATGTTGATTTTCCTCCAAGAAGAGGTGTTCCTTTGTATTGGAAGGGTCAACTTTGAAAACATGATGACCTTGGGCTTTCTTCATTCCGTAACCGCTCAAATTTGAATTAATATCTTGGTGATGACTGTTTATTGTTTGATGGGAATGCAGAGTAGGTTTATTCGAATCAGACGGTTGGGATTTTGTGTCTTCATTCGATGAATCTGTAGAATTTGAAGTATCTATTTGTTGAGTTTGCTTAGCGAAATAATCGTCGTCAGCGACAAACTCAGACATTGAAAATTAACCACAGGGACAGATTCACAGTTGAGAGTGATAGAAATAAGTTTAAGTCAACAAAATGATGATATGGATAGGAATGCAGAGTAACGATGTGATTGAAATACAATTGATTTTGAAGATCAAGTAGTGAGTAAAGAATTGTTTGAAAACAGTTTTAGGATTTTTATCGCCCGCAATTAGATTTTTTTTAGATGCAAGTTTAATGCAAAATACCATTTAATTTATTAGAAAACACAATACAACTTCAACTATACTGGGTCAAAATTCTACTTAATCACCGTTGGTTTACTAAATTTTACTCATACAATTTGATCTGTTCAAAATATTTTGTTGGCAATTGTGTTGTTGTTAACAAAGAAGTATATTTCACCTATTGTAATTCTCCTCACAGCCATATGCTTTAATAAGACTTGATAAAAAATTTGACTAAACGAAGTGTTAATCTGACACAAGCTGGACCCCGGGCTCAGCTCTGGCGGTTTTCAGGCTGAGTCATCGGCAGCATCGCGCGCAGCCATGGGCCGAACCGTTGAAGATCTGGAGGAGATCAAAACTGTAATTAGCCGAGAAACATGCATGTAATATACATAAAAAATTGTCACATATTTGGGACTGTCATAACGTTTATTCGTATCTAGGATTGAAATTAAAGTTTTCACACATTAGGACTCAACATGTCTGCTTTGACAAGAGCATGAATCTAGATTGTTAGTGAATGGTTCGAATGAATCATTGAGAATTGAAAATTATACGTACATCTTGAATTGAAGCATGAATAAATTGACGAACTTCAAGTGCGAGCCAAACTTTCATCATGTTGAGGTAATTCTCATTTCTAAGCATATATCTTCCTTCTTTCAGAACACCTAATCTTCTTAACACTGGCAATGAACTATTGAGTTAGTATTTCAAACAAAAAGTGAAGCAATATTATTTTCTGTAGGGAATCCCAATATAAATGCATATACACACCTTGCAAATAAATCTAATTCAGGGTCTAATTGACGTCCAATACCTTCTAGTAGTAAAATGGCAACAATAACTGTGATAAAATCACCTTCCATTCTAACATGGTGTCCTCTAACCATACCTAACACTTGGTCAAGTAAATCACCAATACTAATATTTCCTAATGTAAATGTTCTTTGTTTCATTCTATCCACCAATTTTTCAACTTTCAATGCAAATATCTCCTTGTCGATTACAGTGTCTGGAGTTCTTGATCGTTCAACCATAAGCTCCCCGGCTTTATACCCATCGAATTCTGATAAAGCTCGGAAAAGATCAATGAAATTGAAACGATCTGTATGATTCAACTCAGTAATTAATCCAACATCAAGAAAACAAATTTCAGCATGATAACCTTCTTGATAAAGTTTGGCAAGCTTTTGACACCATGCTTCATGGTCATCATCGTCCAAGGCTAAAAGTTCATCGGTAATCCGATCAGATTCCTGTTCGTTACTTGATTTCACAATCTTGTATTCTTTTTCATGTTTGAACATTTCATTCTTGTAGAATCTGATCATCATGTTACCTGGGTGTAAATCAGCATGAACAAAATTATCAAGAATCAACATCTTTAGAAAGGCATCCAACCCTTTGTCACTGACCTCTTTAGAAAGATTCTTACCGAAATTCTCTTCGAGTTTTAACATCTTCGACATTGGTATGGCGTGAATGAAGGATTCAACCAAAACGTTTCTCGAAGTGAAATTCATGAAAGGTTTAGGGAAATAAATATCAAGTCTATTTTTGAAATTGAATCTAAACTTGGCCAAGTTGAGTCCTTCAATTCTCAAATCTAATTGTAATCTCATCAAAATGGAGAATTGTTCGACCTCATCAGGTAAAGACAACCATTCCATTGTCGGTATAGCATTGATCACTGAAGCGAAAAACCTCATGATTTTCAAGTCTCGATTAATTTTAACTTCAACGTTTGGATGTAAAACTTTGATGGCAACCTGTTGTCCTGTAGTCAAAGAGTCATGCTGCTCAGTTATGATCAATTTATCAAGAAGTTGTTGATGGGTTGGGGTGTCGGCGTCGTTCTTGGCATTAATTTCCAAATGAACGTCTTCCATGGCATTATTCTTCTTGGCTTGTTCCAATGCCTTCAGTGACAACCTTGCTATATAAACTTGAGCAATCGCGCCTACTCCCGCAGGTTTTTCATTAAATTCGTCGAAGATATCATCAAATGGCATACCAAAGCTGTCACTCACTATACGGCGGGTAGCCTCGATTGAATGAGCTCTAGCGTTGGAGTGTAAATGGCTCAATTCGTCACACATTTCTTTAGGGAAAATATCTGTTCTTGAAGCTGCCCATTGGCCCAATTTGATGAATGAAGCACCAGCCAATTCTGCCGACCATCTAAGATATCTGTACCAGAGTTTAGCTCCAGATCTTGAATTGGAACCCATCAGTTGAGAGGCTGATGCATTTAAGATTTTGTCCGTTTTTGATTTGGGAGACCCATTGGCATCCCCATCGTCAGAAGTTATGGATTTGATTGCAGCACTCGGTCTACCGACTGGCCTTGATTTCTTTCCGAACCAGCACATAGGCGCCGAGAGTAATACAGGAAGAAAGATAAGAGACAATTCAACAAATCTTGAGAAAGTGATTACTGGATCCCAAAGGTAGTCGTCCAAAGCAAATTTAATAGTGAAAAACAATCTGAGCACCCAATTGCCCTTCGAAGTTCTGTCCTTTCTGTATTTATTGAAGAGGTCGTATTCCTCCTCCTGTGATGCCTGGTATAATCCGTTTTCATAGGTATCTGCCGATTGAACCGGCTTCAACATGTGAATGCTGTTATTTATTGAATGCACTTCATTCAAAATGGCTGACTTGTTGAGAATACCTATTCCAGATACCGTGGCTACCACAATGCAAAGCTGGAATCCTTTGAATTTCTCGAATCTTGGTCTCGACTGATGAAAGTACTGGTAATGACCATATGAATGCTTGTTATGATGTGCCGATGTTCTTAAACCCCGAATGGCTCTAGAAGCACCAAGACTCTCGCCAATTCGGAAACCCCATGTTGGAGTTAGCAGTTTGAACATGGCTTTGAAGGTTGTTCAAGAGAAACCAAGTATTTATACGAGTAATAAAGTGATTAATTTAATGTTTGATTATTTGCTATCTCTGACAAGTTAAGAATAAAAGCCGAGGACTGCGCGCAACTAAAATCCGCAACACTACGAATTTCGAGCATTTGCAGCTATATATTTAGATAGTTTTGTATTTCGCTAGTACATTAATTTATAAGGGGGTAGCGCTAAGGGAATTATGAACACTCGGACTTGGTGAAATTTCTCAAAAATGACACCCAGAAATAAATAGTGGTGGTACCTTTTGGTGAAGTTTTCTCGCCTCTTCGGGCGACTATCCCGTCATGGGCATTGAACAGATCCTGGTAAACGGGGAGTTTAATCCAATCGATTTGGTTGAGGTTTTCGATGATTGTGAGTTTCTTGTCATCGAGGTCGATCTTGCAGTTTTCAGTGAAAAGTGGGAATGTTGACGTATCAGCGGTTCTTAAATACTCTAGGTTTTCAGCTGCGAATTTATCGTTCAACTCACTCTTTATATCAACTACCTTAGGATTTGGTTTCATGTTGAGAGCATTCAAAACTGAATTTGTAGCATCCATAGATATAGATGCCAATGTATGATTCTTAACTGCTGGCTCTGTTGCAGCTGGCTCTGTTGCAGCTGGCGTAGGTGTTGGGACACCGCTGGTATTTTCAGAGACATTCTCACTTTTGCCGGAGTCTTGAGCCTCATCTTCCTCAGTGATATCACCAACAGATTTCCCAACAAAACGTTCTTCAGCATACAAAATGTTTTCCATAGTGTTTTCGGTCAAATTGGAAGTATCTCCTTTGAATGATTCATGCTTAGCAAGGTGTTCACGTTGTTCCCTTCTTTTAAGACCAGCTTTTGCATCTGCTTCATCGATTGGTTCCGTGCCATATACGGATTTCTTCACTCTAGACCAATGATCTCCCAATTTAAGTGACCTTATGAGTGACACTTTTATCATGCTATAGACAGAAGTCACCAAGCTTCCAGTTAATACAAGAGGTATCCAGATTGGGATCAAAAACATTGCACCGAAAACAATTACCGACAATCTCATGATTTTATTGGACCTGAAGAATGAAGTAGCTTCTTGAACATTTCCAACAAATCCCTTTCCAGCAGTTTCATCTAATTCGTGAGACTCACCTAGATCAACAACTTTCGGGGTGATATAGTGTTTCCCGACTCTTGACTGAGGTAAGTTTTTCAAATATTGAATTTTCACATTGTCCCATTTATCAAACGGAGAATAATTAGTGATGTAAGAGGTGAAAAATGTCACTGTTCTATCATTTTTGACATTGGCAAGTAGCATATGTTTTTTAAATAACAATAGTCCTTTATAGTATTTATCCTCAGGGTCTGCCATACTGAGTAATAAGTGTTGACGGTCTGTTATGAACAATTCAAACCCAGTCTTACCAAACAAGTACTGTCCGACTCTATTTGCAGTTTTATCAAAGAAATTATCGTCCAAAAACTGGATACCAACATGAGGAGTAGCGAAAGTGGTAAAAAAGATGGGTTCCACTGTTTCGAAGAACTTTAACTCATACAAGCGTCCAATAACGTATCTCGATATGAGACCGCCCAATGAGTACCCCACGACACTAATTTTGGTCACGTTGTGGTTTTGAGTCTTCCGAAGAGTTTCGATTTCATAGAAAATGTCGGTGATAACCCGCTCACCATTAACTTCGATACCATCATAAGTTTTCCAGAAACGAAACGAAGAGGGCTTCAACACTACAACCTTTTCAGGTGACACCTCATCAAGAGAACTGGTGAGGGCCCGTTCAATTGTCAGCATGTGGTTAGGGCCACCCCATAATCCATGGACTAGCACGAATAAGTGGGCGGGTGTACCGGAAGCCAGATCAGACGAAATGGCAGTTTGAGGGTTTTGGACTTTTTGACTTTCCAAAGTTTCAGACATTGAAGTTGTTGGAAAAAATGCAGAATCGAATTTGACGTTATCAATAATTTAGCGGGCTATCTCAGAAGGGCAATATGTGGGCTTATCTAGATCAGGCACGAGGAAAATTTATTTGGGGGGAGCAAGAAAATAATATGTTTGTCCTCGAATAGCAGCTTTCTTTGTGACTGCTGCCCTATTTTTAGCACAGGAATATGCCTCAAAGAAATATGACTCGTCTTGTCGCTGATGATGGAAAGAACAAGTAGTAGCCACAAATATTGCATCACCAATCATGTGCAATAGCCGAGGTTGATGGTGTACGGATCGGAAGATTCATGATTCGCACTCGAATTTGCACCTCAATCGATGATGAAAAATGATCATTTCACGAAATTTTCATATCGAACTCACCACTCAATACATTCACTAACATGGCACTTTTCGGAAGTTCGGCAGCCACACCAAATGCGGTGCAGTCCAACCAGGTCAAGCAACAAATCCAAGATCAAATCAGTCAAGAATTGGCCGTTGCAAATGCTACCGAGTTGGTCAACAAAATCACTGAAAACTGTTTCGAAAAATGTATCCACCAACCGCAAAATGCCATTAGCCCTCAAGAAAATGGCTGTGTTGACCAGTGTTTGGAGAAGTATATGAAATCATGGAACGTCATTTCCAAATCATACATCACAAGAATCCAAGAATCTTCCAAGTAAGCCCATGTTGCCTGTTTATAGAAATTTGGGGTTGTACATCATTGTAAATAGAAGACATCCGACTGTAATACATAGCACAATTTTCCAAGCGTAGTTTATGACTTATGTATCAACAACAAGCATGTTATTTTCGCCTGTCAGTAACTTTATGACACCCACTATCAACTTTGTAAAATGGTAGTGCGGGCGCGATAATCTCATTTTGTTAATGGTGGCGACTAGTTTACCCCAAACACTTTTAACTAGTTTAACAGCATAACATAAACGAATTGACAGTAATATGAATGCTACTGTTGCATCTGAGTACTCTTCTGAGGTTCATTCTGTTGCAATCGAACATAGATTTAATCCATATTCCGATAATGGTGGTACTGTTTTGGGAATTGCTGGCGAGGATTTCGCTGTGTTAGCTGGTGATACTAGACAAGTTAATGGATACAACATTAATACCCGTTACGAACCAAAGATCTTCGACGTTGGTGATGACATTGTGATGACAGCTAACGGATTTGCCGCAGATGGTGCTGCATTGATAGATCGTTTTAGAAACCAATTGAAATGGTACAGATTTGATCATAATAAAAAATTAACATTAAAGAGTGCCGCTAGATATATCCAGCATCTATTATATGGTAAAAGATTTTTCCCATACTACGTTAGTACATTGATAGCAGGATTAGATGAAGAAGGTAAAGGGGCCGTGTTTTCTTATGATCCAGTTGGTTCTTACGAAAGAGAACAATGTCGTGCCGGTGGTGCAGCTGCCAGTTTAATCATGCCATTCTTGGACAATCAAGTTAATTTCAAAAACCAGTACGTTCCAGGTACTGACGGTAAGGAAAAGAGACCATTGAGATACTTATCATTAGAAGAAGTTTTGGAATTAGTTAAAGATGCCTTCTCATCAGCTACTGAAAGACATATTCAAGTTGGTGACGGTTTAGAAATCTACATTGTTACTAAAGAAGGTGTTCGTGTTGAATATTACCCATTGAAAAGGGATTAGTAATAATTTACACTATATCATAGTTAATGCAAATCAAAGAATTACGCCTGGCGTTTGTAAAATCTAATTTAAACTGGCAATTCAAATTTCTTGCCCTGCAATACTTTTTGGTAATAAATGTAAAAGAAATCAGAATAGACAGCGGTTTGCAAGAGACCAGCAAGGACTGATATGTAATCAAAATGGGATTCAGTAGCATATCTGTAAATCCAATTTGGAATATATAAAGCTCTGTAAATTCCCAATGCAAAAATATAATGAGCAGTAAGATTTTCAGCTTCTCCAGTTCTTTGCAAGATGAATAATTGGGGCAAGATTGCAACAGCTTCTAACCATAATGAGAAGGACCACAAAATTTCACCTGGACTATACTTGTAAGTGAAAATTAAGGACGCTATGAAAGCACCTCCAACCAAGTAATGGACTGGGAAAGTATCAATGTTTTCTCCAATAGACTTCTTGTACTTGTTAGTCATCAAATAAACAATGTATGACGTTGAGCCAATAAACACAATCTTCATCAATGTATTGTAAAGACTGACATATTTGGTAAATAAATCAAGATATCTGGAAACAAAAACCAAAACGTAAAGAGCCTGAGTTTTTAATGAAAGCCCATTTATGGATTTGTGAGTTTCAATCTGATTGAGCAACAACAAAATACTGGCCAAGTGAGAGAGATCACCAAAGAAACGGAAAATATTCATGTTCAATTGACTTTATATATTTGGTATATACTCTTTGAAAAACTATTGATCGGTTTTGAAAACACGCTGTCAGGGCAAATTCCCGCGACCCGTACACCTCGACGTCACACTAAACCTCCATACACACCTTGCTATAACTCAATTCTATCAAGAAGTTCATCATATTGGTCATCGATACTGTCACCAGATTCGGACTCTGCTTGTTGTTTGAAATTGAATCCGTATGCTTTCATCTGCTTATGACCGTCATATTTGAGATCACCGTTCTCGATAATTTCGTGCATTGAATCGATGCTATCAAACAGAGTACCAAAATCATCATCAGTTATCAACGACACGACGTCATCTTTACTTAACAAATCGTTCACGAGATGATTTTGTGACAAGGTCTTATAAGTTTTCAACTTATTTTTTTGATGTAACACGGCTGAGGGAAAGTTAGCAACATGATATTTTTCAAGCAAATCGTTAGACTCAAGTTCGTACACATCCACCAAAGCAAATGTAGTGTTAAGGTTATGCTGAAAACTCAACCTCTGGTAGAAATGGAACGGGTTATCGTAGTCTTCCCAATCGGATGTATATTTCGTAACAAACACAATAAGAATATCCTGATCTGGATTCGAAGACAGTATCCGATTCAAATCATCCTCAGAAGAAACATAATGGACACTGGTTGGGATGTTCTCGTAGTTGGGACGAGACTCGGGCACTCGTTCGCTTATGAAATTAATCAATGATTGCATGCTCCTATCTGGTCCATTGTACTTGATAATTTCTTTGCTAGGGAAATGAAGGAGCTTGATAGTAGGGTAAGACGATACCGAGAAGAGCTGACCCATTCGCTTGTTTGTCAACGCATTCGTTTTCAAGATTTGAAGTTCGGGAGAAGTGACGTCCAACTCATTATACAACAAGCTCAAATGGTTGAAGTTGGGTTCGAAATGCTTACAATATTTGCAAGTGTCCGAGTAAAAGTAAATCAACGAATAAGTGGCACGCAGTAAAGACTCCTCAATCAGATCATCGCCGATTTCATATACGTATTTTTCTAAATTTAACCCATAGCAAAGGGTTCCCCATACCAATGCAACTAACCAAAATTTCATGAATCAGAAAACTATGATAAATCAGGTAACTTTGATCCATTCGACTACTAAAATTAGCTAGATGATTTGATTTGAATCTCGGCACGACATCCGGAACCGCATTTCGCACCAGCACAAATGGCTGGAACTTGCCTAAAAATTTGACAGCCAGCAATTTTTTTGCTGCGAATGCTGGTTCGCAGCCTAATCGAAATGGTTGCAACATTCGTTGATGCCGTCAATTTAAATACGAAGTTACAGGGCTTCTCAGGGTTTCCTGATTGGGGATGATTTGCCAGCAGAGCGAAGAAAATACGCCGTTTTATTTCTTATTTTCTATTGTATCTCGTGTTTCGCCTCCTACTCGATCATGGTTCAGCACCTACAATGCTGGAGACTTGATTTACAATGACCCGAAACTAAAGTCTATATAATAAGGAGTATTTTCCCGGTTCTTCATGAATTTTTTACTTCACTTATCCACATCTCAGTCTAGCATATTATCAACCATCTTCATAATGCAAAAAATCACTGCCACTCTTCTTTTAATAGCTTCTGCTTTGGCAGCTGACTCCTCCTCCACCATAACTTCCACTTTGGTCTCTAGCACATGTCTTTCTAGTGCCGCATCGAACGTTGCCCCAGCTTCCTTCTTATACACCAACCAAACTTCAGCTCTTACCAACGCTGTTGCAGACTCATCTTCTTCTAAACAAAGAGCTACCATCTACGAGTTAGACACCGTTTCTGAAACCGATGCCTTCGATGTCACCAGAACCATTTGTGACGAAAACTCTTCCTGTTACACTACTACTGACTTGGAATCTTCTACTACCATTACCACTTCTGTCGATGGTGTTTTAACCACCATTGTCACTGCTGTTCCAGTAACCTCCGATGACTCTTCTGCCGCTACTACTGCTACTGAAGCATCCGGCTCTGCATCCTCGACTGTTGCTGAAGCCACCAAACATGCAATCAACCAAAAGGTCACCTCTTCCAAGGGTAGATCCACTCTCTACGATTACGCCACCGAAACCGATGGCGATGTCTTTGAAGTCACCAAGACCATCTGTGATGAGAACTCATCTTGTTTCACCACCACTGATTTGGAATCATCAACCACCATGACCACTACTGTCGATGGTGTCTTGACTGTTTTAACCACCTTCTGCCCAATCTCTGGCCAATCCTCTGAGGCTGCTGTCTCTGAAGTCACCGGAGCTGTTGCTGAAACCACAGCTGAAACCACCGCTGAAACCACTGGCGATGTCACTGAAACTGAAATTTCTCGTACCGTCATCACCATCACTTCTTGTTCCGACCACAAGTGTACTAAGATTCCTCAAACCACTGGATTGACCGTCTTAACTACCACTGTCAATGATGTCGAAACTTCTTACACTACCTACTGTCCATTATCTGATGTCACCGAAGTTACTCACGCTACTCCAAGTGATGTCACCAAGAAGGTCACTGACAAAATCACCGACACCACTACTACCTGTCCAGAATCTGAAACTGTTGCAACTACCAGTGTTCCAGATGTCACCACCAATGTTACCGAAGAAATCACTGACACCACCACTACTTGTCCTGAATCTGAAGCTGCTGAAACTACCAGTGTTCCAGATGTCACTACCAATGTGACCGAAGAAATAACCGAAACCACCACTACTTGCCCAGAATCTTCAACTGGTGAAGTTGACTCAACTGTTGTCCCACCAGCCACTGAAGCCACTGAAACCAGTACTACCAAGCAAAGCACCATTGACGTCATTACCAACGATATCGTCACTCAATCTACTCCACAAACTTTGAGTCACGAAACCGTTAGTGAATCAACCTCTGTTCCTGCTTCTAGTGTTTCTGTCTACGAAGGTGCTGCTAACAACAATTTCATCAGATCCACTGGCATTATTGGTGCCATTGCAACCTTGTTCCTCATGATGATTTAATCTTGTTGTCCAATTCTAGCAAAACTTTCACTTCTTCATAGGCATTTAATTTTTCTGTATAGTAATTCATAAGGTAAAAGAAGACCTTGTAGCACTTGCTGTTCGATTGAAAATCACTGCAACTGTAAGCAGTTAAACAGCATTACTCCCCCACATCAAGAACTGATTCAAGTTGTGAAAATTTTGTTGAAATTTCAATACCCAAGGCATACACTGCCAACAAATATAGGAGGTTGTGTGCAAGTCTTCTTGCACAGATGGTTTGAAATTTCAGTATCTAGACGAGACTGAACAATAAACTCGACACTTATTTCGCCGGAGCGAACCCAAAATGGGTTAAATTTTCCCTACTAATAGCCCCCTTGCTTCTAATTAACCACAACATCATCTGTAGAGCCGTTTATACCTTCGTTTCTAACAAACGACAATGTCTCCCATTAACAAGGACTCTGAGATTTCTCATTGAGAAAAGCCCTTCTTTTTTCGGAATCGGCTCAGTTTTATAATCGAGTTAACTTTTCAATTGCAATTTTGGCCCCATATCTGCCATATTCAAGTATTATTACTCATACAAAAGACGTTTGAAATAATCTTGGGATTCAGATGATATCAATGAAAATGTACTTTTCTGGTACATTTTGAATATGTATATGTCTCCTGATTAAAAATATTCTCAGCATAACAAATTTGGCTGGCAATTTTCTCAGACTTTAAAAAATCCCTCTCACGAGGTTGGGGTTATGGATTTTCGACCTTTATTGGTTGTAACTCAGCAACAACCAGAATGTGGGGAAATGAAAGCACTTATTTCCTCTAAATAACACCTGAAATTTCACATGAGATATAGGACATAGACCCCAGACCTACCAAACGGACAGCATGCTTTTGTCATATTTTGGCACCCCCGTACATTATTTGAATGCTAAGTAGCAGCAAAGCTGCAAACAATAGCCCCATAATATGCTGAAATCGGTGAAATTCTGTTCCAAATGAACTGTCCAATGCCAAAATCCTATTGACCATGTTTTCGATCACATCTGTGAAGCGTTAAGACGTGTTGTCTCCTTGGACTATATTAGCCAATTACACACCTCTCTTAACTGTTAGAAGAGCCCAATTGCAACCATGACATCGGAAACACCAAAAAAACCGGCGTTTTTGATTCCCAAGTACTCTTTGATGGACTTTATCAGACGATGGAACTCGACAGCCATGGATTTGCCGGGTCTGAGTTGACATTCTGTCCATGATTGGAGCATGTGTGATGTGTTGCAAGTAACGATTGTTCTTCTTGGGAAAGACATGGTTAAGATATAAAAATTATGACATAAGGCTATTGGCAACAATGGTCGATTAGTCGATTCTCAAAGTCAACAACATCATTCTAGTAGTCAAATAACATTTAGCCTTGTTTTGGTGAAGTAGCAGAGGCCAGTAGTTCGCGGTAAAAAAATGGTGAAATATTCTCAACAAACATCATCAAGTTTTCTGAGAGCTAATTCTATTCACAATCAATTAAACACAGACTCCCCTTTCTTGTCGGTTGACTAAAGTGTTCTTCGAGGTTTCCATTAAAAAATGAATGCCATTCGAGAGGTGATTGAACCTACACGAGTTTCCAACTGTGTATCATGTCATTTCATAAGTTCTACTACCAAACATTTGATAGTAGCTAAGAATACGATACTTCAAATATTCGAAATAGTCAAGCCAGTGCCCAGATTGAGCAACAAGAATATTGATTCTGATGACAAGTTCAAACTCAAGCTAGTCGAACAATTCAAATTGCACGGTTTAATCACAGACCTAAAACCAATCAGAACAGTAGAGTCTCCAGATTTAGACTATCTCATGGTCTCAACTAAAATTGCCAAGTTCTCTATCATAAAGTGGGACCATGCTCTCAGATCAATCTCAACAGTATCCCTCCACTATTATGAACATGCAATTCAAAATTTAACATATGAAAATATGGATTCGTCCCAGTTACTTATTGAACCCAACCATCACTCCTGTTCAGTTCTTCGTTTCAAGAATCTATTGACTTTCTTGCCCTTCGTAACATTAGATGCTGATGATGACGACGACATGGACATAGATGAGGAAAGTTCCAAAAAGAAAAAGCCCATTGAATCTGAGGCTAACATTTTGACGAATGCTGGTTCTAATTCTCAATTATTCGATTCAAGTTTTATGATCGATGCCTCCAATTTGGACTCAAGTATTGGTGACATCATTGATATGCAATTCTTATACAATTACAAAGAACCAACTATTGCCATCATATCTCAAAATTCTCACACTTGGTCTGGATTGTTACCCAATACCAAGGATAACGTAAATTTCATTGTGCTATCTCTTGATTTGAACTCAAGAACTTCCACTACTGTCCTTAAAATCGAAAACTTACCCTTCGATATCGATCGCTTGATTCCCTTGCCTCAACCATTAAATGGTAGTTTACTACTTGGTTGTAATGAACTCATTCATGTTGATAATGGTGGTATAACCAGAAGGGTTGAATTGAATGATTTCACCTCCTCAATCACTACATCTACTAAAAACTATAATAACCAATCCTCGCTTAACTTGAAACTAGAAAATTGTACCGTCACTGCTTTACCTAATGATAATAGAGTATTGTTGATTTTACAAGGGGGTGATTTTTACTATATTAATTTTGAAGTTGACGGTAAGACCATCAAAAAGTTATTGGTTGAACCGATTGATAAATCCAAATACCAAAGTGTTTTCATCAATCATCCTGGTGAAGTGGCTCCTCTTGGTAATAATCTTTTATTTATTGCCTCCAATCATAGCAATTCACAATTGATTCAGTTGAGCTATGCAAATACTAATTCTGATGACTCCGATAAACCTGCTAAGGAGCCCAAAACCAGAAAAAATGGAAAATCTAAGAAGATAGATGACAATGAGGACGACGATTTGTATGAGGATGATGAGGTCAACGAAGACAAAATCATTAAAAGAGGTTCTTTAGAATTTATTCTTCATGATGAATTGGTAAATAATGGCCCTGTGTCTGATTTCACATTTGGCCAATTCTCAACTCAAAAGTTCATTGCCAATTTGATAAACCCCAATCTCGGAGAGGTCTCAATTATCAGCAATGGTGGTTCCAATGAATCTGGTCATTTAAATATCATTACACCCTCGGTTCATGCTACAGTTAAATCCTCGTTGAGTTTTTCCCAAATCAACCGTATGTGGAATCTCAATAATAAATACTTAATCACCTCCGATGATCAGGACAACAAGTCAGAGATTTTCCAAATTAATAAGTCTTATGCCAGATTGAATGCCAAAAGTTTCGTAAACAACAAAATCACCATTGGCATGCATGAATTAAATAATGGTAAATTTATTTTACAAATCACCCCTAAACATGTTATTTTGTTCAATAACAAGTTTAATAAGTTGGCTTCTTTATCTAAGGAATTAAAGAAAGATTTCAAGGATGATGAGATTATCAACACTACTTTCAATGATGAATTCTTAATGTTGTTTTTTGCTAGTGGTGAAGTCCTGATCTATACTGTTAACACATATAACGAAACATTTACCAGAATCAGCATTCCAAAAATTCTCTCTGACACTATTATCACATCCGGTTATATTACCAATTCTAATCTTCTTAATGCTGTTTCTAAAGATGTCAATTTATTGATAAATCGTGGAGTGAAAAGAAAGAGAAATCTCAATCCTTCCACTAAAGGGAAAGAAACCAGTGAATATGAATCTTCTTTAGGACCCAAGCTGAAAACATTTATCTTGGTTACTGGTGATAACAGAATTGTCGCATTCAACAGGTTTCACAACGAACGTTGTTATCAATTGAATGATACCGCCAGATTTACTGATCATTTGTCCCTAGGTTTCTTCGAACCAAATGACACCTACCCTGATCCCTTCATTAAACAAGTTGTTTTTAATGAGTTGGGTGACTCTAGTTCTCGAGATGAATATTTAACTATTTTAACAATCGGTGGTGAAATTATAATTTATAAACTATTTTTCGATGGAGAGAATTACAGTTTTGCCAAAGAAAAGGATTTGGCAATTACTGGAGCTCCTCATAATGCCTACCCACATGGAACTTCACTTGAAAGAAGATTGGTTTATATACCTGACTTCAATGGATATACCACCATCTTAGTTTCAGGTGTTGTTCCTTACATTATCATCAAAGCAACTTCTTCCATTCCAAGAATCTTCCCATTTGCAAAGATCCCCATTGCTTCTTTTGCGTCATACACCGATGAAAAGGTGAAGAATGGTTTGATTTATTTAGATACCAAGAAGAACGCCCGTATTGTTGAGTTGCCATCAGACTTCAACTATGCAAATACCATGCCCATAAAGCAGGTCCCCATTAAAGAAACTGTCAAATCATTGACTTATCATGAAACTTCCAACACTTTTGTCGTGTCCACTTATAAAGACATCAAATACAACTGTCTTGATGAAGAAGGTAATCCAATTGTTGGAACCGATCCAACTAAAATTGGTCCCCCCTCCTATAAAGGTCTGGTGAAGCTCATTTCGCCATTGAGCTGGACTGTCATTGACTCGGTTGAACTTAAAGACGACGAAGTTGGTATGAGCGTCAAATCTATGTTACTTGATGTCGGTCTGGCCATGAAAAAATTCAAACACAAGAAAGAATTTATTGTTCTAGGCACCGGCAAGTACAGGATTGAAGATTTGGGCTCCAATGGATCATTTAAATTATTTGAAATTATTGATATTATTCCTGAACCAGGTAAGCCAGAAACCAATCATAAATTCAAAGACTTCAATCAAGAGGATACTAAAGGTGCTGTTACTTCAATTTGTGAAATCAGTGGTAGATTCATGGTTGCCCAAGGTCAAAAAATTATCATCCGTGATATTCAAGATAATGGTGTTACACCAGTTGCATTTTTAGATACGGCAGTTTACGTCTCTGAAGCCAAAAGTTTTGGTAATTTGTTATTATTGGGTGATTCTTTGAAAAGTATCTGGCTTGCTGGTTTCGATGCAGAGCCTTTTAGAATGGTGATGCTAGGTAAGGATCTTCAAACTTTAGATGTCAATTGCGCTGATTTCATCACCAAAGATGAAGAGATTTACATAGCAGTGGCTGATAACAAGAATACCATCCATATTCTTCAATACAATCCTGAAGATCCTACATCCTCCAATGGACAAAGGTTGCTTCATAAGGCTGCATTCAATTTGAATTACACTGGTACGTGTATGAGATCATTGCCTAAACACGAGGAGATTTTCGGTGCCTCAAGTGACCAGGAACCTACATTTCAAACAGTCGGCTCTACTGTGGATGGTTCGTTCTTTGTTGTTTTTCCAGTTAATGAAGCAACTTATAGAAGGATGTACATTTTGCAACAACAGCTTATTGACAAAGAATTCCATGACTGTGGTTTGAACCCAAGATTGAACAGAGTTTGTGGGTTGTCACTCTCGGGCAGCGATACAAACAACAAACCAATTCTCGACTACGAAGTCATCAAAAGATTCACCACTTTGAATGAAGATAGAAAGAATAATTTAGCTCTCAAAGTTAGCAGTAAAAATGTTCAACAAGATATTTGGAAAGATTTCATCGAATTTGAAAATGTCTTGAATAACATGTGACCTGCCTGTATTATAAACTATACATATCTCGATAAAATAGATTGTCTCATTAGTTTTTACCTGTAACTTCCATATGTTTCGATGGAAACTTATCGCCGTTATTACCTTCGGACATTTAACAACGGAGTTAACCTAGAGTCGGAACGGAACATTTAAAAGTCATCGATCCGCATCCGTGCATCGCAAAGCTCACCTAATCTGAGATGTTGGCGTGTAATATAAATAATGACAAATTGCCATTAAATCAATTGGTATTGACATCGCTAATATGAACAGAGGAAAGCCACCAAAGAAGACGGTCTCTTTTGACCACTCCGTCCAACAGGATGTGAATGTGACTGCCAAAATAAAGAATGTCCCCAATTTCCCAACTTTAGAGCAGCCATTAATAACCATCCCATTCCACTTACTTGCTGTTATGGTTTCTCTATTCAAATTCAACATCATCGCCGACCCCCAGGAAGGTATGTTCAAGGGACTTACAACTTTGATTGTATCACAGCTTGCTTACGGATTCTTGCTTGTTCGTAACACCAAAAAAAATACATCCAAAAAATCTCATAAGAACACCATCGGTGAAGATAACTCCCCTTTACTTTTAGCATCAAGTGTCTTAATCTGTATTGCACTCAGCTTCCCGCTCTTTGTTGTGGTCATTCTTTTCGGGGCCCCTTTGTCTAGTCATTTAATTGAGACGTTCTTACTTTCAGCACACTTATCAGTTGTGATATTTTTCCCTTTGTTGGTGTTCTACCGCTTAAATGCGAGCCTTTTCTTCGAGATCTTCCAACTCGATCAGATTTATAGAATGATCTTCAGCTCACAAGTCCTCTCGTCTAGTTTCTTTGCCATTATTGGTTGTTGGCTAGGCGTGATTCCAATTCCCTTAGACTGGGACAGACCGTGGCAAGCATGGCCAATAACTCTCTTGTTAGGTTCTTATCTGGGTGCCGTAGTTGGTGGGGCTATCAGTGCCATCTACACATTACTCTTTGCCGGAAAACCCACCAAAACTGAAAAAACTGACTAGTAGTACATCATTTAATAAATATATCACTGTGTGTATTGAAATTTCGCAGTCATTCTTCGAGTGCGAAACGCGTAGTGTTTATAAATGTTTCATATCAACTACTCATTTTATCATCAAAATTTTAATATAGCCGCCAATGGCAGGTTTTCCAAAACTCCCCCAAGTTCGGGGCGATACAGACGACGAGGCATCGATCCATCTATATACCCAAGTTGGTCCCGCGAAACCTCTCCCCAGCAGACAACCTCCTCCACAGCGCAAACATGCCACTTCCAATGATCAAGAACTGGATATATTACGTATACTAAATGAAAAAGACGAATACGAAGAATACAACCTGTTCAACCAAGGCTTTGAAAAATTCAGGAACAGAGGGTTTGTTGAAGACAACGGTGTTCTCGATGAGGAATTCGACAGCTCCGATGAAGATTTCTCCCCTGACTTAGATGATGACAGTGATGATGACAATGACAGTGATGACATTACCGTTCAGGACACCGATGAGGACGACGAAAGAAAATCCAGTCATATAAACTTGACTCCTCCCAGGCGCCATATCCAATCACCCAAATTGAGAAAGACAAGCAACTCTCAATCAGCCGTGTCTAATGATTCTGGTAACACAGAAAAGTCCTGGTTTCAAATGAGCCGATCCTCCATAATGGTTTTTCTTGGTTTCATGGTATCTTCTTTTATTTTAACAATGGGCCTAGCGTCACTTCTGTATCCTGGACAGAACTCACGCCCTATCGAAAGCTTCAAAGACATAACTTCACGGTTCAAGTCAGTGGAGAAGAAAGTCAGTCAATTGAATGAGCTTGCCATAGACTTGGGTAATAAGCAAGAGTTGTACGAATCTAGATATGAAACACTCACTGCAAGTCTCAATAGCAGATTCAAGTTCGTAAGTGACCGATTCGAGGAGATTTCAACCAACTTGAATGTGAACAACAATACACAATTCGATGAAATATCAAGAGAGTTTCAAGATTTGAAATCCAAACTTAACAATTTGGAAACTCTCTCTACTGATCCTGATGCATTGGAGCCAAAGTTAAATGAATTGTCCTCCAAATTGAATCATTTGTCGACTATCAACGACAATATCGAACAAATCAAGAGTGATATCTTCGCTAAACTAATCGAGTCTTTACCAAACCATTTGCCCATCTATTTGAAGGATAGAAAGATTCATTACATACCCGAGTTTCAAAAGTTTCTCTATAATTTTGTTGAAAACTACGGCGCTCAGTCTGGTAGAAACTCAACATCTATAAGTTGGAATGACTTTATTGCCAAAAATGACATAAATCTCAAGAACTACGTCAATGCTGCTGTCAAGGACGGGAATTACAGAACCATCTCCAAAGAGAGCTTCGAGAAAGTTCTTGAAAGCAGAATTTCCCAAAATAATGAAATTATATGGCAGAAATTCAATAGTCTAGTTGATAACTTGAACTTAAATTCCAATGCTACCCGTATTGATGTTACTCAATCTAGTAACAAGGTGATTCTAGACAATCTTCTTGATATATTTGCAAAAGGCTCTACTAAAATCAACTACGCTGACTATAAACTTGGATCAAGGGTTCTAGGTTTTTTGACCTCGACTGGCATCGATTTCGTTAGTCAAAAACTGTTGGCAAGGAAGTTGCTTCTAGGATGGTATGACTATTTGAGTTCCAATGGTTTGAATAATCCGAAGAATTGGAAATTCAATGCCAATAATGTCTTGATTGACGGAGGTCAATACTGGCAATGTGAATCTAAAGCTTGTTCGTTTGGTGTTCGTTTGTTTAGTTCAGTTATTCTCACTGATATCATAATTAAAAATCCTTTGGAGCAATTTCCCGACCACTTATCTCCCCCTGATAAAGTTTCCATCTATGTGAAACCAAAAAATTCAGACCAAGTAAAGCCATTACTTGAGTACTTGAATGATTTCAAAATCAATTTCAAGAATACTTCTAACAAGTATCTCTCCAAGTTTGTCAAGATCAAGGAGATTGATATTAATCCAAATAAGGCCATAAACCGGATCCAGTTGCCCGTTAGTTTGGTAAATTTACGGATTCCAGTTAAGGATTTATACGTTGAGATTAGCTCGAGACATGGTTCCAAGGTTGGATTATACAGTTTTAAAGCATATGGAATAAGTGAATTCAATTCATATAAATACAGTGAAGAATTTGATTTACTATTAAACAAATTGACTGAACAACAAGAAGAAGTTGAAGAACTGGGAAGTTTAAACCTCGAAGATTTTTCAACAAATGAATATTACGAGAACCATGTCTTAGGTGATGATGAAATTTTAGTTTAATACCTCCATCATTGTGTAATTTAGTTAATAAAAAGAATTGCAATTACAAAAACATAATAACTTGAAATGCATTAAAGAATAGAAATACAAAATTGAAATTGAATTTCTCTGTCTGGATCTATCAACACGAGATAAGAAAAGGAAAATAAATAGATGGTTCAAGAAACAAATTCAGAAAATGTTAGTTGAAGATTGAATGAGTATCATGTTTTTCATTTTGATGGTCGAGTTTCCAATCCTTATTTTATGGAATAATTTATTCGTCGTCATCGTCTTCATCTTCGTCATCACCACCTTCGAGGAATTTACCCTTGACATCTTTCCATAATTTACCTTGGTTGTGGGCTTCGTACCATTTGGTCACACCAACATCGAAGAACCCTTGGAAAGCAAAAGCAGAGGCGAAAATGGTAGCCACGTAAACGGAGTTTCTCTTGAACAAAGCAGTGAACTATAATTGTTAGTAAACTTGATATTGAATCATCTCACATATAAAAATAAATCTCCATTTTGGAGAACACTTAATTCGTTCCGACCTCTGTCTTCCTGAGTTTTGCATTCTTTTATATGTTGCCACGTTCATGAAAACATACCATTGTGATGTGGATATATACAGCGTAAGTGTTAAAGAATCGAACGTTATTGATGTTTCAATGAAAAAATGATTACATTTAGCGCACTATTTTTCAACTGTTGTTGATTGGCTAAAATTTTTGCACCGTTTGTCGCGAATTGCATCTTTTGCGACAATATTGTGTCGCGAACATTCGAGATAATGAGTAAACTAAGCAAAGTTTGTTACATGAATTCAATTTAACAATTGGAAAAAACTTCCTCATGAATTGATTTCGAATGGAAATGCAGGTCGAATGTGTAGTTGGACATCTGTTTCACTTTTGTTCGAGTGTGGGATTTTAGCTGTGATTTTGCAAGAATTCTTCAACAATTCACAAAATTTGGTCTATTTTTCGTATTCACACAGCTGACTACATTTGAAATTCTAAATTACAGTATTGAAATATACATCTAGTTGAGATCAGCTTTTTTCAAAGCATCAGCTGCTTCAGTGACTGCTGCATCCTTGTTATCCTTTCCGGCACCTGGGTACATGGTACCCTTATTCTTGACCTTCTTCACCTTCTTTTCTTCTTTCTTTGCAACTGGGTAACCCTGTTCTGCGGAAAGTTGAAAGTCTTTGTCTTGCTCGAACAGTTCACGAATTGGGGCTAACAATTCATTGATTTTTTCCGCAACACCGGCTTTCAAGTCAATTGGAGATAATTTCTCTTCAACAAAATCCGACTTCAATTTTTCAAGAGAATCGTACTTGATGGCACCACCGTATTTCTCTGGTCTGTCAACAAAGAAGTCGAATGTTTCTTTACCAGCTTTCAAAGATTGTATTGGTTGGACGACATTTTCAACGAATGCAAGAAGACCGTTATCAGCGATATCACCTGCGGCACAGTAAGCACTGTTGACCTTCTTTTTAACGGTTTTAGGTTCTTCTAAGACGTCAATCTTGGAGTTAGGATCAGATGCACTCATCTTACCACCTTGGCCCAAACCAGGAATCATTGGGTTCATTAAGTGGGCTCTTTTCTTGTAACCGATACCTGGTAAATTTTCTTCAGCCAAAACAAAAATCTTTCTTTGATCAACACCACCGAATTGAACATCTACATCCAAGTATCGTTCATCCAAAGCTTGCATCAATGGGTAGATCAAACCAGACAACAAAGGATTGGCCACTTGTTTCACCACATCAGCACCTGCTCTTTTAGCATCATTTTGAGACACTTTATTAGATAATTTGAAAAGATCCATGGTATATTCAGCAGACAATTGGTATTCGGAACCAGTAACAAATTTCAATCTATCAATTGGGACATTGATGGAAGTTAAAATAGCTTTAACCACGTGAGAGTAATATTTAGCTCTGTATTGAACAACTTCCAAAGGTGCCTTCATGTTATCCAAGTAGGCATGTAAGTCAGCAATCAAAACGGTCACTTCACATCCGGCTTTCAATAAATGTGCCAATTTGATCATTGGGACGAAGTATCCACAATGTGGTTTACCAGTTGGAGCAGTACCCCAGTAAACTTTCAATGGTCTTTTTTCATTTTCAAGAACGTTTTTGATGATTTGTGGATTAAGAACTTCTTGAAGTCCTCTGGTAATTAACTCGAACTGTTCAGTTGGGTCAGAAAGCACAGACATCTTGATGATTATAAGTGTTAAAAACTTATCTTTAAGAATTATGACTCGTAAATTCTGAAAAATTTTCGACCCTCGCTTTGCGCCTACCAAATTCTCGTTAGTGCCAGCTCCCAACCGAACTATCTTTTCCGCGGTGCCAACATTGGCACCTCGAGGTGAAAACTGGGCCTACTGTCCGTACCAAAAGTCGCACCAGTTCGGTAAAGCCCACACCATGGCTAGGCACATGGAAGCTGGAAGAATCCAACAGAAAATTAGTTCGCACTCTTCACCGTTAGTAAGCGACTGCAATTTTAGATAGCGAAATTAACTTGTAATAGATTGGTTTCTTCCTGTTGATCGATTAAGTCCAGTGACATCTTTTTGCAACATATCCAACTCCAAATCAGGTCAATTACCCACGTCTTGTCACCAGTGATTCCTCCAATAATCTCAGCTTTTTTTTTCGAAGTTTTAGCATAAATCCAATTGCATATCCATGCCCCCATGTATGACGATTTGAAAAGTTTCCTAGTTGATCTTCCTTCTCGTTTGGAGTTCACCGACGTTAAAGCTGTTCGCCAGAACTTGTTCAAGGCTTTATATTATTCGGTCACCAACAACGGGGAGTACTTAGATCACTTGTTCTCCGTACCCGCTGAAGAGAAGGTGAAACTTCAAAACTATGGGTTCCCAATTGCTACGGTGATAGAGAGAAGACCTTTCTTTAACGTGAAGAGAAAAGAAAAATGGAGTCACTCCAAGGGTAAAGCATGTGCTAGACCATTCAAAAGGGGTGAAGCAGTTTTTAGATGTGAAGAATGTGGTTTTGACAATACCTGCGTTCTTTGTCATTTTTGCTTTAACAAAAGAGATCATGTTGGTCACAATGTTACATTCTATACATCAACAGGATCCAATGGTGGTGTATGTGACTGTGGTGACCTGGAAGCATTTCTTAAAGAATTGCATTGTAAATGTATTAATGACGCCAGCTCATTAGATTTGGAAGATGATTTCTCTAAGGCCATTGAATCCACCATAAATACATGTCTTGTCTACATTCTAGATGTGATGAATTTCTCCATTCACACCCTCCCATTTATCCATCAAAACATGAATGGTAGAGGCTCTCTTGCTTTCACCACCAAGCATATCTCAGATTTCTCATCATTACCTCCTTCTTCGTATGGCGCAATTGACTCCAACTCCGACAATTTGTGGTATCTCATTCTATGGAATGACGAAAATCACGATTACCCAGAGGCTGAACATGGCATTCGGGCAGCAATCGGATGCTCCTCACAAAAGGCAAAAAATCTTGCAACTGAAATTAATAGTGTTGGTCGTTGTATCTTAACGGAGGCAAAGGACTATACTGCTTTGTTGTCGGCCCAAAGACTGGCCGAAGCAGATGGATTGGTAGCAACTATCATGAGTGCTAGAGATTACATGAGAGAAACAATCGTCCAATATATTGTGAGTTGGTTAAGTGACGTGACGGAGTTCCTGGGGAATGTAGCATTCAAAGCTACTTGTCAAGAGAGTTTGGCAAATCTTTTACTCAAACCGGGTTTTGAATTCTCCAAAGAATTCCCAATGGAATTTTTACGGAACTCCAATATAGACACGAAGGAAGCATGCTTCCAAAATGGTCTCGTATACGATGGAAAGCTTGTTGATTTGGGCCCATGTTCCGTTAACCCTGAAGCATCAGTAACTTCATTGAAAAGACCAACCAAGAATGTTTTCATCCATGAGAATAAAGTGTCTCGCATAGATAACTCTATGCTTCAATTCTTACTTTGTTTCGACATTAGATTCCCTTCCGTCGTAAGAAGGAAGTTGGCTAATTTGCTCATCCCACATTTGATTGCTGATGTTGACAAGAAGGCACAGTTTGCTGAACAATTTGTTGCGATATATCCTATGTTATTAAATATCTTCGCCCTTTCAGACCGTGAAGAGGAACTCAATCTTTTGAATGAAATCCCTACCCAATTATTTACATGCCCCAAAACCGTTCTGACCATACTTCAAAAAGATCAAGTCGGTAACATTCTTGGTACAGTTACCCAATTGATAGAGCAACATTCAACCAGAATAGATCCCATTAGTGGTTACCCAAACTTCATCAAAATAGTTTTCGACAGAAGAAGTAAACGGGAGCACAACAAAACAAAAGTTGCTATAGTCAGAGGAATCAGAGATGTGATGTACCTTGTTGACAAAACCACTTCAAACGTCGACAAACTTCAAGTGTTCTTATCTAAGGACAACCTTATAATGCTTCTACTCTTCTTGAGGAATTTCCAAGGTTTTTGGCAAATTGAAAGGAAATATGGTGAGCATGTTGAACGAGAAATATTGGACTTTTTGGTTCATTATGAATATTCATCTCCCGTTTTAAACATTATCAATCATCTAGTTGATTCACCAACTGAAAATGTTGAATACTTACGCAACGCGGTTCAGCTCATCATCGAGTTTTTGAACTTGAGAAGACTTAAGAAGCATGCTCCTGGGATTCCCGACTTCACTGTAAGTAGAGACCCAGTTTCTTTCATCAATCCAATTAACTCTTTGCTTTCTTTAATAATACAGTACAAAGGATTCAGCAATTTTGAAGATTTGTTGATCACTCCCTCCAATACTGATTTTTCTGCCATTTCAGATATATCGTTGAGAAGTATTGTCCTAGGGTTTCAAGTGAAGTCTGGATTTTGGATCAGAAATGGTGTTTCTGTATCAAGACTGGCGAATATGTATATGGGACCCTTTTTAAGGGACCTTTCGTTTTTCAGAGACTTCCATCTCAATCAGTTATCCGCAATAGTTCAAGAACCAAGCATTACAATGTTCAACTTCTTGGACAGATGGGAATTTTTGGCGTGGTTCAATGGTGAAGTTGAACATGACAAAACGGTTTACGATCATAGATTCAGCTCCATGGCAGAGTGTTTTATCACTTTCCTCTATAACCTCATAGTGGATAGAAATAATTTTACCACAACATCTCATGAAGAAAGAGTTAAACACAAGGTTCGGAACGCTATTTGCTATTCATTGTGCGAGGAGCCGAAAGCTTATTCAGACATTAAACCAGATAATGATGTCGAGGTGACTGAAGTTGTCGATTACGACGAGATTTTGGAAGAGATTGCGGATTACATTGAGCCTTCTGGATACCTTGGAACGGGGTTGTACAGATTGAAGCCATCGGTGCTCGAGACTTTAGATCCCTTGAGTTTATATTTGGATCCAAGCCAACAATTTCAGACAGTCGCTGAGGCCTTGATGAAGAGTATTTCCAGAAGCAGAAAAATCGATGAAAAAGAAGTTGTTTTGCAGCCGAAAATCATACCATGTGCTTCTGACGCTGTCAATGAAAGACTAGGTCTGTTTGCAAAGACCAAACAGTTTGCCAAACTCGTCTATAAGTTATTACAAGTTGCAATTGATTCTTCTGATGAAACTTATTTACCACAATTATTGCATTTGATTCATGCAACTTTGAAAGATGATGAGATCTTACACGGGGACGAATATTTAAACGACGCTTTCGTCACCATACCAATCAGCGATCTTCTTTTGACAATAGTAGAGTCAAAAATGTCGACTCATGTCATCTTCAAGGCTGACTTCATTATTGGGGAATTGATGAGGAAAGATCACAGAATCGTGGAGTCCCTTATAGACTGTTTTGGTGAGGATCATATCAGGACTTACAAGAGAAGGAAGGCAGCCGCTTCGGAACAAGAGAAAGAGACTAAGAAGAAACTATCTGAAGCTCGTAAAGAGAAAGTGATGAGGAAGTTTGCAAAACAGAGAGAGAAATTTTTGGAGAAGAATGCTGAATTTGCATCCAAGTCTAAAGACCAAAACGATGCTACTGAATCAGAACACAGTGCAAAGGTTTGTGTTTCATGCGGTGACGCAGAAGCAGTTGACAAGCCCTTTGGTTTGTTCGTTAGCTGTGTCGATGCTTCTGTTTTCTTTATCATGCCTCACGCTAACTCGGAGGGAGCATTTTGCGACCCGTTGCATGGAAATATTCCGCTCTGGCCTGAAGAGTATCCATACGCAGAATACAAGGACATTATATCTGGAACTGTGGCTGTTCTGTGTGGTCACGGAATGCATTTATCATGTTACGGTCAAATCAATGCAAAATCCTTTTACTGTCCGCTCTGCCATCAACTCATCCATAATATTATTCCAAGTTTTTTACCACCCAAAGATGGTGGCGGATTACCCAAAGACTATTTGGAATACGAACCTCTTCACGATAGGTATAATCAATTGGTACATTCGAAATTGGATGAAAACAAAGCAAAATTATTCCCTTATCTTATCAATGAAGATTACTTCTACACGGATGAATCCGTGATGCTCTCCTATGGGCGTATACTCGAAGAAGGAGTTGTCAAAGGCTTCCCAAAGAAAAAGTACCTAGATTCAAGTACCACAATGGATTCGCACTTTGATTCGATGGTATCCATGTCTGCTTTGATTGCTGACACTATTCGGGCAAACGAATTGGCTACCAGGTTTTCTAGTGAGTTTCATCTCGGGTCATACATTGATGATATTTCCGCTTCTACGAAAACTTTATTAAAGAATCTAATACAGTGCAGGGCATATCTTCATCGCCTAGGATGGAAAAAGTTCGGTAGAGATTACAGCTATGACAGTCAAATTCAGACATTTTGGGAAAAACATGACTCCACTTTAGACGTATTTCAAGAGATGGTGCAATTGTTCTTTCAAACCGACGAGTCGTTTATTACGCTAGCTCGTTGGGCTTTGGTAAAGCAGTTAACATTGATCATCTTCAAATATTCGAGTGTTGATTTCAGAACAAGGTACAATATAAACTCATTTAAATTCGACGAAGATGCAACCAGTGCTATTAAGTCAATGAAATCAACATTGAGGGAAATGAATTCTGATGATCATTTCAATAAACGAACTGATGAAGAGTCGTACTTTTTGATTCAAAGGTGCTCATTTCCGCTTTTGAGAAGGCTCTGGATATTAAAATACCTACTTGTTTCGAAAAATCTTGGTGATCATAGACACGGATTTGAGTCCAAGCTGGATGGATTTGATGTTTTCTGTGATTCCGAAGAAGAATCATCTGATGAATTGTGCATTGCCATAGGCATACCAACAATCAGCAAGCTTTTGACGGAAATGTTCACGAGAAATGGAAATTCAACATTCTCACAGAGAATATTTGATATTCTCTTCAATGCAAAACTTCCTGGCGTATCTGTACGAATCGATTATCCAGGTCTTGTCAGATTGGTACAATTACCACATGATTACAATGAATGTATCGTGAACTATGCCAAACATTATAAAAACGCTGACCAATTACTCTGTTTACATTGTAATGAAAAAACCAGCTCTCCATCATCCCATGCTAAGTATTGTGGCGGCAATAGCTCGATTTTCTTTTCCCCAAGGCATAACAAGTACAGACATTTTATCTCGCTTGAAAGTCCTTTCATGGTAGAGACCCCGGGACATTATATGTCAAAGCACGGCGAAGTTAAAGACAGCAGAAATCCCGAAAAGGCTACCCTTAATGATGATCGCTTCTTGCAACTTAACAAAATGTGGCTTAATCAAAGTATATTCAGTTTGACATCAAGAAGCATGTTTGGTTCCACACGTCGCTTGCAGACTGGTTTCCCATTTGAGCAGTTCGCAAATGAATCTGAAGAAGGCGAAGACTTTATGGAAGATGAAGAAGAAGTCTTTTTCCCAGAAGTTGTTCAAGAAAATCAAGATAGTGATGATTCTGACTATAGCATTGATTGGGTTGGATGAGGTTTATCTGATCATGAAGATTACGATATTTACACATTTGCCCAATGAATTTAGAGTGTATATATATTAAGAGATATTATTTACAAAGTCTCCCAGCCGCCGGCATCCATGACACTGTCAAGCTTTCTAACAATGTAGTTTGGGACATTATGTTCCAACCATACTTTACGTATGAACTCTTCATAACGTGGCTTCATTAAATACAAGGTTTTACCTTTTTTCGATTCACCAGAAAGCTCACCGTGTTGGTCGAGGAATGGGGCATTGTAGAAGGATCCTCCATTCTTATGAAGAAGAAGAATACTCCTTTCTTTGGGGAGTAAGAATATACCAACATTATTTGGACATTCTTTAGTGAAATGTGTGGTACATTGACCTTCTTTGGAACCCACCGAGCTTTTTTGCACATCAACGACTTGGCTGCAAAAAAGGCAAACCGCAGGATCTTCAATTGTCATGTGAGGATTATTGTACTTATCAGAATAGTAGTATTTCGAGAAGAAATCATCTAAACGATCTGGTAAATCGGCTAACTTAACAATTCCAGGAAATTCCATGGTTTTACTCATCTTAAGCTCCTCGAGAGACGCCGGACTAGAGACTTTCCTATACTCAAGGAAATTATTGAAGCATTGAAACTCATAGCTAGCTTCAGTATTAAGTAGGTTAGACAAAACTTGATCCAATGAGCTCAACTTGAGAAGAGAACACAACTTGCTGGCCTCCAAGTCGAAACCAGAGATCTTGGAAATATCAATTGAATCCAAATCGGCACAACAAACAAATGCATAGATAGCAGCTCTTCTTAAAAAGGGGGTTATTGCCTTCAAGAGCATAGAATAGATAACGAATCCGAATTTGACATTGTTCATTATATTTGCCTCCTCTGGCCTGATGTCTCCTTCTTTCATTTTCTTGAATAGCTCTGCTGCTAGGTTAGCTTGTTCGTGTGTTATTTGCTTCGTGATTGGAATTGCCAAAATATCATAATCCGGGTTTACATAAAAATCGTGCTTCGAGATCTCGTGAGTGATTATTTGCAAACTCTGGATTATGTGACCGACAAAGCAGGCACTTGCGATGGCATTGAACAGGAACCCAGTGCTTGGTAGCGGGAAAACGTTAACCAAAGTTTCAAAAAAGTCATGTTCTAAAACGGATTTGCTGAGATTACTTGGGCATAATGTTAAAAGACTCGCTAACATTTTAACATGTGCGTTGGCCTTGGGATTCGATGATTGAATCCAGTTATTGATCTTAATGAGCAAGCTTGTGTTCCTAAATTCATTCAATGTCCTCAAATTAACCAAAGTATTATTTGAAAGCTGATCGATAACTATGTTGCCAGACGTACCTCTTAAGCTAATTTCAGAGGATTTGATACTATTCACTAAAATATGAGATGAATCCGCTTTGAATATTTGAGGGAATGTAAGTAGTGAAAGGATCTGGAACATGTTTGAAAGAAGCATCCTAAAATGCTGCTGATTCATGGAAGCATTAGCTGTGGAACTAGTGCCAATCATTTCAATGGCCGAAGTAGAAAGACTATTGGCATCTTCGATATCAGAATTTGATAGCTCGGTGAACGATTTGAGCCATACATCATCATGGATTTGTTCCGAGGAAAAACCTTCTAGTGTGAAAGAGCTATCCTTGGGAGATACGAATTTATCAAGTGATCTTTTGTTTGTAGTCCATAATATTGGAAAAAACATATTATTGAGAGCTTTGCAAAGTGGACATAGAAACTCTCTATGGTCCACATTCTCCGGTGAGTTTCTCGTTATTTGGCCCGTCCTGTTTCTGTTACTGTTGAGGAAGTTGATATAGCATTGGAAGTGCATACCGTGGCCGCATGTCAGAGAAACCAACTTGCTAGTGACATCTTCTCGTTGAGAAAACCCTGGACCAATCACATTGTTATCCTTCGACTTTCTCATGAATGTTTTCCATTCCTCCGTGAAGTGTTCACTATCGGCCTCGTGCTCGTCCTCGTTCAAATTTGTCTGGTCCGAGAATGACTTAAGAAACCAATACTTGTCATCAAATGGTACATCTCGGAATTCGGAAGATTTTGAAATATGAGCGATTATTCCAAAAGGACCAGATTCATCTGAAGCATTTTGACAGAGAATGCAATGAGGTTCGGGAAATTTCCAGCCAATCTCTTCTTCGTAGTCTTCCATTTCAGTGTCACTAATTTCAGAGCCTTCAGCCAAATTATTTTGAATGAATGAGGACTGTTGTTTTTTGAACTTGTTCATCAATTTGATCTGCCTCTCTTTGGCTATACGCTTCTTTCGCTCTAGATCACCCTCGAGAGGTTCGTCCTTGTTATTGTATTGCAACTTAGAAGAATCGAAGCCGTCAATGGAGAGTCCCATAAGGTGGGGTAAATCGAAGTGTCGGTTCAAGACTATGGAAAAAATGCACCGAATCTTAGAGTGATGTTCTTTGAACACCTCGTCCAATAATATTTCGTACAAAAGTTTTGCAATTGAAGTTTCACCAGCCTTGGATACTCTGAGAAATTGCCTATAGAATGTACCATAAGTCCTCTCGTCAATATTCTGCTCCAAAGCACAAATGTGAATCAAATGTAAAGCCGTCTCCAAAAGACTCTCCATTTTTCCAATACCCCCGTCAATCACAAACTTCAACGATTTCACAATAAAATCGGAAAAATAATCTGAAGTGCTGAAGTTCCCGATAAACCGATAAACCCCCAAATCGCCTGGATCTCTATCCTTGGGGTGAATCACGATCTCTGAAAAAGGCTTCAAGGTTTTTTTATGTATCCTATTTTTCACAAATTTGATTGCGTCATCCTTCGTATTCGTAGAATAACTGAAATAGTAAGGGTCAATTTGATCGAAATATTTTTCTTTCAACTTGTACTCCCCGAGGTCATTGGCACCTTTCGGTGGAGAAAAATGTGACATCTCTTCCAAAATGATATCGAAGCGTTTTTCAGATGTTATATGGTCAGGTATGAAAGAGCATAATTTGGTGTATTTCATAGGACCAAAGCATAAGCTATGAATTATCTCATTCTTGATTCTAATCTCGTTTAGTGCCTTCTCATCGGATATTCCTTTTAAGTAGAGATCTTCGGTCAACACGTGAATGAAGAAGTTAAGACAGTCCTCAACAACATATGGTAGAGTATTGGAATCATATCTCAGTTGGGACACTACTTCGCCTTCCACATGATCCTTAGGCATTGCTTGAGCCCAGTCATCTAGCAATAACCATCTGTTAAACAAGATGTAGCAGAATAAGTTCGGATCGGTACAATTGATGAAGACTTGCAATAGAAAAATGTCACGTAAATAGCCGCTCTCTCTCAACCCGGTGTTACGGTACAATTGAAGTTGGGTTTTGACACTATAACCATTTCTGACCCAATAGCCAGACTTGATCTGTGACATAAGCACGATTGTTCTGATAGGGTACTCAAAGATTGCTGATAATTGGTTGAATGATTCGATATCCGAAGATGCATCCCCCTCGCCCTGCAGTGAGATACAATTGAAAGTCTGTTTGAGTTCCTCGATTGACTCAAATTGGCTTAATTCAATGAGCCAAGATAAGAAGGAGTGAATCGGGTGAAGAAAGCTTACCCTGCCCTCATCAATACGAAACGTATTAACCTCAGCTTTAGTCAAGGGTTCGTAAGTATGGCCGACACTATTCATTAGGTCGGTAGTTTCTTCAATAGTTGAGCTTTGCAAAGTTTCCATGGACAATAAGAATTTGAGCACGTAGTGTATGGCTTTGGATGAAATTTGCTGCTTCGAAATCTTATCAACCTTGGTGAGCCTTGGGAGGCAATGAGCTATGTATGCACCAAATTGGTATATTACCAGAATAGCATGGAAGAATGCTGTATAGTCGGGACTTTCATATTCCACGTGGTTTTTACTTTCTCTTCTCATGATGGGTTTTCCTTGAAAGAGGGCCAAAATATCACAACCCATATAGATGATGTCACTTGATAGTATATGCTGTGGGTTTTGAGATCTACTCAAAATATAACCGATGTCGAAGAAGATTTGGCCCCATCTTCTATTCTTGAGACTTGCAATCGAGATTTCAAGTGATCTCAAAAGAGTTGAAGGCGTTTTAATCTGTCCTGTTGACAAAAATCCATAAATGGTTGCAAAAATTCTGGATAAGTCGCCGTGTTGTACTATTGCTGTAGAGTTTGTTGGACAAGTAAATAATTGAGTGGCCAAAGTGGACATAATATTAATTTCAGGTTCTCTGTCCAAAGTGAGGAACATGTCGGCAATAGTAGGGTATATGTCAACATATTGACAGCAAATGATGTACTTATAATTGAGGCTTGTAATCAATGAAGTAGAATACATGTCATGTAAAACTTCTCTAATTGACTTCCAAAATCGAATGTCAAGGTATACCATGTACTGGAATCTGGATCCGGAATGACTTTTGAAGAGGTCGTAATCATCAGAGTTTTGGTCGTATTCGCATTCATCGCACATATCCTGAGGTAATCCCCATCTAGTTGGGGTAAATGACCAATGATCTTGAGATGATTCGGAGTCATGTTTGAAAGATGGTATTTTAGGTATGTTGAGGTCAGCATCTAACTTACCAGTCAAGTATCTAGAAGGCAAATTAGAAGTATCACGATTTTGGCGTAACAAACCTTTATTCCATTTACCACAGAATGCCTGACAGAATAGATCTTTGGCTTTTGTATTGATTTTGAAAAGTTCCGACTCGGTTAGGTCTCTTAGAAATATTAATATCTCGTCACACATTTCTTCCCTGAAGAAATCCCGGTGGCTTCTTATACACGAAGCCAAGCCAGTGGAGCTTAAGATATTCTTCCGTTCCTCCAACAAATCTAAATCAGAAGAACTCAAAACTTTGGCCTTACCATAGGATTGAACTCTTTCAGTTACCATGGTTGCGAACTGAATGACTTTTTTACTGGCCAAGTGAATTCTTTGCACTGCATCCCTGAAATGGCGAATTTGGTCATTGTAGACAATTAAGAAGAATTTGTCACTATTGGTATCCTGAACTTCTCCTGATTGATAGCCATATTTTGATGGGTCTAGAGTACACTTTTCGGAAACCAGACGTAGTGGCTGTGAATGGGAGCCATCGTTGTGGAGGTGCAAATCACTATTTGCCATCACATCGATGACGAAATCTAGAAGGATTTGAATGGTTGATAAATATGAATGCTGAAAGTCTGAAGGCATGATCTTGTCCTTTAGTAACAGGCCCTCACCATCTTTAGAGCTGTAGGGGCAAGGGAAATCTCTAATCCAGGCTTCTGGATCTCCGCAATCACACACACCACCGTTTTCTCGCTGGCAAATGGTTATATGGACCATATGGCCTTCGTGAACATCAGGGCGGAAGCAATGGGAGCAAAGTGCGCAAGTGTCATCGAATCCGCAAGTCAAACACCGGTATATGGGTTCACCCTTCCTGAAGATTCGAGAGCATGGTTGGTCGTAATAGTGGAAAGCGTGATGAGAATGAATTTGATATTTGGGATCTCGAGTCTGGTTACATCTTTTGTAGTAGTTCAAGAAAAGCCAATCGAAATCGGAATCTATGACTTGTATTATCAGATTCGGAGAACCTTCGTTGTTGGTGAAAGCTCTAGGGAAAAGCCAATCCATATAGGAACCGTCATTAGATAATGCTGTGAAGATAGCACGTCTGATATCTTTCCTTGCGGCGTCATTGAATTCAAAATTGTATGTGGAGGGAAGTCCAAACAAGAATCTACGAAGCCGATCGAGATTCTCCGTCATTGAGACTAAATTGACTAAGGAATAAGATAATGATACAAATATCATCTATAGTAGGCGCCAATTTTCGCCATCTAAACAAGCGTCGTGCGCGGGTGCGATCTCATTTATCTTTGGTCCCCAATTACCACTTTCAGCACTGAATAAGCACTAAAACAAACTGAAACTAGAATGGAAGAAGGGCCCATATATTACATGCCCAATGTTGAAATCAACAAGCAAAAGCTACAGCATGTACACAATGTGACGTCTTTGACCTTGGGCGTGGCAGCAGGAATTTTATCGCTCGAATCCATATATGGATTTATATTCTACGCCCTTGGTATCAGCATCGCCAACTTGGGCTTCTACATACACTGTTGCCTGGGCACAGCGGAGAAATACTTCCGCAACCCACTACAGGAGATTTTCGTAGCTGGTTTGGGGAGCAATGTGGCGGGGTTCATCATGATGTGGTGTTTGGTGTATGCATTAGTGAAATAGAGAAGTAATTCGGAATATTATAATAATAAACGGTTCAAATATTGAATGTAGTCAATGAGATATTCTGTACTCGTGCAGTGATTAGAATGAATGATTTCTAGGTCAATTGGCGAACTCAATTGCAATTTTAGTAGGTGAAAACTGAGGTGTGTGATTGTGAATCAGTCTACATTAATGAGTGACAAGAAATGCGCAACTGAAATACGTATCAGGATAAATAACACCTTCATTACTTTTCCAATTGAGCAATTAAATACAATGGAAAAAATCGATTTATACACCAATTCCAAGCGGATCCAAGACACCTACGATAAGGTGGTCAGAGGTGATGCATCAGTCAAATTCGTGGTTTATTCTGTTGATAAATCCGGGGTGTTGGATGTGGACGAATCTGGCAATGGTGATTTGGATGAATTCATCCAATACTTCGAAGACGGAAAAGTTCAATTCGGTTTGGCTCGTGTCACTGTTCCAGGCTCTGATGTGTCTAAGATCTTGCAATTGGGCTGGTGCCCAGATAATGCTCCAGCAAAATCTCGTTTATCGTTTGCTACTAATTTTGCTGAAGTTTCCAAAGTTTTGAGTGGTTATCACGTCCAAATAACCGCCAGAGACCAAGACGACTTGGACGTTGATGAATTCTTGCACAGAGTTGGTGCCGCAGCTGGTGCAAGATACTCAATCCAAACTTCTGGTGGCGCCGCCGTCACCAAGAAACCTGCTCCTGCTAAGCCTTTGCTGACCGGATCAGCTTCTTCGAAACCATCGTTTGTACCCAAATCAACTGGGAAACCAATTGTTCCATCGGGTACCAAGCCACCTGCCCCAATTGTGCCAAAGCCTGCCCCCAAACAAGACGACGATGAATGGGGTGGAGAAAAAGAGATCGAAGAACGTGATTTCTCCAAGAAACCTTTGGAAAACGTTCCTTCCGCCTATAAGCCAACTAAGGTGGACATTGACAATTTAAGAAAACAAAAATCAGACACTATTTCTTCGCAACCAAAACCCTCCGCTGTTGCCACTCCTCCATCGAAGGACGATGATACCGAGCCAAAATCCTTGTCTGACAGAATGCAAACTTACAAAAGTAACGAAACCTCCGATTCTGGTGACGGAAGATTGACTTCCTTACCTAAACCCAAAGTGAGCCACTCTGTTGCTTCTCGCTTCACTCCTCAACAATCTTCTTCGAATGCTCCATCTTTCGGTGCTAAACCAACTTTCGGCAACACCGCCTCTAAGAAAGAGGTATTGGGTGGTGCTTCTAGAAACTTTGCTAATGAAGGTGGCAAAACTCCAGCTCAAATCTGGGCTGAAAAGCGTGGTCAATACAAGACTGTTGCTTCCGAAGACGCGGAACCAGTGAGCGCTTCCAATGGTAATGAGTTGGCTGACAAGTTCAAGAGCTTGGGTGTTAATCACGAGCCAGAGGAAGAAGAAGCCCCAGAAGAACAAGAAGAACAAGAGCCAGAACAAGAACAAGAAGAAGAACAAGAGGAAGAGGAAGAGGAAGTCTCTGCTCCAAGCTTACCAACCAGAAATCTCCCACCCCCACCAGCCGCCAAAGAGGAACCAACACCTTCTCTTCCAACTCGTAACTTGCCTCCTCCTCCAGTCAGAAATGTTCCTGCTACCGCACCAAGTATAGCTAAGGAAGAACAGGAGGAAAAGGAAGAAGCTACTCCTCCAACTCTACCATCGAGATCAGAACCAAAGAAGGAACTCGCATCCGCCGTTGCCGAGTATGATTATGAAAAAGATGAAGACAACGAAGTTGCTTTTGCTGAAGGTGATTTGATCGTCGAAATTGATTTTGTTGACGATGATTGGTGGTCTGGTAAGAACTCCAAGACCGGCGAGGTTGGTTTATTCCCTGCATCGTATGTGTCCTTGAAAGAAGGAGATTCCGATGCTGCTGCTGAAGAAGAATCTACCCCAGCTCCACCAAGTTTACCATCCAGAAGTCAATCTGAACCAGAGCCTGAAGCAAAGAGTGGGCCCAGTGCAGTTGCCGAATACGATTACGAAAAGGACGAAGATAATGAAATTGCGTTCGCTGAAGGTGATTTGATTGTCGAAATTGACTTTGTCGATGATGACTGGTGGTCTGGAAAGCATTCCACTTCCGGTGAGGTTGGTTTGTTCCCAGCTAACTATGTTAAATTAAACAATTAAATTGTTGTCATGATTGTCCAAAAAAAGTTGTTTTACGTCAAAATAGATATTGTAGAACTATAAATATGTCTTCTTTATTGATCATTCGCTCATGTATTGCTTGACGGCTTCTCCCCAGGAGAAGCGTCTTTTGTAAAATCCCAAATCATTGGGCAACCCACCAATACCCTTGACGAATTCATCAGCTAATCCTTCCTGTTTGATCTGACTTAGTGGAGTTAAATAAGTACGGATGGTCATAATCACCGCTCGAGATATGGGTAACCTGGTTAGAACTTGTCTCTCTACTCTAAGAAAGGCGTTGTTTTCAAAATCAATTTCTTCCCTTTTTAGAGCTACTGCCTGGTCTCCCTCTCTTCCGTGACTCCCATCCAATTTCATAAGTGCTTCGTCAGAAGGCTCAGACACTTGAACTGACCAGTTATTTCTGTACCACATATCCTTTGGCTCTAACCTGTTGAAAAACCGAGCCATGCTCAATTGAAGGCGAGATTTGTATTGAGGAACTGGCTTGTGGATCAGAGAGATTGGCTGGTCAAACAGGTGGGAGGGGTCGAACCCAGCAGGGAAGCAATTGAGAGCAGCTCTTAGTTTGTATTCTTCGTTTGGGTCATTGGGGTTGTCTTTCAAAAGAAGAGTCAAATCTTCTTCGACAGTGGATGCAAGGCATTTTAAAAGATAATTCGTTGGTGTCTTTTCTGGGTTTAGGGGAATACGTTCGTTTCTTATCTTGTTGATAAGTACCTCTCCCTCCTTGACAAAATACATGGGATACCGACTACTTAGAAAGTTCACCACAGTGGAATAATATTCCCTTAAGGCAAAGGCTGCTCTCTCACTATTGCCAACATGTAATGTCTTCTCAGGAAAGGTTTCAGCCGACTTTTTTCTGATATCGGTGTTACGCAAGTAAGTATCTTCAAGGAGGAACCAATCTTGAGGATTCTTGGAAAGGTCTCGTATCCCCATCTGAGGCTTGAAGTTCTTCTTACCTACAAAAGGACGATAGGGTATTGGCTTCGCCTTGGCCCAATCAAAATCACGATCAACAGAAGAAATATTGGCCCAGACTGGCTTGATAACATTCTTTTTAGCAGCCGTTCTCTTTAGAAAATGCAACAAAAACAATCCAACGCTAATGCAAGCTAAGAAAGCCGGAAACAATTCCACCTGCATGCTATATAGCATTACTCGTAAATTGGGTTATTACAAGAAAAGATTTACTGAAAATAGCTTCATTTATATTGATATAAAATCGGAATCTCGATTCCGTTAGGTGGACCCATGTTACCTAAAATGGACAGTGAATGCGGGTGCAAAAAAAAATGATAAGGGAATTATAAAATCATATCGTTCATAAGTAAAGAAGTAAAGCTGGTTAACTCAATTCTTTCAATATTAGGGAAGTTTCGCATAATGCATTGCAACGGATAAACTTTTTCGCCAGCGAACTGGGCGTCATCTATGAATACACCCCTGACTCTTTCAACCATAAAGTTCATCTTTTTCAAGATATCATTAGCAATTGACACAATAGTGTTGAAAAGATGAGCATCGGTTAATACAGCCGAAGGGGTGGTAAAAGGTGTGATGGAAATAGAGGAGTCAAAGTAGAAGTAAGTATTGGATAGCATCAAATATGATTCGCGTTTGGCCGGGGAACCATTGACCTTTTGGAAATGATCAATCAAATCAGAGATTATATTCTGAATGTATTCGACACCATTGAAAAACATGAATAAGACTTTACCGTTGAATTTCAACTCATTTTGAGAGGGTGAAGAATCTGATTCATTTGATACCATTTTGCTATTTTTGTCATGGTGGTCTTTCAAATATTTCAATAAATCATTTAAATCTTCGAGGTAAGTGAAATGCGAATGAAGCGGCAACTCATTATTAGTCTTTTCATTAATTTCGATCAATTTGGATTCTGCTTGCTGCACAGTTCCGTTGGTAACAACAAGAACGTCATATTCCGAAGTTGGAACGCAAGTGTATCTTTGAATCATGGAGATAAGCGGCAAATTAAACGGTTATTCGTTAGATAAGCTGACGCTTTAGGAAAGCAGCGGAATCTGGGGTAAAAATTTAATAGTATAAATTGACTATCTATACTTATCTAAGTGGATTTCAAATTTTATTGGTCTGATAAGAAATTACTGTATATATATACCCAATTCATTTAAGGCATTTTTATTTCTGTTCCCAATTTTCATTGGCCAACAATAGACTTTTGTCAAAATGCCTTACAACTTTTTAATTGAGTAACCTTGCCCCAAAACATATTAAAGCATCAGTTTTCCCACTAGTGATTTGACATGTTCTACTCTTGGTTTGTTTGAAAAGTCTTATAAGCTATTCCGCTTCCTATGAATCTCATTTTACCTATTGATTCTGCCATTTTTAATCATTTTCCAATCCACTTCACCATGGCTTGGTGAAGCATTTTTGAGAATTTTTCTACCAATTGTGGGGCAAAATGTTTGTGATTTGTTCGTGTCCGGTTTACTCCTGCCCCCACAATAAATTTTATTGGCTATTTGTTTGGGTCTCGGTCAAACGGTCAATTGTAGTTACGGCATTTGGAATGTTTTCCATCATCTTACTCCACAATTATAGCATGGGTTGGTGGTAGAATTGTACACAAATCTGAATTTTTCCCCAAACAAACTCGTTGATTCGGCGTTTTTTCCCTACCTCCGTTGAGAGTCAGATTGACCCCACACTTTTTATTCGAACACGTATTACACTCTACGGTTCTTCAACCAAGTGGTTGTTGTCAGATTATGTTACATTCGCTAAAATTATCCTAAATGATGAGTGAAAGGTTGTTTAATTTCGATGATCCCTTGTTTCACTCCCAGTGCAGTCATGGCACTCATCCGAGAAAAGCCAGGAACGGAAGCTCACTGCGAAATAACATCAGTAATTTGTACTCTACGATGTGCTTTCGAGTCGGAGTGTTTCGTGGAGTGTTTTGTGGAGTGTTTCGGCCGGACTCTCTCCTCGTAATTAGGAGTCTCCCGGTGTATCTTCGGAGTTGTCGTTGTCAGACGTAGTAGATGCGTCGATGTCGGAAGGTGGTTGTGGGGTACTAGATCTAATATCCGGGGTAATTGGTTCTTCCGATTGTTGGGTGAACAGAATGTCACCAGCTGTAGTTGCATGCATTGTGGCAGTATCGGTTTCGTCGGAATCATGATCTTCATTCGTGGTGTCAATATTCTGAGATGATGAAGGCTCTAATTCTTCATCACTATTGTAAGAAGGTGGCTTGTGTGGCGGTATCAAACTGTTCAAAGTGATTCTTTCGTCGATTGAATTCACCTCGCTGTAAGCATTGTAACTGTACTTGTCTTGAGCCAATGCACCAATACTATTATCATCGTCATCATCATCTCGTTCATTTTCCTGGTGAATTTCCCAGAAATTTGGGGGAAAGTCAGATTCTCTTTCCAGCAAGTCTTCTTCGTCAACTTCGGACCTCTCTAACAATATATCAGCGTTGAACTTATTGTATGCTGGTGGCGCAGGGCCACTTCCTTCTAAGGGGGCAAACCCCCATTTCTTAACGTTACCTTCGATGAATACATAGCCCATCTGGCCCAAATTGACATGAACCGAGCACAAATTATTGGCTCCAACTATTGGAAAAATTTGTCCCTGATTGGCGATCTTGAAGTTCTTGATATGTCCACCAAGTTTCAGTTCACTAACTTTCTTCCCGTTTCTAGTGAAGAACACAGTCCCACTTCTAACTCTATATCCAACCCCAATGACATCGCCTTCTATTAATTTGGGGAAAGGTGGCTCAGTATCGATCTTGAAAGGTTGGCAGTGCCTTCTATAACCATCACTATCATAAGTGATGGAGTTTGCATGTCTGCCGGGAAGTCTGAACCAAGGATATGGTTTAATGGCAAGACCGATTGAAATTAAAGTATTTTCTGGATCCGGTAATGAATATATTTTACTTTCAAAGTAGTAAACTTCATTCTTCATGGGTATTGGTAAATTAGTTTGGGTTGAACATTCGAATTTTTTGAAGAAATTCAATTCACATCGATTTATAATCATTAAATCATTATTTGTCAACATCATGTCTTTGGTGAACTCCCACGCCTTGATTCCCTTCTCTTGAATGGAAACTTTTTGGGATAGGGTTAATTCATTTCTATGATAAGGATTTGAAGCGAGATAGTCTTTACTCTGAAAGAATAGCTCTTGTTCTTCCAGGTCTAACTCCATGTATGCTTGATTATTTTCTTCTCTTGCTAGTTCATCTTCACTATGTCCTGATCTGTTGCAAACTCTCCATAGATATATCAATAGGCAAGTGGAAAGAGCACCGGAAATGAAAAAACATATTAGGAAATTTATAACATCTTTGCTTCTAATCTGGTTATCAATATCACTTGGCAGTTTGAAACCAGGACTTCCATGCACAGGGCCTCCAAAATCATCATGTGTTCTAGCGTCCAACGGAACAAGTCCTGCTGAGGACTCCTTTATGAATATCGCCACTAACAAACTTCTAATCATGGACAATAATTATGCAGATACAAATGATTTGAAAACAAATTCTTTCTCTAATAAATAACAACCAGATAGATCCGCTGGATGTATACAACTCTTGGAGTGTTTATCTTTATGGTTTATGTGAGAGATTCTAAAAATCCTTGAAGTAGCAAATACGTTTGGTTTCTTATCAGCTGTGGATATTCCTAAAAAAGTGGCAGAGGTAAAATTATATTCGAATTAACCTGCGGTTATCTGGTAGATGTGACTTGTATTGTATGCAGGTCCAAATGTCACGTGATCCGCTTTAACGGTAGATAAGCACTTACATGAACTTCAGTTAGTTGTGTTCAGAGGGCGATCGATGTGTCCTACCAAGCTCATTACCGGTACACACGGAACTCAGTGTTTCGATGAGATCTATTACATGCATAGAAAGGGTCTAGGCTAGTTCATTGAAATGCTGGTGGCACCTTAATTTTTCCCATTGTTGGCTTGTGTTGTTTACTAGCTGGAGACACGCCCACGAAATGATCTGGCAAGATCTGCAGCTTTCACGCCGCCTGCTGGACTTCTGAATCGAGTACCTGAGCTAATTCATATCAGCACTAACTCGAATTACCGCTACTTAATACCAATGAGCTTTCCTGCTTCAGAAATTGACTGTACCAAGTTGCCTTACATTCTGTCATCTCAACCCGGCTTACTCAAAGATCACTGACACATCAATATTACAGTTTGCATTCTTCTCGGCTATTATTTGCAGATCAACTGACATATCAACATTACTGAATGTATTTCCAGCCAGCCATTGATTTATTGTTTTCTGGGTGAGAAAAAATTTGGTTGCGAATCTGCCATTTGTGTCTTGTTGCAAATTTTCCACACTTGCAAAACAGCCAGCATTCTGTGAGACTCGACTAAAATCAATCATAAATTAAGAATGAGCTTAATTGATGGGTATTTCCATATGCATGTTTAAGGTCGCTTGGCATTGTTAGGGGTGTATGTATTATTGTATTATTTTTTGATTTTGGTGATTGAATCAGCGAAAACATTCCCGATAATATGATTAATGGCTGCCTCAAACACTCCTTTCGTCTAACTGAAAGAATACTACGGATTTTCGATCGAGTATAAAAGAAAGGAAAGATCATTTCTTCTGAAAATCTACATTTCCAATCTGCATTCATAAATAATCCCCATGGTTTCATTCCGTTGTATTCTCACTTCATTGATGTTTGCACTGGCTATAGCCGGAGATTGTGATCCACTTAAATCATCCGACTGTCCTGCTGATGAAGCATTGGGTGAAACTATTTTTGATCTTTTTCATGAGAAGTCTTCCCAATTCGAAGAAGTTTCGGAAAGTGGGGTTTCCTATGGAAAGGATGGGATAACTTTCTCTCTCGAAGAAGCAGGACAAAATCCAAGTATCAAATCGAAATTTTATTTGATGTTCGGTAGAGTTGAGGTTGTAATGAAAGCAGCCATTGGTACTGGTGTTATCTCATCTTTCTTCCTACAGAGTGATGATAATGATGAAGTTGATGTCGAACTTTTTGGGGCAAACGGATATCAATTCTCTTCGAATTATTTCTCCAAAGGAGATACCACAACTTTCAATCGCGGAGAGTACCACTCAACTGGTACGAACCCTCTTGAAAATTATCATGCATATACTATCGACTGGACTGAGCAGGGCCTTATCTGGGGCCTTGATGGGAAAGTCGTTAGAACGTTACTACCTAATAGCAAACAAGGATATCCTCAATCGCCAATGTACATAATGCTTGGGTTATGGGCTGGTGGTGCGTCAGACTCAGAATCCACCGTTGAGTGGGCAGGTGGCAAGACTGACTTTTCCAAAGCTCCTTTCAACATGACAATTAAATCAATAATTGTTTCCGATTATTCAACCGGAAAGAAGTACTCATATGGTGATACCTCGGGAAGCTGGAAATCAATCAAAGCTGACGATGGGTCTGTCAATGGCAGATTCTCAAGTGCTAGAAAGGAGTTTTTCCTGGTAAGAGAATCAGTGTATAAAGGGTTCGACTCGAACACTGCAACAGCATCCACAATGGAAGAAGGTAAAACCAAACCAGCAACCACAGCACAACCCACCATCAGCAAAAGCACGAAAACCATCACTTCAACCAAAGTATATGCAACTTCCACCACTGATAAAGTAGGATTCCCTGTTACTATCGATGCCACCAAAACATTTACTACAACAGTGGTTAAAACGTCAACTATTCAACCGGATGCATTTCTTGCCGCCACAGATAGTTCATCCAACAACGGCCAGTACATTCCAGATACAATCACAAAGATTACCAGTCAAATTGGCTCGAATGAGCATGCATCAGTTTCGAATGGATACAGCGATGGTTCATTCGTAGGAATTCAAACACAATTTAAATTCACTTCACATCATAAATCAGGTTCAAAACCTTCCACGGGTTCTGTTGATGATTCTAAAAGTACTGCAAACCAAGGTTATAGAAACGGTTTGTCAGTTTTCGGAGCAATGGTTTTTTTGGCAAATTTTCTTTAGCATTTTTAATTAGATTAATGATTATACAATCACACATTATAAATTTGCAGTAATTATAAGCATTTTTTCGCAATATTTCGTTGACTTTAATAACTTGTCCGATTAGTGTTTATTTTCATCAGAGACAATGCATTTATGTGTAACTTGACTGACATTGACACTGGCACACAGACACTGGCAAACAGCTGCAAATCTGAAGTCACTCTTTCGATTTGAAACGAGATTACATATTGTTCGACAATCGTAAATTAATCTAGTATATATACATTACATCAAAGATGCTGTCAGCAACATGTGATAACAAGAGAAAGGAAATGAAGTAAAGAAGTGCAGTCATGTCAGCTCCAATTCAATGTGGTATATGGGATAAAATTTATTCCAAAGAAGTGATTTCTTTAACAACTTCATCGAATCCTTCTTTGTATTCTTCAGTCTTGTCAGCATTCTTTTTGGTTTTACCACCACCTGGAACAACAAACACACAAGAAGTTGGTCTTTTAGTGGCACCGGCGGAACCTAAATCTTCTTTAGATGGGATGAAAACAAATGGAACTGCTGAATCTTCACAAAGAACTGGGAGATGAGAAACAACATCGGCTGGGGAAATGTCGCCAGCAATGATAACCAATCCTTTTTCACCTTTTCTTAAAGCCTTGACGACTTCTTTGACACCTCTCTTAACATGCTTAGCTTTGGAAGCTTTCTTGACAGTTTTCAAAACTTTTTTGTTCAATTTCTTAGATGCTAATGGTTTGGCAAATGGTAAGACGGCGGACAATCTTTTTTCGTAGTTGTCTTCACCAGCTTCTTCAGTCTTACTGACCTTTTCTTTCTTAGCCATATTGATTTAATTTATATGCTGTTGGTTTTAGGAAGAGTGCAATCGATAACAAAAAAAATTTCAATACTTGATGAGATGCCAAAAGAAAACTTTCGGGTCTGCGCACGACCACAATAACTATCACATATCAGATTTCAAACACATTACCGTTAAATAACAAATTTCATACCCCCATGTATTCACGTGAAAGACAAGGTTACAGGCCTAACCTGGGACATAAAAGAAAGAGACCTGAAGTAAGCAATGGCGGTAGAGCAGAATTCTTTTCCCTTATTGAGAATGTTAGCATTGTAAAACCTCAAGATATGGTTGAAGATTCAAAAGTGATTGCTAGTATCAAGCGAATAAATATCAATGATGACTCAGATTCAGACTCCTCGTTACTTATAATTGTCAGTGTCAGCGAAGCGACTTATTTTGAAGTGAATTATGATCGAATTTTATCAGATATGAAGATGAACTTCGACATATCAGATATTATAGTTTCCAAAAAGACCCTCTCTGTCGTTGATCGATCGATTAAATTATTCGGCAAGCCCACTTCTATTGCCAAAGCATCGGCTTATTTTGCATTCATTCTCACCAAGCTCAATAATTTCACCAAAGTTGAGTCATTCACACTTAAGTCTCCCAACTACCAATTAAGTATATTAGGAGACAACAAAACCAATACTACAAGACTTTCAGGAATCAGGCAGTTTGATGTTATGCCAAACTATAATGGGTTCAAGGATGTGAGTCTATATCTGTTGAAAGGTGATTTCAATTCGATTGTTCATACTGCTGTCAATTTGTCCAAAAATAATGAAGCTACTGAACTGCTCGATATCGAAAACTCGAAAAAAGACTTCAGCATCAGCTTGGATCAAAATAGTTCCAATTTGTACAAACAAACCGAAGAGAGGAAGAAATTCTTGGAAACTCAAAGCAATAAATTGTTGAGTCACGTTTTCCTGTCATAATTAACTTGCATCTAATTAGTTTTCATAACTATGTATTATAATGTATAAAACAAACTTAATAACGTTTTAAACTTTGGTAACGGGAGCCTTTTTAGATTTACGAGAAATTGATGCAACTCTGTCACCCAATGACAATGCCAAACCTTGGCCCTTAGATCTGATTCTAACATGGCCAATGATAGGTCCATCTGGCTGCTTATCGATACATAAGTTGGCCAATGCATCCTCCCCAAATGATGAACGAGAGTATAAATTGGCCGACAAAAACAGACATTCCTCTCCAATGATGGCACCTGGAGTTAAACAGTTCATATTGGTTCCCTTCATGAGCTCTTCTAAGTATTCTTTCAAAGAATCCATTTGTGCCTTGATTGTGATCTTATTTTCCCATTCAAATTCATTCCACATTCTTCTGAATGCACTTTCAGTACATGTAGCTGGCTTAATATAATCCATAATGTCAACATGAACATCATTCAAGATGACGATGGTTGATTCGTCAGAATGTTGACCATCGTAGACAATGTTACCGAAAATAACACCGGTATCTGCAGAACTAACTTTAACGGTGGTCTGTATTTTATAGAAACCATGTGGTCCCACATTAGCAGTAGTTGGCTTATCAACAACTTTCAAATCACCCAAAGTGGCAAATTCGACAGATAAGTTACGTAATGTATTGGTAGTTTGATTAACCAATAAAACATCCAACACAACATCGTATTGGTGAACCTTAACGAAAGCCTCAGCATAAATTGGGTCAGAGAAACCAGTCAATTGTAAAACCTTATTCAATCTAGAAGACAAATCTTCTTTCTTGACATCACTACCAGCAGCCAAAGTGATATCGTCAATATTCAGTGTACCAGAAGAAGATCCATTTTTGTCAAATTGTCTAAACACAATAGAGTCATCCACCTGTTCGGCATTATCATGGAAGTCTTTGGCCTCAGCAGAAGCTTTCTTGGCTTCTTCTGTGGCGATTTGTGCTCTAAATGCTTCTTTAGTGTCTTCTAAGAAACCAGCTTGAATCAATTCAGAATCTTCCTCATCAGTTAAAAATTTGATACAACTAAGGATTCTATCTGCCGAGTCTTCTTCGATCTTCTTTTCAACGTACGAGGATTCACCGACACGTATGATAGAGACCATGATCAACAAAGCTTCAGCCTTCAAAGCATTAAGAATTTTCTCCTCAGTCTTTAAACGCTGCAATCTCAATACCAATTTGACCAAAGTTGAAGCCAAAACAGCACCTAAATAGAAATCACCAGCTAGTATAAGCTTACGGAGCACGGTGACACTATCGTCGTCTTTGTTCGTGGACACATCTGCTGTCAAAGCATTCTCAGTGGCATAGGTACCGTCTGGCAAGACCACTGGTCCTTTTTTAGCAGATTTAGAATCCTTGACTTCATCATCATCTTTAATTTCATTCAGACCTTCGGCGGCTCTCTTTTCACTAGCCAATATTGGAACTTCACCGATACTAGCTCTGATGAATTTCCAAGATTCTTGGACTAACTTTTCCTCTAATGAATATTCACCAAGGATCCACAAAGATCCACGAAGGACTTTACCACTTTTGAGAGAAGGTAAGGCTTGAATTAAACGAGTCAAAATTGGTTGTCTCAAATCTGGAAATTTTTCGACGACTTCTTTGACAAATGTAATAACTTCATGAGCAGCGGTTGTGTTGAGTTCCCCAATAGAATCTAATAAAAGGTCGATAACGTTAGCTGCAACTTCAACAAATTTGATAGCCAATTGATGAATGGCATTGATTAACAATTGCCTGTAGTCAGAAGTCTTGTCTTCATTAGCAGAGGACGTTCTTTGTAACTCTTTCTTCAACAATTTGACCACATCTTCAACGTTTCTACTGGTGATGAATTGTAAAGTAACATCAAGAGCTTTCTTGCGGACATCAATATCTTGAGAAGTCAAAACTCTTAAAATTTCCAAGGATAAATCTTGTAAAACTCCAGGATATTGTTTGTGAAGGTCATTGATTCTTTCCAAAGTGATAATCTTGACGTTGTTATCGGCTTCTTTAGTAGCCAACTCAACGAATTTATTACCAGCCAATAAAATTGACTGAGAGCTTGATGATAAGACAGTTAATGTAGTAGCAGCTTCATAAATGACAACATTAGAGGTAGAACTTTCAATGATTTCGGTGATTAATTGGGCGTACTGCAGTTTCAAATTGTTGTGAGTAGCAGAATCCTTTCTAATAAATTCAATGAAGGCCAACTGTAACAAAGGATCTAAAGTTTCAACGAGAGACACATTATCCTGAATGTATTGCAAAGCAGCATTTCTGTTCAAATCACCCAAGCAGACGAAAGCGTTTCTTTTACAAACTGAATCAGTTTCATCATATAAAAATCTGTAGATCAATTCATCAGCATCAGGGGCCAAATGGTCAGATACCTTGTAGATGGAATAGAGAGCGAAAACAGCATTCTTTCTGACGTACGCATGACGATGATCAAGACATTGACGAACGTTTGGGACCAAGGTTTCTAATAAATCAGGTTCTTTCAATTTACACAAAAATCTTAATGTGTTACCTCTGATGTATTCATTAGGATGTTGCAAATCATGTTGAATGGCGTTACACACGAGAATCATTTCTTGTCTCATTTTGCCATGGTCGTCTAATTTTGGACAAACTTCCCAGTAGAAGTATAATAATTTTTTCAATTCCTTGTTCTTAGATGGCATAACAAATCTGATAATGTGCATCAACAAGTCTGGCAATGGATCACCATTGAGGATGGTGATCAATATCTTCTTCATGGCATCAATTTTGGCCTCATCTTTGCCCTTTTCCAACAACGATCTGAATTCACTCACTGAGGTCTTGCTGGCCGCATTCGGGTCATAAATGAGAGTGTATCCAACGTCAGCCATTTTCACTAAATTGGTTAGTTTATTTACTCAATTCAGACAAATTCAGTTTCACATACACTTGGTAGAAGAATTGGATTGTTTGGTAAAATTGAATTCTGTTGTTATGTTTGGGAAGGCTCGACGTGTTGATTTTGATATTGAAATAATGCGATCTGGAAATTTGAGAGCGTGGGCCATACACGACATTTTCGTGACGACTAGAAGAGACCTGGTCACGTGCGCGATTTTACAAGTGTATATACATGAGTTAAGGGTAATTATTAGGTATTAACTAGTTGCTATCACTGGAGTCGTCAGGATTGGCAAGAACCAATCTGGGTTTTTCATCGTAGTCTTCATAATCCTCATCTTCTTCGTCGAAATTAGGCTCGTGGTTGGGGGTTTCGTTGTGAGAATGATTATCGTGTTGTTTGTCAGTGCCTTCATCTTCTTCGTCATCAGCATATCTGTAGCCAGGATGTTGATAGTAGCCACCTATTTCAATGTTGGAGTCCGATAAGGAACCACTTGAAGAAGAAGAAATGGAACCACTTCTCTTGGAGCTGATATTGGTGGAACCAGTAGATTCTCTACCTGTGGCAATACTCTGGGAATCAGCACCAGTTGCAAGTGATCCAACAGTGGTAGATCTTGCCAATGAGCTGCCCCTTGAAATGTTGCTGCTATTTGCTCCCAAAATACTGGAATCGGATGATTTGAACCCACTGACAGCTCCACTAGTGGTATTAAGGATATTCATAGGGGATGATCGAATTGTAGAGGATTTAGATATGTTATCATCAAGGTCATTAACTTCGGCCGCTAGTAATCTGGGTGCCAAGTGACCATGTTTCAACTCAACTCCACTAACTTTTTTAGCTCGTGTTTGATTTCCGGCCAACCTCAAATATCTTCCATTTGAGCCTAAATATGCTGTTGCAGATTTATCGAATGGTTGGATACCCATCGGTAATTTCCATTTACCTGGTCCAGATTCGTTGAAAGCTGTGCCAGCATTCTTTCGAAGCGTCACGACGTAATTGGATCTCTCACCCTCGCCTGCTTGTAAATTGAGAGTTTTTTTCAAAGTTGAAAGATTGACATTTCGGTTGGAGCCAGTACTTAGTATGGAGCTGATTGAGCTGGATTTGCGATGATGATTTTCCTGATTCTGTAGACTAGATGGACGACTTGACGAAATGCTTCTGGGGAGACTATCAAATGTCAGTGTAGTATCTATTGATTTTAAGGGCACTCGATTAGCCGCAGAGCTAGAAACACCACTAGATACTGGCTGAGATCCCAAAGAACCTCCCCGGCCGAAGGCCGATTGGTTCCTTGAAGTGAGGGAGCTACTGCTCTTAGCAGTCACGAGACCCAGACTGGGTATAGCGGAGAACTTTTTGCTACCAGTGATACTTTGAGATGAAGCGTAAGGCGAAGGTTCACTGGGTGGTTGGGAATCAATAGATCCTGTACTGGATGAAAAGTTCATGGGAGCCAGCCTAGGTAATGGAGGAGCAAAACTTTCCACATCAGAGTTATCTTCGCTTGTCTCCTTTGAGAGCGATGCGGGATATGCCGAATCGGCGAAGCTTTGTGTGTCACCATTGAAAGTTTCGCTCACTGGAGAGGACATAACAGGTGAATCGATAGGGTACGGAACATGAACCGAATTTCCTGAAGAGGTAGCTGACTCAAATGGTACTAGAGGGGCATCAAGTTCAGAGGCATGGTCGAATGATTGAGTGGAAATTAAATTTTCAGGATCCAGCGAGTAATGAATCGATTTTGTAGGAGATTGAAATAGGAAGTTTTGAGGTTCGGGCAATGGTGACGTCTCTTCAGCTGGGCCACTTGCAACTTTTAATGTTCCATCTTTGGGATCACCACCACCATTGCGAGATTCACGAGGAGATTTGGAAGGAGTCTTAGGCAGTTTTGAATCTTTAAAGTTAAGCAAATCCCCAATCTCAGATTCTAAAGCGTCTATTATTTCACTGTAATCCTTCTCGACTTCTTGAGTGGATGTTCTAATGGCAGTCTGGTTTATTTTACCGAAAGAAGGCATGTTTGCAAGTTCTTTCAGTGCGTTCACCTCTGGCTTGTCAAGCATTGGTGGAGGCGGTTTCCTTCTTGCGTTATGGGTAGGAGACTTTGGAATAGTCGATGTACTACGGGTCAGAGCCAGAGCATGGCCACGAGCCGCACTTGGGGTCAAAGTATCCTTAGTGACTTCGGAAACCGTAGGAGCACGATTTGAGTCGGTACGGGCATTGACTAGCATGTTGACATTAGTTGGGGGAATGGATTTATCCTGGGATGAGTCGAAATCGAATGATGACTTCAGATCGATAGATGTATTGGAGCCGTTGAGCACATGATTATTGAAAGGGTCTTTTGACAAGGGCTTCATGGAACCAGAAGATGATTTGGGTGTGACAGAGCGGGTTGATTCCTCGTGGCTCATCAGTTTAGGGTTGAGGAAATCTTGACTCGAGTTACCATGATACGCAAATATCGAAGATATTCTGGACCCAAACAATTTTGATGGACGTTTATCCTTATCCGCTGACATGATTGAGACGTTCTTATTGGGGGACTGTGGAATTGTGTCGAGTTGAGGACACCACCTATATATTAATTGTTGAAATCAAATTTATTGGAACAAGAGTAGGAATAACCAATTTGGTAACTAAACAAATGGTGGATGAAAGAAATTGGATTATTTAGGCTCACTTGTTGCACAAGCACTGATACCCTTCCTTTTAAGCGAGTGAATCACTTTATAGTTGTCAATAACACGCAAGCCGTTAACTATAGGTGTTACTGTATTTTCAAGGTATAGCGTGTATTTCATTTTGGCAAGTTTTTGGTGAGAACACTACTAAAACTCTCATGAAAAGTTTTGAATTTGCAAGTTGTCCCGCATTTGCATCAAATCTAGATGGAAATAGTACTGGTATAACATATTTCTTTCGAACTAAAATGTCTAATAACGCAAGTATGTGTGACTGGAATTGAGTAATCGTGACACAATTGACCACTAACATTTAGAACAAACCAATGCTAAAAGCACCGTTGATATCACAGTTGCTAACCAAGGGGTTTTAGCCAAATACGTCGCTGCTGGTGAAATTGCTAACAAAGTTATCGCTCAAGTCAGAGAATTAGTGGTTGACGGCGCCAAAATTTTTGACATCTGTAACAAAGGTGACGAACTCTTAACTGAAGAATTGAAGAAAGTTTACACCAACAAGAAAAAGAAGGTTGCCAAAGGAATTGCCTTCCCAACATGTGTCAATCCAAACCATATTCCTGCTCATTTAGCTCCAGTCAATGCTGAAGACTCTGGTAACTTGGAACTTAAGACTGGCGATGTTGTCAACATCATGTTGGGTGCTCAGATTGGTGGTTACCCATCTATCGTTGCTGAAACCGTGGTTGTTGGTGAGAAAGATGCTCCAATTTCTGGTAAAAAAGCCGACTTGGTCACTTCTGCTTGGAAGTCATCTGAAGCTGCCATTAGAACCTTTAAAGTTGGTAAGAGAAATTGGGATGTCACCAATGTTGTTGATCAAGTCGCTAAGATCTACGAAACTACTCCTCTTCAAAGTATGTTAACTCACAACCAAGAACAAAATGTCTTATACGGACCTAAAGAAGTCATCTTGAACCCAACCAAGGAAAACAAGAGTCAAGTTGATTCTTTCAAATTCGAAGAAAATGAGGTTTATGGTTTAGATATCTTAATCTCTACCTCTTCCGAAGGTAAGGTTCAAAAGTCCGAATTCAACACTTCTTTGTATAAGATTACTGGTAACAATTATTCCTTGAGATTGAAGGCTTCTCAAAATGCCTTGAGAGAATTCAAGGAAAAATCAGGCGGTCCATTCCCCTTCAACATCAAGAACTGTGAAGACCCTAGAAAGGCTCGTGTTGGTATGATCGAATGTGTTAATCATCAAGTTACTTTGGGATACGATATCATGACTGAAAAACAAGGTGAATTCGTCGCACAATACTTCACCACCTTTGCCATTACCAGAAACGGTATCGTCAAGTTAACTGAGCCAACTTTTAACCAAGATCTTTACAAAACCGATAAGGTCATTGTTGATGAAGCTATCAACAGTTTGCTCGCCGAACCATTGGGCGTTCCAGCTAAGAAAACTGAAGAAGCTAAATAAACTTTATAAGGTCATAAAACATCAGAACTCTAAGCTGATCACAGTCTAATCCTTTATATATCAATTGAGATAACTTTCTCACTTCAATGTAATTAGTAGTATATGGCTTATAAAGAATTACGCGCCAATTTATATCTCTTGAAAAAAGAGAAAAATTCACCACTTACTTCGTTGGTCTCTATTAACACCAGATAACTAAAGGCTGTATCTCGACTGTTTTGCTGATATTGGTGGTGCTGCTGATCTTTGCTTGTATCGAACTTTATAAATTACAATTGTTTTGAACGCTAATTCTACAAGAATCTAGAATCTACTTAGTCAACCCAATCAACGTGTCTCTTTCTGTGAACGTTTATAATTATACCCGAAAAATCAAGAAGTCACCTTGAGTCGCCACTCTGAAGATTCTTCGATCACTCATCAAGAATAATGAGTCAAGGTTTTGACCGCCCACTACGGCTAAATGGCACGGAGACACCGGTTAAACCCAACGGACAGCCGGCCAATGGCTCTTCTCCGAATAGGGATATACTTTCGATGTTAAACGAACAAAACTCTCGTTCAGCTAGTAGCAGTCCCGAGAAAAAGAAAGGAAAGTCCAAATTGAAAAGGTCTGCATCGTCAACTCCTAATCAACCAGCCAGAAAATCGTCCAGGTTGGTTGATAAGAAAACCGATTATAGACAAAATGGTCTACAATTACAAAGTAGTCCCGTCATGAAGGAAGGGTCTAAACCTCCTAGTGGAACAATAATGAACGGCGGTAAAACTGAGTTTTATGAACCTGAGCTTGCTGATCCAAAGCCGATATATACCGGTTTGCCGTTAGAGTCATTTCCCACAGCCAGAATAAAGAAAGAGTCATTATGGCCAGGTAAATCCAAAAGAAATAAATCGGCATCCAACTCCAGAAGTCCGTCTGAACCTCCGGAAGATGACGATTCAAACTCATCGATTGAGGTTGAATACAACAAAAGATTAAAATCAAATAAATCGGAGTCATTGACCAATCCCAGTGATACTAGAGCACCAATATCTCAGACCGTCAAAATAAAACCCCCTTCGAATAAGAAAAAATCAACAAGTCTCAAGTTAATTTTGAAGACTCCAAAACAGCAGGGTAAGGGTAAACCTTCCTCTACACCCTCCAATAAGAAAATGAAAGTTATATCCCCCAAGAAGCATACAAACACAAACTTGGCTCCATTGACTTCATTGAACCACACGGAAAAGGATGATGACGAATCCAATAAAGAAAATGATGATTTCTGCTCAACGTGTGGTGGTTCAGGGGTATTCATTTGCTGTGAGTTATGTCCTAAATCTTTCCATTTCACCTGTTGTGAGCCTCCTTTAGAAGAATGTCCAGAGGATGATTGGTACTGCCGTGAATGTATCGCCGCCAAATTCCCGGAAACCCAACAGTCGTGGAATGATGTTGGTTTATTTGGGCATTTACTCAACTCACACGAAGGTCGTAACCCGACTGAATTCCTATTGCCAAAAAAATTAAGGGAGAATACCATCATTGGGGTGACAACTGACTCTGATGGCCACTACGAAGATGAACTGATGAAGCCTGAACTTTCTCATGCTCAAGCCAATGGATCGCAAATTTCAGGCTACAATAAAAATGACGATTTAGAAATTGAATCTCTTTACGATAAAAAGGGAAATCCTTTATTATGTCATAAATGTGGATTGTCGGGTCTCAAGAAGAGATTTATGACGAAATGCGATTACTGCCCGTTAGTTTGGCATCTTGATTGTTTGAAAGATATAATGTATTCCCCGAAAATGCTAGGAAGTAAATGGAAATGCCCGAATCATGCAGACCAGTTGATCCCACTCAACCTATTCAATAAGAGGAATTTCAAAGATGCTTCAGTTATTGAGATATCTTTACATAACCATTTTCTAGAAGTTGCATCGATGAACAATATTCTCATCAAATATAGAGACCAACCATATCTCAGAGACGATGTTATTCCTCGTCTTCAAGAATACACCCAGTTTCAGCTGGAGGATTTCATTCGAAATAACAAGCATTTCAAAGACGAACAAAAAATAGCCAACACTAGAGAAGACCCTGATGACTCAGATGATGATATCCATCCACGATTCGAATTTCCTGACTTCTTTCAAACTATGGCCACCAAAGACGACCAAATTGTGTCTCGTGCTTCTAAGAAACTTAGCAAAATACTCACATTAACTCAGAATCAACCATCGGCCAAAAATTCGAATGAAAGCTTTGTTTACAGAGTGCCTGAAGAACTGGTTGTGTTGAGTTTTTTGAAAAAAGCTCGAAGAGGCAGAAGTAAGCAGACTTCTCCAGTACCTGGGGAATTTTCACGGGTCAAAGTCAAAAAAGAGCAAATACTCGATGAGATAAATGAATACAAGTCAAAGGGAGATGCAGAGAGACAAATAGATGGGGATTTAATTAAAAATTTGGAGCAATTCAAAAGAAATCCCATTATCCATGAACCCATCAAATTTGATGAGTTGGTCAAAATAGCAATGTCAGAGAAAAACGAATTGGACTCTGTCAAACATGATGATAATGAATTGAAGCCTGAAGAAATTGAAGATCTATTGAACATCAAAAGATTAATGGAATTGAAAGGAAAAGATTCCTTATTGAAATTCCTCAACTCCCCTTGAAATGTGAGCTTTGGATCAAAAGTGTCTCGAGATCGTCTTCGTCTATAGGATATATTTATAAAGGGATGACATGTATTATATTTACAAGATGAGTACTTTTGTATGTACGATCAAACTGATGGTTCTTTAATGTGAGGTATTTCATCCTCTGGAACTATTTGAGCGTTTGTAGCTTTAACAAGTTCTTCTAATATGCTGGAAGCTTCTTTATTCTTACAGTTAATCTCCAATTTTTCACCATTAACACCATGAACGAAGATTCTTGAAGGAACTTTTCCAATTTCTTCATTATTAGAAGCTCTAATTCTTGTCACCAGAAAATTGATTTCGTCATTATGGAACTTCAAGATTGGTAAGTTATTTCTCCAGAACTTCTTCAACCCCAAGTTTGGTCCGATAACATTTTTCAGTAGTAATTGTAATTCAATAGATTTATATTTGGTTTGATCGAATTTATAGGCGTTGGAAGAGTCTCCTGCAATGAGATTAAGACGGTATATTTGTTTAGAGAGAGGGGCACTTGGAGCACCTTTGAACATCGAAGCAACTCCACGTTTGACCATGTTATTTTTCGTTTTCCTTCAACAGTAGTTTGAGTTTTTGTAAATCACTAGTGTTTTTTCAGCTATAATTTTCACCATAGTTTTGAAACAAATCGCACGACTCTCGAATATCTGGTGTACAAGTCTATCTTGGCCAATTACCAATTTGGGCTAAGCGCGGTGAGTCAAAGAAGTTGCATTGAAAAATCGATAAGCATTTGATAAAAACTAGTATTATATTCTTCTCATTGAATTAATGGCTTCTATTGCTAAACAATCGATTCGTTACGTGTCTGACAAGGCAGCAAGATTTGTTCCCAAATCTGGGGTCTACCCTAAAGGTTTTGTGGCAGGTGGTATCCATTGCGGGATTAAGAAAGATGGAAAGTCTTTGGATTTAGCACTTGTACGCAATGAATTCGGTAAAGATGCTGTAGGGGCAGCGGTTTTTACCACCAACAAGTTCAAAGCTGCGCCAGTTCAAGTCAGTTCTCAAATTTTGAAAGAGAAGAATGGTGAAGGGATCAACTCAATCATAATCAATAGTTCTAATGCTAACGCGGTAACTGGAGCACAAGGAGTCCGTGATGCTTGGGATATGGCAACTGTTACTGACTCAGTTTTGGAAAATCCAAGCCAATCAACTTTGGTGATGTCCACTGGGGTCATTGGTAACAAATTACCTATCGACAAAATCCTTTCTGGTATTCCTAAATTGGCATTAACTAACACTGGTTCTTCGCATGAGCATTGGCTCAGATGTGCTGAAGCCATGTGTACTACTGATACTTTCCCTAAGCTCGTCAGCAAACAGTTCGAAATCAATGGGCATACCTATTCTCTTGCTGGGTTAGCTAAAGGTGCCGGTATGATTTGCCCAAACATGGCCACGCTTCTTGGATTCTTCGTCACCGATGCTCCTGTCTCGGCTTCAGCTTTGAAACAAATCATGACTTATGCTACTGAGCGTTCGTTCAACAGTATCTCGGTGGACGGTGATATGTCAACAAATGATACTATAGCTGCCATCGCGAATGGTGCAGCTGGCGGCCCAGTAATTGACAATACTCTGTCTTCTGCAGAAGCATTTGCCCTTTTACAACGTGAAATCACCACATTTTCTCAACAATTGGCCCAGTTGGTGGTTAGAGATGGGGAAGGCGCTACAAAGTTTGTCAAAATTCAAGTGAAAGACGCAATCTCTTATAAAGATGCCAAGTCAGTTGCATCATCAGTCTCCAACTCTCCACTTGTCAAAACCGCTTTGTACGGGAAAGATGCCAATTGGGGACGTATCTTATGTGCTATCGGTTACTCCGACGTCAGCTCGGATCGTTCTATAATCCCAGAACGGACCAATGTGTCTTTCATCCCATTAGATGGATCTGAACCATTGAAGTTGTTAGTTGATGGTGAACCAGAATCTGTCAATGAAGAAAGAGCTTCAGAGATCTTACAAAATGAAGATTTACTTATCGAAATTGATTTGGGAACTGGTGGTGGCCAAGAAGCCAACTTCTGGACTTGCGATTTCTCCCATGAATATGTTACCATCAATGGTGATTACCGTTCATAAATCTAATATTTAGAAGTCTGATGCCAATACTATATGGCAGTCAAAATTTATAAATGCGAATTTGCATCTAACATAATTTTACTCTTGTACTCATCTGATAAACTATAAATCCTTTCAATTCACAACTCTCCGAAGGCGTGAGGAAATCCCCACGGTCAAAATATAAAAAAGCAACTCTCTTGGATATCAAGGAATTCTTGAACCATAATTTCCGTCTCATATTCCATCATTAAACTTGGAATTTTATCGAATTTTAACGCGTCATGCTATTCAAAGATGTCACTAAAGACACTACGGGACCTCCTGGATTCGTATTCAATGTTTATTGTCTTGCAGTTACGTTCAATTCCCTTCAAGACAAGAACGTCAGACTCTTGGTGACGGATTTCACTGAGAATTATCATGTGGTTTTCAACCTTCCCGATCAAGCTGTGATTGATGGAATTACATCCGAAAACATCCCCAAAGCATCCCTCTTTGAAATAACATTGAAGTCATATGAGTTCCAAAAACTTGCAAACCATTATCACCAGAAAACAGGAATACAACTCATCGACCAGAATCTTGACCTGAGAAATAGCAATACCTCAATATTCACCAACAAGTTCTTTATGCTCTCGACTCGAGTTTACTTCTCACTTGCTGCCAATTGCAAGATGTCCGCCTTTAGCACAATTGCCAGGAATTTGCCTGAAAATCCCGCAACTAACGATGACTTTGAATTCATCAATACCATCAGTTCTACGCTTTTCCTAGGGCAAGCGAATAATAGCACATTCGGAGCCATGTTAGCGGTAATTGGATCTTCCAATCTAAATAGGATCGAGAGCAAACACATACGACAGCAGCTTGAAAACTTCCTGTCAGATAGAGAACCCGAGGCTGGACTTCAAGGCTCGTTGATAAAAACAGAAGATGAATACGAATCGCAGTTCACTCAGGAGCATGTTTCGGCAAAACAACAGACCCCCCATGAAAACATAAGCTCATTGGAAAGGGACACGGCAACATCAGACCCAGTCGAAGATACTACTGCTTTTGAAGATGCACATGCCGATCCTTTGATCCGCTCCCAAGAGCAGGATTTACCAATTGCAAATGCTCAAAGAATGACAACGGACAGGGATGGGCATACTGAGCCTTCGTCGCTAGTATTGAACGGGTATCTGAATTCGTATACTACAGCACCCTTTGCGCAAAATGATACACAATTTTTAACTCTTGAAGAATTAAACGAAAAGCTTGACAGGGCTCCTGAAGGTTCGGTGTTCAAGACAAATGCGTACATCGCCGGATGGATGCCCCAAGATCTATCACATGTATGTGTCAAGTATTACGGGGTCGATGGCACTTTAAGTGATCCTCAATTAAGGCCATTAGAGATCATTCTTTGTACCATCTCACCTGGTAAAACTTTATCAAGACAAGTCATTCTTGATCCGTCGAATTCATTGACAGCACTTATTGATCAAGACTCGATCCTCAATTTTTTTGGATCAAAAAGCGTTGAATCACTTTACACCTCCATCACTAAGATCGGAAGTGGTATGAGCAATAAGCTAGATAAATCATTCGAATTGGTACTCTACAAAAAGTGTATCTCTCGGGTCAAATACCCGTATCATGCATGGATTATAGAAAACTTATCGGCTAAACAATTAATGACTTGAGGTCGAGGAAAGAAATTGACTAATCTCTAAATTTGACTTCGTGAAGTAATCATTGGATTCAAGCGGTAAGCTGTGTTTGGCGTGTTTAATCTCGACAAACTTTTTGTTTATCACTCGAAGCTTTTCATAGAACGCTTCTGATTTTGAACAACTGGTTATTTGATCATCAGTTCCATGAAGGAGTAACACATTAGTGGAAGGATCGATATCTTGACTATTTGAGTTGACGAATCTTGTAACCTCTTTTCCCCTTTCCATTAAGTTATTGAGCAGCCTCCAAGTTGATGCAGTGTATTGGCTCAGCTCAGATGCCAAGTGGCCCACCCAGTCTGGATCACTAGTCACTCTCGACTTATCGTGGGACACTGGGAACATTTGCCAGTTCGGGATTAGAAAATTCGCTAGCTTGATAGCTTTTTTCTCAAGGAACGATGGTTGTAGTTCCTTAGCTAAAGACAAGTAAGGACTTGATGCGATAACGTTATGTATATATGTTCTGTATTTTCCTCTGAATGCATAATATAGAGCAATAGCTCCCCCCGCTGAATGTCCATAGATGGTATACTTCAAATCAGAATTGAAACTTTCGTGAAATCCCAATGCAAATTCCAATATTACATCCATATCTTCGATAACCACCTCATGGGTATCGCCTGAATGACCTAGCCCCTTTCCAGTTGAGCCACCTGAACCCCGTTGGTCATATATGACACATTCATGGCCCAAAGATGTCAAAAATTCCATCAATCGGTAATATAATGCTATATGCTCAGACCAACCATGAAGTATAATAATTTTCCCTTTCAATTCAACCCCTTCGAGCACAGGCATTTTCAAAGTATGGAACTCGACACCATCATATTTCAAGATGTATGCTTCCAACTTTCTATCAGGATGTTGCATTTTGTATGGCGTGGGACATTTCGGTGGCTTCACTGATGTAATTTGTGTTTGACGGGGATTATGCATAAAGATCTTTTATCATTTAAAATAATAGTATAAAGAGAATTGAATTCTTTCTTATGTGAATGGAAAAATGAAGCATTAATTTGCAAACCCGTGTTGGTATAAGATTCTTTCTTTATACCGAATTTGTAGTATTTCAGACTTGATTTCATCTCGATGCCTCAACACTTCTCTACCTGGCAAATAAGCTTTTTGCATCCCCGAGACAATACTTGCCGAAATTCCGCGAAAAATCGTCACTCTATTGTTGCAAAAGTTTATTCCGGTTAACACCATTTTTAGCACACAGTTCCAGGGTGTTGGGGGGCATGAAATTAAAGTTACAAAAATGGAATAAGGCATATTATTGATTTGATAACTAGCTAGTATGGGCTTTGGTGCTAAATGAAGGTCGTTCATCTTTCAATTTGGCAGAGAAGTTGAGTGAGCTGGCTACGGATGGGGATTTCGAAGTAATCAATTCCACCGTTTGCTTGAAAGTCTTCATACTGTGGTCTATGCCCGAGTAAAACCTTGCAAACTCCACCACAGGCCATGGGAATGCTCGAAAAATTGGTATTATATTGCCGTAAAAAGGAAGTTTGATCTCGCCTCGTTTTCCTAGCTCAACGGCAGAAACAACTTTCTTAGCAACAAATGAAGGTTCTAACTCAGGCGCAAACAACGAAGAAGGAGTTATTACTCCCCCGAACATACCGGTTTTGATTTGTCCAGGACAGATCAATAAAGTTTTCACTCCTGTCGCATTAACAGATGGAGGTCCTAGCTCGTATGTTATAGACTCGTGTAAAGCAATGAGCCCACTTTTAGATGCACCGTAAGCGCTTAATCTGGCGGGAGACATGTAACCAAGCACAGAAGCTATAGTGACAATATAACCACGGTGAATTTTCAACATGTCTGGCAAGAAAATCTTGATGGTGTAGAAGCTTGCCAATAAATTGATTTGGAACGTTTTTTCAATTTCTTCGTAGCTTAAACTGACAAGCGACTTCCCTGTGGTTATCCCAGCGTTGTTGATAAGAATAGTAACTTTACCAATATCGTTCAAGATACGTTGACGGCTTTGGGCTATCTGGCATCTGTTGCTGACATCACACTTGTAATAGTAAGCACCTTGCACTTTGTCATCCTCAGAAGGTACTGTGATGTCTAAAACCACAACTTTGGCATTTTTGGCACGAAATCTCTTGACCAATTCTTTGCCTAGTCCAGATGATCCTCCTGTTACGAGAACAATGTCAGTGTTGGGCTCGAAACAATTCCCAATGATAGCTTTGGATATCCTGGTGTACAGTTTGTTTAGGTGATACAATAGCGAAATGGGGCCCGTCATTTAATGTTTTATACTTTTCCTTTATAAGAGGATGTGAGCACAAATGCTGCAAAAAAAATGAGATTTTTGAAGAAATTCTGTAAAATTAATTTTATACATTTGATAAGTTGTCACGAAAACGACAGAAGGGAGCCAATTGTTCAGAAAACTACGTCAACGACACTGGAAAACGGTTATATTAGTAAAGGAGAACTAAGCAGAAATTCGTCTAACATCTAATAAATATCAGTGGGTTGGATTTTATATTGACAGAGAACGATTGTAAGACATGCCAGTTTGATGGTGACGAAAGAGTCGCCAAAGCAGATTATAGTATTCGAGGAAGAAATATTTGTAGAACACTGTGTATGCTCCTAAAGAATGGAATTAAAATGAACTGAAATGAAGAAATGCAAATGAAAGGAATAGGCCCTGGTACATACCAAAGGGCCAGATTAATTGGCTTTACGACCGATGTATATGAAAACAAAAGAAAGTGACGGTGAGTGTCTGTTGATGGTGTTTCTTCGGTCTGCCGTGGAAGAACACAAGGTCAAAGAAGTACAACAGGTGAATGCACTTCAATGTGTCATTCCTGACGATTCAGTGAGTGATGATAAGTGGTACCAAGTAGCTAATTCTTTCCGCTTCTTGGGAAGCTTTTCAAAGTCGTGTTATAGAATTTAGTTCCATAAACGTGGTTCATAAACATGGACAGTGTTTTATTTGTAGTCAAAGCTCCAGCTTTGCTACTGCCCTGGGACGAGAATCGGGATGCAACAAAGTCGGTGGTCACGATCAAAAGTGGCGCCAATATGTATAATGCTGATCCAGATGGGAAGTTTTTCATGTTGGGAGAGGAGGGATAATGTGATTTAAGGGTTAGGAGAATGCAAAATCTTGGAAGTTTCCGACTGAGTATCGAGTGGATTGAGTCAGCTGGATCTATTTATTTCCTCTTATGAGGTTTAAAGAACAACCAATGCAAATTTTTTTTTGGTCAAAAGGAGGAGTCAAACTGATTTTAAATTATGATCGAGGAGCAAACATGAAAAAAATGTCATCCGCGATGGAATTTAAATTTTACGACTAAGCAATTTACCCCATACTTACGAAAAACAATCTCAAATTTGAGTATACTTGATTTTAAATACTTAAAACAAATGCTATGGATTAGAAAATGTCAACGACTCTTTCTAACTTTTTATCTCTTCTACTTGGCCAATATTGGTCGTTGTATTCCCAGAAAGCATCACCAGTGATTGGGTGAGATTTCTTCGTGAACCAAAGTGGCTTGTAAGTTTGCTTCTTGAGCTCACGGTCTTTTCTAGCAGCTCTTTGCTTTTCTTCGACCCTGTGTTTTTCGTCTGCTGCCTTGTCGTAGAAGCCATCTTCCATCGCTCTTTGATCAGGTCTTAATCTAGTATCCGATGGTGCCAAATACTCTTTCAAACAATCATCGATACCATTAAGAGTGATTGCAAATGAAGTCAAGTTGAATGGAACCTTAGGTCTTGGGGCTGCTTCCCAAACCAAGAATTTGTTACCACTATATGGATCCAAAGAATTCTTGGAGTCAATTGCTTCGCTGTAGTCAACCAATGAATCACGTCTGTCGGAAGGTTGCTCTGTAATTTTTTTGGCATATATTTTAGAATTCCAGTGTCCTCCAATGGCCCAACGAGATTTGCCATCCTTGTCTTGAACGTGACCAGAGAGTTGATATGCCGAGGAGGCTTTCCATCCTCTCTGCTTCAAATCAACAATGATAATATCTCCGGTAGTGTGGTTAGTAACTTGCATCTTACCGAAATTGTCAACTGTTGGATTACCCATAATGATACCCACAACTGACGTATTAACTTTTTTCCAACTATAAGTTTCTTCAGAAACGCGTTTGCCGTTTTTATCAATAACTCCTTTATCAGGTCTGACCACACAGAACATTTTACCTAAGTGGGTAAAATCAAATGATCTTCCTTTGAATTGAGAAGCAACGGCATTTTCACCATAGTAATCCCATTTGATTGATTGAGCATTACATGCACTGATTGGTGGATGGTGACTGACTTGTTCAGCGATCAATCTGTAATTCTTATCAGGACGACAGTATTCAAACGTCTCACCCAACAACGGGTTGAAAGGTTTGGCAATTCTATTGATTGTGGATGCATACTCAGATGCTGCAAATGCTGCAACGTAAACCATACGTAACGAAGAGTCATCGTATGTTGCAGCGGTATCTAATAAGTTGTTGTATTCAATATCCTCAGTCAATCTTTGTAACAAAGAAGTACATTCATTGAAAGAGACAGGTAAAGTCATTCTTGTCATATCTTTACCAATCATAGACTTCAAAATGCCCCACAAACCAACTTTAGGTCTGTTGTCTTCATCCATAGCCAATTTGGATCTTGGTGGATTATCGTAACCCAAGAAACTTCCTTCATGGTTGATTTTATTCTTCATTTCAATTTGGGCATCGTTGGCAGCATCAACATCAGTCTTATCCTGTCTGATTTTCTCTGATTCCTTTGCAGCGGCAGCACTATCCGTAGTGTTTTCATTGGCGTCATTATTTTTGGTTGACTCACTGATTGTCGTTGGAGATTTGGAAACTTTGGCGTCAGAAACGTCATCTTGTGTATTCAAGTTCACGGCTGCGGTCGAATCGACAATAGTTTCTTGCTCGTCATTTTCGTTGTCATCAACGTCATTTTCAAATTCGTCCGCATCGAAGAATTCGTCATCAGAATCATCTTGTAAAATTTGTTGGATGACATCTTCATCATTAGTCTCTTCAACAGCCGATCCCTCGAATGGAAATTCACGCGAGGGCTTTTGACTAATTGAGGTAGAGGATGGTGTAGAATGACCAGATTTAGGATTATGGGTCAAGTATTTCTTGATTTGCTTCTTCTTGCTTTCATATTCGGCTAATTTGTTTTCCCTTTTGGCAATTTCTGTTTCCAATTGACGAATTGATTGTTCCCATAACTTGTTAACTTCATCTTGCCTTTCAATTCTACGGTTAAGAATCAGTTCACGTGTAAGGACCAAGTTATTGTACTTGTTGTACATCTCTTGAATACTCTTCAAAGTCTTGACACCAACACTATTAATTTCAGTAGATTCTTGTTCTTCGGATTTTGAAACCAAATTGAATAAGTCTAAAAGCGATTGGATACCAACGTCCAAAGTTCTTCTGACAGTCGAAATTTGGTCATTGAGAGAGCCATCGTCTTCATTTGAGGATCTAGCATTCGTGGACTCAGTATCACTATCCATGTAATCATTGTCACAATCGAAATCAATGTAGGGGTTAGGAGAGCCATCATTAACGTCTGTACTTCTTCTTGAAAAAGTACTTGATCTAGAAAGGTTTGGGCCACCAAAACTGGAATCATCAACATCGATATTGGAAGCCTGACTAGCTGATTTCTTGTGCTTGTTTCTGCGAGGAATTGAAAGTAGTCTGTGTCTAGATTTACCTTCAGTTTCATTGACGCTGCTAGTAGAGTTTTTACGAGTCAAATCTTCATGACCGGCATCATCTTCGACCACTGTATCGGACTCAGAGACGCGACTAGTAGGAACAGAGGTTTTCCTAGACTTTTTGAGGTTGTCTTTGGCAATGGTGATTGCGTTTTGAAGAGTCCAAACCCATCTATTGGTTTCAATTGGATGGTTTGCCTTCAAATGCCATCTGATGCCATTCTTACCGATAATTTCAAATTTCAACTTTTCTGAAGAATCCAAGTGCAAGACAGCGAACCCCAAATTAAGAGAACCTCTGCAAGCATTGTTTGTGTCGTCTTGGTTAGTGTAATAGGATAAGATACCATTTTGATCCAAAACAAAGTATCTTAATTTATAACCAGAAGCAAAATTGGTCCATTTACGCAAGTAACCTTTAAATGTTGGAGCACCACCGGTTTTAATTGCATTGTTGGTATTGATTACTGGATCCATAATATTTTGATCTTTGGAAGCAACCTTCAATAGTTTCTTAAGAGGGTCATTTTTAGACAGAATCAAATCGATCGGTAAACGGCCTTTTTTATCTCTTTTAAAAGGATCACCACCATGTTTCAAGATCCAGTCACACATCTGGATATCTTCCTTGAGGATGAACTCATGGAGAACGGTGTTACCGGTGTCTGGATCAGCACCATTGATATCCAATAACTCCGAAGCACGAGGAGATGAAACCAACAATCTTTCTAAATTTTCAAAATCACGTTTACTGAAGTATTGACGCAATTCAGTAGCCAGTTTCTCGACAAACTTTGCTCTCTCGAATTGCATCAATTGAGCAATGTTTAAATCTTTACACAACTCAACTGGTTGTTTCTTCTTCAAGTTGACCACGGTATCATTGATGTTGGGTAATGACAAGAGATATTTAACTACTTCAATTCTTGAAGAAGCAGCAGCGTAATGTAAAGGAGTATCGCCATCGCTGTCTTGAGCATTGATATCGATGTTGTATTTCTCAGCGGAATTGACTAAGTGTTGAACAGTTCCAATTGGTGCCACCTGAACGGCATAATGTAAGATTGTTTCCTTTAAATTGATGAGGTCTGTAGTATAAGTTGTGATTTTAGTAGATGATAATTCATCAATGATGGAATCAACTCGAGAATTGTCTCCGCTTCTGAGAGCATCAAGGAGTTTAAGCCTGAGCAAGGAGGCACTGATTTGAGAAGACATTTTATGAATATCCAATCAATTTATGTGATCAATTCCTCCAATTTCAATGAATTATCGTTAATTAGGTTGGATAAACTTATAAAAGGGGTTCAAGCAATTATGAGCAAAACTCAGCTTCGCACTCGTGACTAGTGAATTATGTCTATGTCGCAGTTTCAATCAAAACTATCGACTCACTCAGTAACTCGTAAGATTTAGTTAACACAATCGGCAAAGGAAGTAAAATTCGAGGAATAGGGGCAATTGTGGGTTTATATGTCAGACACTCTCATAACCCATGTCAATCACTGAAGCAAACTTTGACACCATACGAATTTCAGTTTGGACTCGAAGCAATATTCGACTTAGCCTCGACTTACGTCATTGGTGTGACATGTGCACGGGTGTGGGAGTAGTTATCAGATGCAATTTCAAAATTTGAGAAGTCATCACTAAAACCAGTAACTTAATATGGGTTCCGTGAAAAGAACAGCCTCGGAGGCAGAGGGCAATATCGAGAGTCGGAATCAGAAGAACTCGGTGAAAAGTGCTCATAAGGAATGTCAAACGCTATATGTCAAAAATCTTAATGATAAGGTTAATCCCAATGTATTGAAACACAACATCTACGTGCTCTTCTCAACATACGGAGATGTCATAGATATTGTCATCAAACCTCATAGCAAAAAGATGAGAGGCCAAGCCCATGTAATTTTGGACTCCATGAAAAGCGCCACTTTGGCGTTGAAGAATATCAACAATACCATGTTCTTCGATAAACCTATCCATCTCGCATACGCCAAATCCGAATCGAAACTAATAGTGCAATTTCAAGACTCAGATGACGAAATGCCATCGTACAGCTGATTTGGACCCCTGCATTTGTATTATATCTATGTACATGTAATAAATAATTTATTTGATCTTTAATGCTGCTTCTAAGCCATTCTTAACACAATCTGGTACTCCAACTCCGTTACCGAAACACATGCCACCAAGAGATAAATTATCGATGTCATCCGAGAGAGCTTCGTTGACTCTCTTGGAGGCCGCCTCGTGCCCAACGTTGAATTGTGGAATGCAGTTGGGGTGCCAGTTGTATGAAATCAATAAATCCTTCTCGCTTATTGACTCGATGTCTTTACTTGAAATCGTGTTTTCGTCTCTAAGTATCAAATTGTATTCTTCAAGTGGCACATTGAGGTGCGTGGAGAGCACTTTTTTCATCGAGCTGAGACAAATAGAAGTAGATGGTTGAACCATTGATTGATAAAAATGCCCTCCCATCATAAGAGTGATCTTCTCATAGGGCTTGCTGACCTCCTGCGACTGTTTGTCTGAATGGGTATAGAGACCCAGTACATATTTCTCGGTATCTGAGTCGTATATGACACCCAACAAGCACTCAGGATTGGTGGTAGCCTTTGGTACCAAGAAACCGAATCCACTACCATTTTTGGGGATGAGAACATTCTTGGTCTTGCTGTAAACGTTGGCAAGGAAGATGCTCACATACTCAACCTTTGATAAGTCTTCGATGAACTGTGCTGGCACGTTTTGAAGCATTTTGGATAATGCAACAGTATTTATAGTTGATCTTATATGGTTATAGGAAAGTTTCGTGCCATTGCTGGTGATGGTCATCTTAGCTAAATCAACGGATTCGACAGGGCTGTTAAAAGAGATAGTTACCTTGGTGTTATTCGCCAAACTTTCAGCTAATGCATGGGGAAATCTCAGTAGACCGTCACGTAGTTTCAATATTGGAAACAGTTTCAACTGATTCCTTAGTTTGACCAAATCAGCGTCTGGAGATATTTTATCAGTGTACTCTTGCAAGGTGTTGTCCATTGAGGGAGTTTGTTCCACTTCGTTCTTTCTTTGTTGCAATTTTGATATCATTCCACGGATTATGGAACCGTGGCTTTTCTCCATTTCCACTAAACTGGGGAAGATGGATTTCATACTCAACTTCGAGACATCTCCAGCGTAAATTCCATGGAGTATGGCACTGAGAATATTATCGGCAATAGCAGTTCTACCAAATCTTCTTTGAAAGAACTCGGAGATTGATTCGTCTTTGTCGCCCATGCGGGATTTATTTGTCAAGTCATGGATCTTAGACATTAAAGCACCCTTAGCTATGCCGTTAGTGAAGAACTTGACTGCTGATTGAATATTGTGTGGTACTGACAATATACTTTGATTGGGTGCTAGTAAATATTTGTTATTACCAGCTGAATTCTTGTCCATGACTTGAACTTGATTTTGAAGCCCCATGTTCTTCAACATATCCACTATGAGTAAAGTGCCATCGCTGACACCTCTCAAAGTACGAGGTCCCTTTTCAAGTAAAATCGGATCTGAACCGTTTTCATTGAGAAGTTCAGTTTTTATCCAACCTCCAGGTCTTGCACTAGATTCGTAAATTTTTATATTGACATCAGGGCGAAGTTTATTAAGGAAATAGGCAAATGATAGTCCCGAAACCCCAGCTCCAATAACGGCGATATTGCCATTTGGTGGAATTTTAACTAAACCCATGATAAATAGAGAAGGTAATTTACTATCGCGAATTCATCACCAGATTGTAAAGAATTGTACGAGTTGCAAAATTACATGCAAAAATTTCATAAGTTATAAATTGTGCGTTATAAAGTTATTTGTTACTATGGTCAGTGATAGAAATCATGTGCCTGCTGGGGGCTGCTTTCAGTGATGACAGCAAGACTATCGTTCAGTTGCTTATATGGTCCTTTTTGGGAATCTGTCAAATTCGAAATAGTATCGGCTTTACCAAAATCAGACACTGACCTGGTAAGAGTGTCTCTACTTTGATGTTGGAGAAGTGGTAGTTTCTGACTAAACGGTTCTTGAGTTTCTTGAGTGAACATGCTGACTTGGTCATCGATCGAACCTCTTGTCCTAACCTCTCTCAATGCATCTAGCGAATCAGTAGAACCATTAACATAAGCCATTTCTGGGGGTATGATATTGGAGACAGTATCGTCTGCAGTTGGTGTTACATCTTCGTCAACGTCAACTTCATCATCACCATTAAGATCAATATTGAGTCCTAGTGGAGATTCTTGTGCTTCTTGCTCTGGTTGATTGATCATCGAATTGACTGCCCGATCAACACTGTTGAGCGAATCCGAGTTTTTCATTTCCAGGGCGAGCTTTGGCTCAATTGCATCTGTCACGGTGTTCTCTAACGAAACCTCATCTCTTGATGTCAGTCCTGTCATTGCTTCTGGCCTTGGAAGACTTACACATGATGTGTTCAAATAGAGGTTACTTGACTGCGCAGAATGCGATGAAGAGGACTCCTGATCATTTTCAATCTCATTCGATGAGGAGGTAGGTGCTGATGATGAGTTATCGGGGGAATCGCTTGCACCCACATTGGATGCACTGAGTCCCGAAGAACTAGTTATACGTCCCAGAGCTGCAAAAGAATTCAGTAGAGAAGATCTTATTCTTGACCTATGACTATCAATGGTTGGAATTGTTGCATTAGCATTGACCAACAGGTCGATGTTGATAGGAGTGACCACATCCGAACTTGATGAATTCGGTGATATTTCATAAGCCGGCGCGGGTTCCAGAGGTATGATGGATGGTATTCTGCTAATTTGGTCATCTCCCAAAGAAATGGATCTAGTGATTGGAGAATTTGGTGATGAGATTGCTTCTTCAAATGATGGTAATTGATCCTCCGTCTGGTTCAATGGTTTTATCGAAACACCTCTACTTTGGAAATTTGGAGTCCTGAATGCTATATCATCAGTTTGGGTAGGAGCAGGCTCTTCAGTCGAAGTTTGCGGTAAGTCAATCTCATCATACTTTGGAAGCTGAATTGATTCTTCATTACATTTGGCACTGAGAAGAATTATTGGGGTATCAACGACAACTTCATAATGATGCATCTTATAGTTATCTTTAGGATCGGGCTTAGAGATACGGAAACACACTTGTAATCTGTGATGAATTTGAATGTGTCTGAAGTTAGAATCAGGACTGAGAGCTTTGTTGACAGTTGTATAACCTTGTTGGATGTTTTCTTTCAAAAGGTTATTGGATTCTTCTTGCATCAAAGCAGACAAATTAGGTTTCAATTCTTCTTCATGTCCAAATGAAGGGTTCCGTGGACCAAACAGAGGGTTCCCATGGGTGATATTGGTTTCAAGCGATCCTATAATTGGGGAAGAAGGATTGAAATCAGCACTCACCACACTCCCCCTGTGTGGCGAAACGACTGATGCCTTTCTTGAAGTGGGATTCGAAAATGTGGACGGATAAGTATCAAAATCTTCATTCAAACTGGAAGTCATAATTGTCTTATCGCTTCGAGTTGTGAGGAAAGGTAAAGCGATATTGACATCCAAAGGAGACGCAATCATGCTTTTAGTTTCTTGATCTTTGGGTTTACTGAGAGGATCCTCCATATTGGTGATATCTTCCTCCTCTTCGAAATACTCTGGCTCATAACAAGAGAATAACAAGTTGTTGTCAGGACATTTGATGACCTCTTCCTTATACGGTTCACTTTGGTTACCCCCCGTTGATTTGTTTTTAGTCTTTAATTCACAAACACATATTATACGTTCCTTTGTCTTGGTTTCATTATTTGGTGGTCGGAGACAATAAGGATCATCACCATCGAAATCGTATTCTCGAGACATATCCTTGGACACATAAGTGATCCGTTCCAAGACATTGAATTTGATTCTTTTAATAATGACATCTTTAACCATGGGAACTAACTTGACATTTATCAGATGTTCAGATCCAAGGGATACGTATTTTTTCGGAAATGTGATGATGTAATGTAAAGAGTCATTCCAGACACGGTTAACATAAATTGGTTTATCTGCGATTGAATTAGCAAACGAAGGAGGAGTTCTGACCATTGGTAAATTATACGAAGAGCAAACTTTAGACTTTCTTCCAAGTTTATCACCGACCTTATTGAAGGTGACGTATAAGTTATGAACCAAGGAGCCATTAACCGAAGTAATAGTAGGTGGTATATGATCCGGTAATAATATTGGTAGAAGGAACACATAAAGGCCAGCCTTGTAAGACTCAGAAGAGGCGGTAGGCAATGATAAGCCTTGACTACCATCAATATTATTATTCGATAGCACTCTCTCTAAGGAATCTGAGCCGTCTTCGTAAGAGAGATCACCATCTGTTGAAGAAAAGTCCTTGACTCTCGCTAGCCTATAGTTTCTTGTTCTCTTCGCCAAATCTGCAGTGGTTAAGTTTTTCAGTTTTATATCATTTGAATTTGATGAGCTAATGTAGAAATCAGCATCGTTCAAAGTAGTATTCCACTCCATGGTCCCAATTTTGAAATTCTCTCTAACATATGATTTATTGTAAGGGTCACCAGTTGGCCACAAAATGTTCGTGAGAGATTGAAACTGGAACTTTACATCTTTCACGTAAATATCTTTATCGAGTTCAATAATGACTGCAAAAGTGTGAGGAATAGGGGCCTCGGAGTCAATTTTTGTGCAAAGGTAATTTGGAGAGTTGAAAGATTGCATTTGACGACGTAGTTGACGGGGGATCGATTTCAAATTAGTTCGAGAATTGGAACCTGATCTATTTCTGGCTTGAGCAGCTAAGGGACTATCATCTTCATCATCTGAAAGAATGGCACTATCAGGGGTGGCTTCCTCATCGGAGCTTGAATCAAAATCGATCAAGTCGTTTTCGTGATCTTGAGGTATACCACCATTTTCGACATCCTCGTAAGTGAAACTAGCAGATGAAGCAGGCGATAAATATATACAGTCGTTTGTATTGGCCACATAAACTTTAGCACTTTTCAGGGTTGGTCCATTGATGTTACCATTAGTAGTTTTCAAAGGGATTGGTTGTTGAAGTCCGAGATCAGAAAGAACAGTTAATAATTTTTTCAGGATAATTTGGGCAGTTTCTTGTTTAATGAGTTCTTTAGTGTGTTTTTTAGTAGTACTTCTTGACCTTGAACGAGAATTTGAACGGGATGAAGGGTTCCCCATCAGTAGAGACTGGGCTCTTAGGCGATTTTGAGATGCACTGTAGAGAGAAGGGTTTTTGCCATCAAGGGACTCAGAAATAACGATCATGGGGTTAGAAAGACTATTCCTCCTATCTCCAGGAGAGTGGGCAATCTCCAATAGAGACAGTTCAGATGATCTTCTGCCACCCACTTTGCTTTTGAACTTGTCAAAGGTAAAATTTCTGTACATCATAGCAACATGCCTCGGCGGGTTGGAACAAGGAAAGAAATATTAATAAATAAATAGTTGAAGTGGTTGAAGAACAAATTATTGAAATTGTTGGCTCTCAGGTTATTTTGATAAGGGAGCAATATGTGCGAGGGAACAATAGGAAAGGAACCGGTATTGTCGGCGAACAAAACAAAAACAGGGTTCCAAAATTCGAGTTGGTGGATCCAATAATGTTGTGGGTGAAGTATGATCAAGATTCCGAGTCCAACTAGCTTGAAATTTATGGGAAAGAGAAGATTTTCGAAGGGATCAAGTCAATATAAATTAATGCCTGGAACAATCTGGCTGACGCTATCCCAGTATTTTTTTGCAGAAAAATGCGATAATTTAGCCCGACTTTGATTTTGGCAACCGGGATAATATTTTCAACTCATCTATCCCAACGAAACTTAACTGAAATAACCAAAGTATTGGCGTACTACCTGTTATTCGTATAACAATGTTTATTTTACTATAGGAAAGGCGCCGATCTCATCTCTGTGCTTCGGCAACATGAAAGACAGTTAACCGACATTGCTGCTATTGTGTTGCGAAGAATAAGATTGCTTTGGAACAACTGCAGATTTGAAAAAGATGAAAAGTCGGTACCAATTTCATCTGATATCCCGACCAACCTTAAATTGCCGTAAATGTACTTTTGCAATGATCGAGTGGCTACCTGGGCTAAATTTAGAGCTTAAATTGACAAATTAGCAGCCTCGTTTTTGCGACATTTGATTATCTTGTTTCAAATGGGTTGCGGGCGAAGAATTTCCGATTTAGTAAAATCACGTCATAGAAATTCGCATTTCTCAAGTGGACTCTACTTATCTTGTAGTGAAGCATGTGTCGACAAAACGGCCATTTTGCAACAATCCGGTCATGACACCAGGAAGCACTTCGACTTGTAGAGTAGCAAAGGGGAAGTCTTCTCCGTCAATGGAGAGGAAATGTTTGTCTGAGTCGGTCATTTTCGGTACCAATCGGTAGCCATTAATCTTATAGTGATGCACATCCTTGTGGTCAACATGGGTGCCTGCGTCGATGTTGAGCATGATTTTAACGGATTCGAAAAATGAGGTGTTGGTTGTCGTCACCACTAGGTCCATGGCACCGTCGCTGGGCAATGCGGCGGGGAAAAACTGGGTATCGGAGGAAACATAGGGCATTTTGCCCACATAGAAGATGTTTAATTTATTTGAAATGGACTCATCTAGTTTAACCCAACCCGACGGTGGTGGCTGATCTAGGTCAGGGTATTTGAGTTTGAAATCATCTTTGGTGAGCTGTCTGCGCGACTCGGCATCATTGGGTTTGTTTGAATGATGTTTGAAATGGCCCTCAACTGCGTCTTTGGTACTGCTGCAATAATCAATGTAGACGTCACAAGGGTACGATGTGCCAGCGATAAGTTTGGAAATCACGCCTAGTTCGAATCGAGCAGGGCCCATCCACCGCAAATGCTCGGTACCGATATCTGAATCGGCAATCATCCCGTAGCACTGACTTAATAACGACAAATGGGTGGACTTGTTGTCCCCGGTGCCTTGTGTCACAGCCATAACGTCCATCTTGGACTTGGTAGACTTGAGCATGCTGAAGGTGGCAACGGCAGCATCGTTACTACCATGGGTACTCAAAGATAGCGCGTTACCCGAGCCGCAAGGTAACTGAGTGATTGCAATTTTATCAAAAGCGTCAGCACCGAGGTCTGGTCTTTGGTAGAACCCATTTATGACTTCGTGAGGAATCCCGTCCCCAGAGCAACAGGCAATGATATCGAAATCATCACTATTCAATTCGTTGGCAATCTCTGTGGCATGATTTTTGTATTTGGTTTCGTAGAAGGTTATCTTTGCGTGAGCAGCCTTTAACACAGGCAAGATTTGAGATTTATACCTCTTGAGGGCATGTCCTTTACCGCCGTGAGGATTTATGAGTACCAAGACCCTTGGCTCTACTATCAGGTTGGGGTACGCATTGGCAAGGATCTGAGAAACCACACCGGAGCCGGTGATTTCCAAGGTCATGGTGACTGGATGGGTAGTTTCTTTGGCCAGAGTCATCCATGTCACGTCGACAAGTTCGGTATGCAGCAGTTGGAGGAAGAATTGTTTGGAAGTGCCCGGCTGAGAAGAAGACGCTTGTGATCCACTGAGGGCAGGTGGCACTTCAGCTGGAGGTTTACCGGAAAGATCACTGGAGGAGTCTAGGGCCGTGTGGAAGCATGTTTCTAGAGCAGTTGAGCCACTTTGTTCACACCAGATGATGTTCTTGTACGAGATGAACAGGACCATTTCTGACGGAGTGGGGGCCAAGCACAGTGAATAGCTCGTCAAACAAGAGGAGTCATTGACTTTCAAAGCTTCTAAATTCTGGCCCGAGAGCCGAAGCCCATCGGGCTCCAAAGACGCCGAGATAAATGTCTTTGCCATTAGATTTTCAGTAGACATGAGAGAATATGTGGATTAGGCGAGCTGGGGGGTTTATATAAAATTGGGAATATCGATGTTATCGGGTATTAGAGTATTTAAACTTTTAAAATTTACTGTGAAAAAGAAGCGAACTCCATTTAATTAATCAGAATAAAAATGTCTTTGTTTCAATAAATCACGGTATTGTTTTTTTCCTTTATCGTTTCTCGCTCGCTTTGTTTAACAGGCCGATACGCAGTAATGTTAAATTGTAAAGGTTGGACCGGAACTGTGAGAAAATGAGATTCAAACAACCAGATTCGACACTTTTTAATGATACACTAGAATTTGGAGGCGACGGTGGCACGGAATTTTAACGGATTTGGTGCCAAGAAGACACTAATAGCATTCTTTGATTTTTAGTGCTGACATGCTGTGAAAAGTGGTGAGAAACTGCTTTAGTCAACTTGGCGCCAAATTAAGGTTTGGTTTCCTCGGGAAATCGCCTCGGATCGTGCAAGGGCGGGCAAATAACGGAATGGTAAAGTATAGCTTGCTTGGTGTTATGAAGGTTTTGACTTAGTTTCGAACTAGCAACCAGTTTTGCAACATTTGGCCATTTGCAGCAATTCCCCAAGCTGAAAAAGCGAAGAAACTGCTGCAAATCAAAGCCCCCTGGTCCCTTTCCTTGATTTACGCGTGGTAGGTTTCCAGTTGCATCTTCTCTTTGGCCGCTTTAGGAAACCCTTCCTAGCTTCCACGCAACCTGAGATACTGGCCATTTTTGGCAACAGTGTCAGGGTTGACTGGCGAATTTGTCGCGACATTGCGCATCTCAAAACAAAAATTATCAACATCTGGTTACTCCCGCAACATGGAACCCAATACTGAAGAACCGGCGGTTTTCGCGGAAAACCAGGTGTCCAGCGAGCAGATTCTCAGTGAGGCATTCAAAAGCCGTGATCACCGTGTGGATAAACCCAGACACACGATCCAGGACTTGGATGAACTCAGGTCTTTACAACTAGCTAAACGGAAAGAGTTCGAACAACAGCTCAACAAGAATCGTCTCAACTTTGGCCAGTGGCTCAGATACGCCCGGTGGGAATTCGAACATAACCATGATTTCGCCAGGGCTAGGTCAATCTACGAAAGAGCCTTGGATGTCAACCTCCACCATATCCCATTCTGGACTCACTATATTCAGTTTGAATTATCGCATAAAAACGTCAACCATGCCAGAAATTTGCTCGACAGAGCAGTGACTCTTCTACCGAGGGTCAATAAATTGTGGTTCTTGTACGTTCAAACAGAGGAGTCATTGGGTAACTATCAAAATGTTCGGAGTATCTTTGAAAGATGGATCTCGTGGAAATCTGATACCTCCGTATGGGAAGCATACGTGTCTTTCGAAATGCGATACGATGAACACGACAATTGCAGAAATATATATATTCGGTTTCTACATGCGTTCCCAGCCGCAGTTGATATATGGCTCAAATGGTTGGACTTTGAAATGAATGAAGCTCCTTCTACCCCCCAAAAAGTTTCCATTATAAGACAGGTCTTCGAAATGGCCGCTGATAACATTCTTGCATTTGAAAAGACACCCGAAACCGAGAAAACGTTACCCGTTCTCATTAGTAGATGGTCTTCATGGGAAACCTCGGTTCACGAATACGACCGAGCAAGGGCAATCTACCAAACTCTTCTCTCAGATCAGATATCTGTTGCTCCAGAGTATAGAACCAGCATCTATCAGGCCTACACCGAGTTCGAGAAGTCACATGGCGACAAGGATCTGATAGAGAATAGCATAATCACGAAAAGAAGACTTAAATACGAACATGATTTGGTCTCTAACCCGCAAGATTACGACTCTTGGTGGGCACTACTCAATCTCGAGAGTGAATCAGGTGATAGTACCAGCATGAGGAACGCATTTATCAAGGCCATTACCCACCATCCTTCCGATACTTACAAATCTATTGCCTGGAGGCGGTACATCTTCATCTGGATAAGGTATGCGTTATGGGAGGAGCTTGACAATGATAATATAGAATCGGCCAGACAAATATGGAATGATTGCATCAAGCAAATTCCTCATAAGAAGTTCACTTTTGCCAAATGTTGGATACATTTTGCTGAATTTGAAATAAGGACTCACGCCGATGGCCTTACAAATGCCAGGAAATTACTAGGCAGAGCCATTGGTCAGACAAGTGGGAGTATTCCCAAGAGCAAGCTCTTCAAATACTACATAGAGCTCGAGAAGAGACTCGGTGAGTGGGACAGATGCCGCAAATTGTTTGAAAAATGGTTCGAAGTTTCCATAACAAGTAAAGACAACAAGTCGTTGGAAATCTTGTTGGAGCACATTGAATTCGAAAAATCTCTTGAAGAATCAGACCGGGCCATCGCACTCTACCAAGTTGGTCTTTCCATGTGCACGAACGAGTCTATCAGCTATAAATTCGAGCCTAGGGAAACATTGTGGGTGTCGTTTATTGAATTTTACAAAGAAGAGTTCAGATACCAAGACGCGAGAGACCTTTACCGGTCATTGCTTGAAAAGACGGACACGCCACAACTATGGATTTCATTTGCACTTTTCGAATCATCTATATTGACCCCAGAGCAGTTGGAAGAATTCGAAAAGGCAGATGATTCGGAATTGGAATTCACATTAACTGATGTTCATAGGCAGCACACCAGAGAAATCTTCCAAGAAGCCAATGTCCACTATAAAAAATTGGGACACAACGAAAACAGAACAGCCATTCTACAGGAGTGGAAGAAGTACGAAACGACACAGGGAGACGAAGACTCATTAGCTGTAGTCGAATCCAAATTGCCAACCATAGTGAAGAGGAAAAAGACGATGGATAATTCAGAAGAAGAGTACTTGGAATTCGTTTTCCCTGAAGACAAGAAAGCACCGGGTCTCAGTAAGTTCCTAGCCAACGCAAAGAAATGGGCAGCAAGTAATTAAATCGAATACATATCAAAACCATCAGATTTCATATATTTCTCTATACATAGTACAGAAATTCATCAATGACCGCCTCTTAATGTAAGGACCAAATGCAATGAAGCTCCAGCATTGATTCCTGAATCTTGAACTGTACTTTCATCGTCCAATTGAGAACCATTGAAAATCAATCGCTGTTGAGATGGTGGGATCCCTTCTTTTTCCTCCATCATTTCCTTGATTCGGATTATCCGGTCAGATGGTTCAATGTCAACGGGGATGTCTCTTCCAGTTAATGTTTTAACTTTGACTTGCATTGGAAATAAGATGTAGTTTAATTTTATCGCAATGGATTATTTCTCACTTTTCATAACTAATGAGATTCAGCGCTTACATAGTATTTGCTTCTTTAATGTATGAGACACCAGAAGTGAAAAATGTGGACTACGAGAAAGTGTACGAGCCAGCAGAGGACTCGTTCCTTCTACTAGACTGTTTTGAATCCCACCATCAAGTGTTGAAACAAAAATTCTCAAATAAAATTCCATTAGTGGTGGAGATAGGCACTGGCTCTGGTATAGTGCTTACGTTCATTCGCCAATTCGTGCTCCCGCATGCCATTCACCTTGCCACCGATTTGAACCCGACCTCTTGTGTCACGGCCTTACAGACACTCAAGGCTAATGACGGGCCCAATCCCATTGCGTCTTACGATTCTCTCCAGATGAGCTTGACCTCAGCAATACGGAGCGACAGCATCGACTTGCTCGTGTTCAATCCCCCCTACGTGCCAGCTGAGGATGTGCCCCCGACCCCGTCGGCTGCGGACGACGAGGCGTGGTTGGATTTGGCATTGTTAGGTGGGAAGGATGGAATGGTCACTACCTGGCAGGTATTAGACGCTTTGGACAACATATTGTCGTCTGAAGGAGTGGCTTACATTTTATTCTGCGCCAGGAACCACCCTGACGCTGTGGCGGATGTGATGAGAGGCCGTGGGTGGAAAGTAGAGTCAGTAATCCATCGTAAAGCAGGCTGGGAAGTGCTCTCAGTGTTACTGTTTCAGCGATGACCTTTTACGAGGGGTGGTGTCAGTGAATTTCAAGGCCACATCCGCGTGCCTAGGCCCCACATTGTATATATACATGTATAAAACGCTATTTGCATATACTCTTGATATTTAGCTATGTAATTGTAAAGAGTCAATGCTCATTTGCAACATTGAATTTCGCATACAAATTCATCTCATTTAAAATACTCATTCATCTCTTTTAAAATACTCATTCATCTCTTTTAAAGTACTTACATTTCATCTTACTCAAACTACTTCATCTTTCAAGAGCACCACACCATGTCCGAAAGAGGAAGAGACTTCACCCGTCTCACGAAATGGGCGGGCACCCCCGCCAGATACAAACAGCTCGGGCTGTCCAAGTTAGATACCATCATCACAGGCCACTTGACACAAGAACAGGCTGAAGCGTATCAACAGTATTTTAGAATCGAAGAGGTGTCTGATTTGCTTAGAAAGAGCCAGCAGAAACAAAGTCTGCTTGTGGACATGCTCCCGTCTGGAAATTTGAAAGAAAATCCTCATTACAAGAGAGATCCCTCTCCCCCTCCCAAGTATGATAATTATGGTAATAGAACCAACACGAGAGATGCCATAACTCGTGTTCTTCTAGAAAAAGAGCGCCACTACTTGGTGGAGCTCACTGCTGCATCTGTCAAGGATTACTCGCCGCCTATCGATTACCAGAAACCTGTCAAGACCAATGAAAAATTATTCATACCAGTGAAGGATTACCCAGATATTAACTTCGTCGGGTTACTCTTGGGGCCTAGAGGCAACACCTTGAGACAGATCCAAGACCAGAGTGGTGCTAGGTTGGCGATCAGAGGGAAAGGGTCTGTCAAAGATGGTAAGGCCACCGCATCCAACGACGACGACGACACTGCGCTAGCGTCATTTGCTAATCCAAACCTCAACGCCAGTGCCGATGACTTACATGTTGTGATCACGGCTGATTCGCTGGCAAAAATAGCAAAGGCCATCAAACTTGCTAATGAAATCATCGAGAAGGCCATTCTGTCGCCCTTTGGTCAGAATGATTTGAAAAGAGGCCAGTTGCGTGAGTTGGCCATTTTAAATGGTACTTTCAGAGAAACAAAGCCATTCGACCCTGAGGCCCACAAGGAGAGGAAACCAAGAACTGGATTGGACGTGTCGACCATCGTGTGTAATAATTGTGGAAAAATTGGTCATTTTTCAAGAGATTGTAACGCTCCTCCTCAAGATAACGGCAACAATCCAAACTTGGTGACTTTAGGAAACAGAAAGCCCCAGGAAGAAGCGAAAAGACCTGTCGACGAGGAAACACTTCCTCCTTGGAAGAAGCAAAAGGCCGAACCCATCCCTCCATGGTCGAGACCTCCTCCAAGTCTTCCCCCTGCTCCAGTTGGAAACTCTCAACCAGCATTACCATCTGGTCCTCCTCCTACAATCACTGCACCACCACCACCACCACCATCAAGTCTAAGTGCGCCTCCAAAACCAAGCGGCCCGCCACCTGCTCCACCTGGACTTTTATCTGGATCAGCTAAACCTCCACCACCTAAAATCAACGCTCCACCACCACCTCCTAAAATCAGCGCTCCACCACCACCTCCTAAAACCAACGCTCCACCACCACCTCCCAAGCCGACATCCAGCTCTGTACCATCTTCAAAACCTGCTCCCCCCAATGAAAAACCGCCACCACCACCACCATCTACATAGTGTAAAATACATCATATATTAACCAAATATTTATTCTATTGTACATGTTTATTGCATAAATTGCCCAGCTGCTTTGTCTAGTGCGTTTGCCAAATTGTCCAATTCATGTTGTGCTCGACCAAAATCGCCCATCATCACATAATCTCTCACTTGGGGAAAACTATTCCAATGATACTTACCGTCAGATTTGGGTGGTGCCAGAAATGGAACACCGAACAACGTATTGACGTATCCAGCACGTCTAGGTTGTATTTCCTCAGATAAGAACCCGGTGTTGAATTCAAGCATATTGTCATTCCATTTCCATCTGTTCATCACAAGTATTGATGGCTCGGTTTCCCCCGAGTCTTTGACAAACTGTGCCCAACTGTTACACCAGTCTTCAAATCTGGAACCGGCAATGTGGAGCTTTTCGAGTCCTCGTCTTAAACCATCATAATGAACTTTGGCTTTGTTTGGGTTGTTTAGTTTATTGATTTCGTCCTCGACAAACCTTTCCAAGTCATTAGCATATTCAGATAATTTTGATACCAAATCACTAAAGCGGTATGGAATAATTGGTTTTTCAACAATTTCAAGTATTATAAACGATAAAAGTTCAACCAACTCACTATGTTTTTGCATCTTTGGATCTATTTTGGAAGTTTCAAAGTTATCGAAATTATCGAAACAAGATGACCTTGGGTATTCTTTACCTTTGAATTTGATCTCCATAGAAGGTATGTTGACCATGTTTATGAAGGGAATATAATTTTTTTGTTCAATCAAGTCGTATCTAATATCATCTTTTCCTTGATTCAACCTTTTATAAAGTTCATAAAGACTCATGCTATGATCACCTTCTCTTTTTGACTTTTCAGTGGTAACTTTTTTGAGAGCTTCTCTGATGGTTGAATGGAAGAAAGGGTGTGATTGGACACTCAAATCTTCTCCGCTTATGGCATCACTCAAGTCAATGTAAGCAAAACCTTGTTGTTTGAGCTCATTCTTTTTACTCTCAATCCACTCTGCGGACCCGGCAAGGTTGTATTCGGATGCATCAAATGAAACAAAATATATAGACCTCGATGGAGACCAATTGTATCTTCTTTGAAGAGATGTAAACACTCTTATGAGTTCAAGAAGAACAGTCGTACCAGTACCCGAAGACATGGTTCCAAAACATCCCGAGTCTCTGGAAGCCCCAATAACAATACCCTTCTCAGATTGCTCTCTGCCCGCAATAGATCCCACGATATTCCAAATTTGATGCATTGGTCTTTCTTCATTTTTGACTCTCATCTTCATTTTAGTGGTTTCACTTTTTTGGCCAGAGTATAATTCTTCATGTTCATCAAATTTTACACCTTCTTTCCCTAGCTTCTCGATCAATGCTTTACCATCTTTCCAAGAAATTGGAATCGAAGGTATTTTTGGGGTGATATCAGACTTTGACCATGGAAGCCTAGCAACGTAACCATCCTCTGAAGACCAACCCGGAGTGAGAACATCACCTGGGCTCTGTCTTGTTAAAGCAGTGTTGAGTTTTTGGATGACCTCATCGTTTGTCTTCCCATTAACCTCGAATTGTGGAGTGATGAATATAATGGCCAGGGCACCCTGCTGCTGAGCTATCTGAACCTTGTTGGCATCAGGCAAAGATCCACCGTATTTCATCAAAACAATGGCACCTTCAAGCAGAACATGAGCTTCGCGTAATTTAGCAAAATCGTCAGCAGTACCGAAGTTAGCGTATATATAGAAATTTTCAATCTCGTCATTCATATTCAATGAATTAGGATTATATGCAAGGTATTCCATATCGTGATTTTTTTCTTCGAATAGGGTGGCCTGATACGAGCCATCGGACAATTCGACATATGTTTCTTTTGTATCAAAAGTTGGATAATTGGTATAGCACTGTAATTCGTTAAAGTCGATGACGTTGATGCCGTTATTGACCATGTGTGTCTCAACGTACTTCCCTAGAGTCAAATCACCTTTAGAGCCAGCGACGTGGGGCATGGATGAGAAGTACTCTAAGTTAGTTTTCATGGCTCTTGGGTCTATGTAATCGTGAATGGAACCTCCTAGTATATCTAGGTCATAGAACTTGCCGCCGGAGAAAGCACCACCACTGGCACCGTTGACACCGTCATTGGCACTGTAATGTGTCACTCCGAATATTAATGCTAGAATGAAGAAGACGTACAAGAGACGTTTTACCACTAGTGGGTTCCCCAACTTTAGTATGCCCTTTTCGTACTGTTGTTGGAAGTACTGGTAGCCCTCGTACATAAGGTCAATGATTCGGGTGACAGGGTTTATGACAGAAGTGTTGAAGTTTTGAGCTAGTTTCTTCGTCATGAACGAGGCTCTGGCAAGAAAGCCGTCTCTGTCTCTGGGCTGAAATGTTTCATCATCGTCAATTTCGAATTCCTCCACTGGTATCAGAGATGTTTGGTCCTCGAAAGGATGTGTATAGGGGTTAGACTCCAAGTCATTGTACTGGGGCGGGTTTTCTGGCATGTCATCTCCCTGTGACACCAAAGGTTGGTAAGATTGTGGCGGAGGCATTCTTGATTTTGCCGCTCAGTATATGGAGTAGAAATGGATATGCAAATGGAAGAAAAAGAATAGGTGTTCGCTTCAAGAAGGTCCAGTAATGTTACCTCAACTATCAATATCACCTATGAGAGTTTTTAGCGAAATTCCACGCCAAATATCAAGAAATCAACACTTATCAATTGTTGAATCTATAATAAGTAAAATAGTTTTGGGTTTAATGTGCGAAGTAAAAAGCGCGGCACACCAGACATCCGCGACATTCAGCTAGTGGTTAGGGCGACATTTGCCTGGCTACATTTTCCGCGACATGTCCTTAGTTGTAACCAAATCAGCGTCTCATCTTCAATTGGTTTGTTCAAAGTAAGAGCAAACAGTTGATATATTGATACTTTTGAAGTGTTTTGTATATCTTCAAGTTGCTCAGACTCCTAAGATCATCCCACATACTCTTTTTACCAAAATTGTTGTTGTTTGCACTGGGTACCCAATATAACATGAATCAATGGCAATGTCCAAAGATATAACTCCAAGTGTCGGGCTGAGCGGCGGGGCCAGTGCTGTACTGCTCAGTCGATCCGAAAACAGCTCTAGACTGAGCTTCACCGCTGAAAGAATGAAAACCACGGCTCCACCCTCGAAACAGAGCCATAAAACGGAACCAAGGCAGAAACAGAGCCAAAGGACCAAGCCGAGACAAAAACAGAAGCCAGACAGACAAAAAACCCAAATTGACGATGATTCTGCCATAATTGATGACACCGCTGTGGACTACGATCCATCTGGCCCTCAAAGCAAGAAGTATGGCAAGGCTCGTAAGAATCAAATCTCCATAAACCACCTTCTTGACTTCCAGTCGTATCGCCAGCTGGATGACTACAGAAGACAGAAGAACAACAGCCGGAGGGATAGTGATCATCACCACAAGCCACGATCCAACTCTTCAAAGGGCTCCAAGGTACACTTACACGGTATGAGCTTTATCAATGTTAACTATAAATTTATCGTTGATTATAGGGACGAATATCGTGCGCAACAATTGGACCCAAATGTTCCAGTAGACAGCGACCGTATTTTCCGGATTGTGGTGCCGAAAGGAAATGCATGTCCAATTTGTCTCTCAGATGAGCCAATTGCACCAAGAATGATTACTTCATGTGGTCACATCATTTGCTTGACGTGTTTGCTCTCGCTCCTTGAGAGCGAGATTCCTACTTTCAAGAAAAGAGATGCTCAAGCACCGGTGGAAAAGTATAGGGACTGTCCGTTATGTGCTTCTGTAATCAACCCAAGGGAGATCAAACCCGTTCTAATTGACAATATAGATGAACGGTTTGAAGTCCCGAAACTCAATGATGAGGTGGTGTTGACCCTCATGGAAAGACCACAGAACAAGATTGTTCCTCTTCCACAGTCGCTCCATGAAATTCAACGCACTGTTGATAACTTTCCATGGGTCAGTACAAATGGAGAATTCCCAGACTTTGGACCTTATCTGAGAATTTTCAAAGCGGATTTGTCGTATCTTTTGAGTATGTATACCAAGGAGAAGCAAGAGATTTTATCCACCTACGAAAACGAAAAGGAACTTTACAATGACGATGGAAGATTCATCAAGTTAGCATTACAAAACATCGACAAGGATATTGATCAGTGGACCAATAAATTCGGGACTGATGTCAGCAAAGAAAACCGAAGTATCACCGAAACTCCGCAGTCCAATGCTTTTTTCTACTACCAAACCGGATTCAGAGCATCATCAACGTACGTGTTATCACCTTTAGATATGATAGTCATGAAATCGGCTTACAACGGCGATTATACACAACTACCTTCTTCAGTGATTGCTAAGATTGAGAATATCCGGTACGAAGAGTTGACGCAAGAAACGTCGGCCACCAGGTACAAGTACTTGTCGCATCTACCACTAGGAACATCAATCGGATTTTTAGAGTGTGATTGGCTGCACAATGAGTTCATAAGTCCCGAAACCTGGCAAACTTTCAAAGTTGATCTAAGCAAGAGAACCAAAGCGTCGGTGAGAAAGTTCAAAAAAGAAGAAAAGAACAAGAAGCTTGCATTGGACCATGAAGAGTATAAAACAAGAACATTCTATGAACGAGAAAACAACCCTGCTTATGATTCTGGGTCGGAGTATGATTCTTACCCTGGGAATTTTGGCAGTTTGACCATCAACGACAACCGGGAGCTTCCCTCACTTTCCGCCAACGACAGCCAGGGTAGTCCGGATGAGAGAGAAGGTGATATTCCTGCTCAAGGGTACCAAACCACTGTCTGGGGCACCAAGATCAAGCGGTCGGAGGCCCCACCATCATTAGATCAAAACGATACTTACGACTGGGACGCAGAGGAGATGATTCGGAGAGCAAAAGAAGAGTTGAATAGACAAGAAGACACAAACGGAAGCGGCAAGAAGAAGAAGAAGAAGAAGAAGAAGCTCATCCTTCTTTCTTCTGGCTGACTTCAAGCATATATATACGAAAACCATATCATGAACAATCTACATAATACCAATGTCGTGGTGTAATCCATAATGTCGCACAATGTAGGAAAGAAGTCGCATTTTGAACAAATCTCATATCAACTACAAGAAACACGTATATATCAATAAAATTATAGAAAGCAAGATGTCAGCCTTGAAGAAGACAAATTTGAAGTATGTGTCACTTATTTGATGATTCAGAGTAATACTAACCTCAGCTCGTCCAATGATTTGAGAACCGCCGTTGATGATAATTTACACGCTTCATTGACAGAGTTGGGCTACACGCAGTCATTTGCATTAATCGACATTAAATTGGCATTGGGGTGTATAACAGTTTTGATTGCCGGAGCTTTGTTCTACGTGGATAAGAAGCTTGATTTCGATGACTCTTATTACTTGACCGTGGCAGCTATAGCACTTTATTCCGTCATAAGTGGAGCTCTCTGGTTTTTCACCTCATTTCCTACATTCAAGAACAACAAGTACATTGGTTACAAGGACAAAAGTAAACTTCTGGTGTACACATGGAACAAGAAGAATGAACCGGTGTACTACATCAAGCTTGTTATTAACGATGATGAATCCAAGGCCGTCAGCACGCAATTCGAATTCACCCAGGTGTTTGATTCGTTTGGTTACTACAAGCAACAGGAAACCACCGAGTTCTTGAGAAAGGAGTTGGAGAAGCTCGACAAGAAGAGCCTCTAGAAAATAGAAACCAAGATGATCTACAAGGCGATATCTAGTCAAACAGTCTTGGAACGGGGAAATACCGGTGGATTAAGAGGCCGGTGGAACTACATTGATTGATTAGGAAATTAGTTGAACAAAAGTCTTATTAGAATAGTGTTGTAATTAAATACTTTGAATGACAAGTAAAGTCCGTGTGGAATGTAAGTGATCACGAGATTTCAGTGAATGGTTCAGTGGTGTCTGAGACCCGATCGTCCAACTTGGCCACTATACGTAGGGTATCTTGAATGATAGTAGGGAGCGCCTTCAAGGCCGGCACAAAGTTCGTATAAAAGGGTTCGCAAACGACACCTTTTTCGCCCAACTTTACCTTGTTGACGATGGAGGCAGCCAAGTTCTTTGCAGTCACCACTGGGGCAAAGAAAGCCCAAGGTGGCTGAACGTCCTGGAACATAGGTGTAGATAATTGGCCTGGAGTCACCACGAGAATACGGATATTGGGCATGTCAGCCAATTCCTGGGTTAAAGACTCAAATATCAGACTCACTGCAGCTTTGGAAGCGGCGTAAACAGATAAGTTTTTTGGAGCCAAGTTACCCAACATGGAAGAAACCGAGACGATGGACAACCGGGCATTTGGCTTCAACTTGGACACGGTGTGGATGTGATAGCGTAACACGCGTTTGACCACCCATATGTGCGAGAGTGTGTTGACGTTGAAGATGTGGCTGATACGTTCATCTGGTAAATTGAGAAGCGATTGGTTGTGTCTGATACCAGCGTTATTGATGACGATACTGATACACTCGTGCTTGGAGGCCAAGTCGTTGATGATGGCCTTGACGGTCAGTTTGAGCTCAAGCTCGGCGCCAACATCGCACTGGTGGAATTGCACTCGCTTGTCCGAGTATGGAGATACCTTGACGTCGAGAACGACGACTCGTTTAATGGGAGTTTGCAACAATTGGTTAACGATTTCAAGCCCAAGGCCGCTAGATCCGCCAGTTACCAAGGCGATGTCGTCGTGGGTGATTCCCGGCCAATTCAGAGGTCGTTTATATGATTCTGTGAAGTAAACCGCTAGGAATATCAAGCTGGTTATCACGTAGAGGGCTACCCAAAAGGCATGGAAGTTGGTGGCCACACTGCTCAGTTAGTAGGGAACGTGATTGTTCGGCAGACAGACATACCATATGATGAATATCGACAAGTAAAAGTATCTGGCCTGGTGGATGAGCCAATTTATTATATCGTCCAAACTCATTGGTGGAGTTTTAATTAGACGCGATTGCAAATTATCATGAGAAAATATATAGGCTGAATGTTGCACTCAGATTTTATGTGTGGGTCGAAGTGTAAAGAAAAAACAGTTCCAGATTACGTACACTTTATTAAGGATGTGGGTAAGGTTTACTCTTATTTGAGTGTTCGATGAAAGTTTGCTGTCTTTTGTCTTTGGTTTGAAGTAGATGGAAATCATGAATATCTGAGTGGTTGCGAAATCTTGATTGGTGGGTGTTCTATAGAGATGAGCAAACTGTCCCAAATGGTGCAATTGTCCTCTCACCTCCACTGGTCTCTTACTACAGAATAACCCGACTGAAAGTCGAACTTTATGATTGAAATTTCGTTCTACTCATCGTGGAAGTCGATAGACTCGTATTCATTTGAACTATTATTATATACAGTGTGCCTTCGATATATCCAGTGTTCTTCACTCTCTTTCCATGCTTGAAAGCTCTCTGAAATCTCACTGATGAACCTCTCTGTCGTAGTCGTAGCCACGAGCAATTCCACCTCGTCCTTCTTCAACTTCAGCACCGGTCTCGTCGTCATCTTGGTTCCAGTCACTACCCAACCCGGTCCATTGACGGTTTTGCAAGTGTATGGCCAGGGTGGAAACAGTGCCTTTGACAGTGACTGCGCCGGAGAACTTCTTGACCAAACTGGTGCTATTCTCTGGTTCATCCTCGTTTGCTGTAACTTGGAGATGCTGGAAACGGCGCAATGGTCTGGCCTCACTGACATAGCGACCTGTGACCAGGTCAAACTGGGGTGCTTCATCTTCGTCTTCGTCTTCCTTTTGATTATCATTTTCATCTTCGCTGTCATCTTGATTTTCATCTTGTTCAGACTCCATTTCATTGAGAATCTTCTTAAAGTCTGTCACCCACTTGCCCGACCAAATGAGCTCGTCGCTGAGTGCCAACATCAACTCGTACGGTGTGACAATTGGCTTGAAATACTCGCTTTTCTCGTCCACGATAATCCCCTGGTGGTCGCAGCCTAGAATACACCAGATATCAACGTTTTCAAAGTTAGCAAGCTTGGCCACGTTCGGCTTACCAACCACGAAAATGTAGTGCTTTTTCCCGGCCTCTTTCAACTTTTTGCCAAATGTGTTGATGAGGGTTTTGGTGTTGGCCAAAGAAAGCGTGTTCACCAAAAGCCCCACGGTTCCAGCAGATCGGGCCATGTGCATGTACCGGTATCTTCTCATCAAACTTGGGTACGGACCCTGAGAAACCTCGTTAGTTATAATGTCGTAGGTAGACACCGTGTCGAATCTGGTGGTGAGTTGGAGAAGACGTGGTGCCTGGGGTGTGGTGATGTGAAAAAGCTCATACGACGAAAGGTCTTCGGTATCGTCGATATCAGTTTCTCTGAAAGTTCTGTTGAGGGCCACTAGTGGAGACGGCTGGCTGAGCTCGTATCCTACAACGTGAACTGTGGATGCTGGGTCGAGGTATAAGTCAGCAAATGCTATGTTTGGGTATTCTTGCTTCAAGGTGTCGTGGATGGGCCTGAGCATCGATGTATGAGGAGCGTCCGCCATCAACATGACTTTCTCGTCACCAGATGGATACCGAGCTTTGAATTGGGCCACCAAAGCGTCCATGTCGTACCGTGGCTGGCCGAAAACGTACACGGCTGGCAACTTATCCACTGGGTTCAAGCATGCATCGCCAAAATGCACCACCAAGTCGCTGTTGACGTGTTCGGCGGCCACCTCATCGATACAACATGCCGAGTAAGAGGTGTCTGCCAAAATCCAGATCTTCTGTGTGGAGTTGGTTTCAGATGAACAATTGGATGAACAATTGGAGGTGGATTCCGGTGAGCAATTGGATGTGGACCTTGTTGAAGAGCAACTTTTCGAGTCACACCCATCACTGGAACAATTTTCCCTATTTTGTTCATTCTGTTCTTTATTGTCTTGCTCATTTTGTTCAACATCTCTCCGTTCGAAGGAAATGCCAAGTTTCGCCTGGAGCTGGTGAACTATGGTGGCTGAATCGCACACTAGCGAGTCGGGAACTTGAAGTGTGATTCTGTTGAACTTTTCCCCATCCTTTTTGGCAGTTTTCAAGTACTCTGCAAGCTCTTCCAAGGAGTAGTATTGGTTGACTCTCTCCACATAATCTTCGTCTGGTCTCAAGCCCAAATGAAGCCTGGGTTTTTCTGCCAGACCCACCCTGTCAAACTGAAACGTACTATCGTCCTGGTACGTCGATAATGCTGGAGCCGCGACCTCTGTCATTCTGGTGATAATTATAAATATTCACTTATCAATGTCATCGCATCAATAATTTTTCTCATTGATTTCCTTTGCTGCGAAAACCAAGCAGCTTCTACAGAACATCGAGAGTTATTGTTATTTATTTTAAATAGTGTGAGAAATGTCCCATGTTATAGGGAGTTAATTCCCGATAAATCATTGAAAGTCTGAGTCAATTTGGAAATTCAATCAAATTCTTATTTTATGTCCCTTTGTTTTTAGTGAATTCTTTTCGAGCATGTGTATATCATGCACTATGGCTCTGTTCCATGACAAGACATGAAAAGTGTAGCTTTAAGTTCACATTCATCTTGACTTTCCTTCATTGAGACATATGTCCTCACGATAATACAATCAGCGCTCGAGACTTCTGATTTGAACTGTTTTCAGTCTCCGAACTCATTTAAACTAGTAAGAGATTGGCCTCTGGATATTCAAATACAATCACGCCTCTGATTAAATTGCTGTCTATACCGTCCAAGTCAAGCCAATATGCTCAATTACACTCCCAAACTTCACATTCATACCCTCTCCTGGGCCCACGATTGAGGCATGGCCCTGTACACAATAAGAGAGCCCTCTACGATGTTTCTCATCACATAAGACCCCTTCTGCACCAATTTGACATTATTCACATTTTGCTCCGCAACTATTAGCTCAGAACCAGTGTTTTCCAACACCACCGACGTGTGATCGGGCGCTCCGACTGTCTGTGTGGCTCCTGTGGCCTTATCAAAGAACTTGGCCGATTTGAACTGGAGAATGTCTCCTCTCCTTGCCTCATCAAAAGTTTGAGTCACGAAAATAGGGTTGTTGGACGATCCCTCAACGTGGATAATGGGGAATCCGTGATGGGTGTAAGTAGATACAAAAGCGTGCTTACCACAGCCCTTCAAAAGGGCATCACGAGCAAGGTCCCAACACTCACCAGTAGCAACCTTTTGGCCAAACTTGTGCTCGGACCATGAGGCAACGTACTCGCTGAACTGCTGGTGATACTGGAGGAGCTCTGCCTTGGATGGTTGCTGAAATTCAAGAGGACTGGGTGTGAAGTTTTGCACAGTCACCTGCGCACGGTTAGTCTCGTCGTTCTGCCATTGGATACTATAAGCCACTCTTGAAAGATCCTTGAGTTGTAAGCGTATCTCTCTCACATTGGTGGTCACTTGTCCCCCGGCTGTGAACAGGTTGCTGGTCTGGTACGACGAACTGTAGTTAAGTCCTTGTATGGATTTAGGGAGCTCTAGAGGACTCGATACATTGGCAAACCAGCCGGTGTGGATTTCCAAGTCAAAGTTTGGAGGTTGTGCTGAAGCCACGGGAGTTGGCGCTTTGGCCCTTTGGTAGTTTCGTGCTGGTGGTGGAGGCGGGGCTGGCGACGACGTTTGCCTGGTCACAGAAGTCGCAGATGCTGCTCTGGGCGGAGCAGGTGGCGGGGTGTTGTTACTCAGTGACTTTTCCAAAACAGGAACTGTTTTTGGTGATAATTCCGGGTCTACTTGTGGCTTTGGTGCAACTTGAGGTTTGGCAATTTGTGGTTTTGGTGCAACTTGTGGTTTTGGTGCAACTTGTGGTTTTGGTGCAACTTGTGGTTTTGATGCAATCTCCGGCTTCACAGGAATGGATGGTTTGGGCTTTGGCTGAGGCTTTGGCTTGGACTGAGAGGGTGATTGCGTCAAGTCAATCGTATTGAGCCTTTCCCTCAAGCTCAGAACAGTGTTTGCAGTAGCAGCAGTATTGGTGTTGGAATCGGATCCGTACAACTTGGGCCTAGCTTCTGGCAGAGATGATTTCAGTGCCAACTCAGGAGTTGGTTTGGGTTTGGGTTTGGGTTTAGGTTTCTGTTGGGAAGCTGTGTTTAGATGTTCAGAAGTTTTCATTGCTGATATCTCTGCCGCAAAATTGGGCATTCCTACGGAAGGCTTTACTTTATCGTTCACTGAGTATTCTGGAGGGTTTTCGGAGACCGTCGGCTTCTTTACGGGCTTTGGTGGTGGAGTTTTCTTCGGCTTTTCACTTGCATTGGTATTGGTAGCCAAGGAGCTGGCGGAGTTGGTTCTTGATGCAATGGAAGGAGGATTCGATCTCCTGGCAGGCATGGGAGGAGGAGGAGCATTAGCTGTGGATGTTCTGCCAGGAATTGGAGGTGGCGATGCTGAATGTACAGTCAGGGGACGACTGGGCAAAGAAGGGGAAGAGGAGCCGACTTGAGATGGTCTCGGTGGAGGTGGGCCAAACTTAGACATGTCCATATCATTGAAAGCAACAGGGCGAGGAGGGGGAGATACTGGACCCAGGACCAGAGCCAGCTGTGAACCCGTTGACGATACTGATAGAGAATTTGACGCCGGTTGGCTCGGTTTCTCGGGTGCCGAAGGTGAAGAAGAGCCCCTGTCCTTGTGAATGGGAGGAGGAGCAAACTTGGACACGTCGAACTTTTCAGGCTCGTACTTGACGGGCTTGCGTTGTTCTGGTTCTGGAGAGAGCTGGGCAGTCAAAGGCTGGGCGGGCTGGGCCGGTTGGACTGGAACAGGTTGGGCCGGTTGGACTGGAACAGTTTGGGCCGGTTGAACTGATACGGGCTGGCCATATTGAGGATTAGAGCGAGGGGGAAGTGGTTGGGGTGGACCTTGGGCGGAAGTTTGGTTAACGGCCGTATATTGGGGAAGTTGTTCCTGAATGGCGGGTTGGAATTGTTGCGGTGGTTGTTCCTGGGGCTGTTGGGGTTGGAATTGTTGTGGGGGTTGGAATTGCTGTGGAGGCTGTTCTTGAGGTTGTTGTTGATACTGTTGAGGTTGTTGTTGATACTGTTGAGGTTGTTGCTGGTATTGTTGAGGTTGTTGTTGATATTGCTGGGGTTGTTGCTGGTATTGTTGAGCCTGCTGTTGTTGAGCTTGCTGTTGTTGAGCTTGCTGTTGTTGGGGTTGTTGCTGATACTGCTGTGCTATGCCCCTATACTGAGAAGCTTCACCTCTGCCAGGAGCCTCGAAAGTAGGCACATTACGCTTGGGAGGAGCAGGATACGAATGGAGATCAACATTTTCCTGACGGGGCATAGGAGGAACATACACATCAGAAGAGCCAGATTCCTGCTCGGCGGGAACAGTTCCCTTCTTTTTGGCATCATAATTCTTGTAAGTCTGAACGCCAGCTTTGCCAATTGCCTTGGAGCCTCGGCCAATACCTTTGGCAGTTGCCACACCAACGCTTTTGAACGTTCCCTTGTTGTTTTCCCAGAATGAAGACATGGATCAAGAAGAAGAAGTGGATGATTATTGGATAAAAGTGTTGCGAAAAATTGCGGTTATAGCCAAAAATTGAGCATTAGTACGATAAAGATCTGATTCTCAAGATTTTAGTAAAACAATAGAGTGAATAACTTCATTGGTCATATCTAATTGGCCTGGTTTTCAATCCGCAAAGTACTTTGATCTGATAATCTGCAAAAGCGTTGGTAAAACTTGGTCCAAGTCTTAATTTAGTTTTCTTCAGCTTGATTATTCTACTGTAGTTCTATAGTAAATTCTGGAGTAGTAGTGAATATATGCTAATTAATGAAAAATACCAATAGATACGAGAAGACGCTGCCGAAGGCAAGACCGGTACTGAGGAAAACGGTGGTAAACCCTCCAGCAGCTTCCTTTTCGGCGTCACTGTCACAGAAGTCACCGACTATCATGAAACAGGAAGTACTGAGCTGACCATTGGAAAGACCGAAAAGAAATTGGAGCATCACGTACCAGATGTCGGAGCTGATGAGCGCACTGGACTCGCCAGTGGATGGATCAGGATGTAAATTGCACGTAAGGAATAACGGGATGAATAAAAGTCTTGAAATGGAGTAAATGAGAAGAACTGATGGGTTCCTAATGAGAAGGCGAGAACCAGGCCTACCACACCACACTCGAGCAAGCAAATCACCCAAGTTCCAGATGAGGAAGATGAATGGGATGAATATTTTATTTTGGAATAGGAAGAAGCTGGAAGTCTGGTGATTGGAATCGACATTGGCTGCGAACACGGGAAAGACCAACGTTACGCTGAATGTAATGAAGATAGAACACACTATGTACTTTAATTTTGTCCATAATCTGGCGAACGGTACAGTTTCTTTTGTAGGTGGTGCAATATCTTCAGAATCTTCGGGCTCTAATGAAACTTCGTCCTCCTGTGAGAGCGTCAGATACGCCGATTCCTTGCGGTAATGGTTGGAAAGCGACAAAAGCCCAATGGCTCCCGCAGACACCAAGCAAGCCGTCAAGTAGTAGACAAAGACACCGTAGTTCTTGGGAACGTAGTCGTAGCCGTTGTCAAGAGTTTTCGGCTGGTTGCCCACTATTAGCACCGACATGATCATGGCAATGGAGGGGAGAACACCAGCCACTGCCTGGCCCACCATGACAGCATTGGCGTAGATGCTGCCCATGACGTTGGCCAGTGCCATGGTTCCGTTCTGGGCCAAACTGGTGGCACACGCCGACACCAACACCAACACTATCAAGGTAGTGAAGAACAACTTGTCGTTCATACGAATGAAGAAGTCGGTCACACAGGAAATGGCCATGATGAAAAACACGGTTATGGTCAACCAAAGTCCCAAGTACACTCTGCGGGTGTAGTTAGCATTCTTCTGAGCGTGGGCCAAGTAGAGATTGAACACACTTGAAACAACACTTGACACGGACATGATGGTTGACGAGAGCACCTTACTCAAAGAAGGGCTGTGCGCAAACCGTTCCGTGTAGTAGGCGGCAGCTGAAAGGAAACAGTTCCATGGCCAGAGGAGCGAGATGCCAATGATGGAGAAGGTAAGGTATCTGAGTTGGGACAATCTGATGTCAGCACCCAAATGCAACACCACAGGGTCGTACGGCGGCGATTCTTGGGACATGGTGTTATGTGTTGGAGGTGAATAGGGTATTTAGAGGTGAGAAGGAAATTTAGAGGATGCTCCAGAACGTGTTGAAGAATGTACTGAAGTTGATGCCTGGAAGTGAGTTGATGGAAAAAAGCGCAAATGTGTTGAAGTTTCGTGTTCAAGCTTATGCTCAGAGTCGAAGGTAGTTCGAAGAAGATGAACTCAAAAGGATTTTGGGATATTTGAATGTTTGTGTGTCAAGAAAAGCGCTTAATCGTTGATAAACATCAGAAATCACTGATAACGCGACATTTCATTTGGGTCCAACAATGATAATGCCCAGCCAACCATACACTCCTTTTGGCAAGGTTGGCACACGACAGAATGATATTGAACTCAAGTGGCACAGACAGCAACATACAATAGCTTATAGGCAAATATACAATGGTTCATAGACTATACTAATATACATTCTTGGAGGCTTTTTGGTTTGAGCTTTTTGGGTCGGTGCTTATGGGCATTTGCTATGGTCTGTTGGATATCATAAAGATGGTCGCCTGCTAAATTTGGTCTTTCCGTTCTTCGACTCTTCATCGTCTTCTGCTCTTTATTGTCTTCTGCTCTTATCCTCTTCGGCTCTTATCCTCTTCGGCTCTTCATACTCTTTGTGCCCTCTCTAATGCTCTTCATCCTTTCTAGACTTTTCCTTTGGACCTTTCATTCCCCTAACATCCTTCTGCTTGGGCTTGTGTTGACCAAGCGTTTGTAGCTTGTCGAGATAATCAACCTCTGCTTGGGCAAGTCTCACCAAGTCGTCCTCGAGCTTGTAGAACAACTTGATAATCAAGTAATTGGGCTCCTTCAAAGGGAGCCTCAACGGAGAGTGGTCGCTGAGCCAGAAATAAGGATCCGGCCCAAACGAGCTTTCTGTGTTGTGGTTGTCCGTGTTGAGCGCAGTGAGAACGTCTCGCCAGGCATCATGATCATATCTCTTGTTGGGCACTTCAATTGAGTCTGTGATTAGACATTTGATCCGTTTTAACGTATCGAGACTGCCAACTATCGAGTCTCTTTGCGTAGTGACGGTATCGGCCACTCTTGTTCGAAGTGACCCCAACCATCTGTCCTCTTGTGACGTCAATGATCTATTGGATGACACTAGTGAGTCCCGTGGTTCTCGTGCCACTGAATGCGAAATTTTATTGTCTTCGTTCTCGTCGTCTTCATCGATGCTGGCTTCAGTGAAATCCTCACTTTCTTGTTTCCTCCTAGCTCTGTTCTTCTCAAAATCAAAGTAACTCTTCAGTCGAAAGATCTTAGCCACCATGTAGCTAAACCGGTCTGCTAACTCATACAATTGGTCTCCAGAATTAGATATAAGAATCGTCATCATGGGAACAGCCGCTATTGACCATAGCACGAAAAACACTCGCCCCAAAGGAGTTTTGGGTGCAAAATCTCCATAGCCGATAGTAATTAAACAAAGAAGACAGAAATAAACTGCATTGAAGTACGACCACGACTCGACATAATGAAAGACCACGGATCCCAAGAGCCAAAACGCAAAAAAAACAAGAACAATAAGACATAACGATAACCTGTCCTGACGAACTTTGGCAATCTTTCTAATACGCCGCATCTTATGAAATCCTTCCTCTTGAGTAATGTCAACTTGTTGGCTCTTATACTTCGCAAGTTTTTTCATTCTTAGTTTTTCAATTTGGTGCCAAAAAAGTGTGGGTCCTCCAGACGACAATACCACTTGTCTAATCATGGACACGAGAAGCCCCATGATGAGCACACCTATCAAAGAAAATATCAACACAAACACCTTTGCGCCACTTCTCTGTGGTAGAATGTCCCCCAACCCTATGGTGAGCATAGAAACAGTACAGTAGTACATTGCGGAACCATAAGACAAATCAGCTATCAATTGAGTAATAACCACCGAGCCAATAATCTGCCAAACAGCGAAACAAATCGTGAAGAACATAAGTGATCTCTGCTTATAGTCCAAGTTGAACCGAGGTGGATACTTCTTCATTCTGTATCCTATGAAGTTGATAGACATGATAATGGCACACAAGAAGTACATTCCCACTGTAAAAACGGCACACCAGTAACCTTCGGATCTTCTAAACCCATTGTCACGATTGAACTCCCGATTGATGAGGAGAATGTCGGCAAGCAACACGCTGGCAGCCACTACCCAGCAAAGCACAGACACAGACTGGGTCACCAAATACTGAACAGACCCCGAGAAGTTCATGAGTAGCGAGATGTTACCAATGATGCCGAAGCCAAAGCTGAGTGCGTTCAAAGCTGTGATATACGGCAAATCTGAAGCAAAAGTACCATCGGGATGCAATTTCCAATGTTCCATAAGCCCAACAGCCGAGATCAAATTGGCCAAAGGTGCCAAACAAGCGGATATTAGCGGGAAATATGATGATAGAATAAACCATACAACAAAGTCAGGTTCACCGGGTTTCACGTGCAAACTGGTGACTACTGCCACAGGTACCTCTAGAGCATGATGCAAAGCGAGCGGTGACTCAGTGGGGTCACTCTCATCCTCGGACTTGAAGTAAGAATTGGCGAGTAACGGAAGAAGCTTCTCCTCGTAGTTCAAGATGTTCTCACTGGTCACATCGGGGATCATATTCTGTTTCCTCTGGTTTTTGAAAGTGTCAGTCATATGTCTGACGCTTTTCCGTAGTCGTGCTGTCATATTATAGCCATGTTAAAGATTATTAGGGCGATGCAGTTGCAATTATAAGAAAATGGAGTAGTTGTTTTTAACTGATGTAATGTTTTGATGCGAAAAGTAAATCGATAACATAGCGCAATGACCATAGTTAATTTCGGGTTTACTTTGGGAATGTTAGCAATTGTCAAATCGTTGAGATTGCAAACAGTAGTAGCTTGTGATTGAGCTTTCGTGTAGTTGATTGTTACTTGATATCTAGCTCGTTATGGGTTTTAGTTGTGATTGTAATTCCGTGTTATTAGCTATATATACATTAGTTGAGGACTAAACCCTCGATATTTACAGGACACTTGTTGCTAGGGTTCAACACGTACTTACGCAAGATGTTCTTAACAGTGTGTGGCTTGAGCTGGTCAATAGGAGTCTTGGTGGAGTTTTTCAAGATTTCATCTCTGGTGGAAGCATGCTCATCAGTCATTAGTTTGTTTATGATATCCTTGATGTTATTCAATCTTGTTTTCTCCAAGGACAATTCCTGGCCCAATTGGTTGATTTCCAAGTTCAACACTGGTTCACTGGAAGGCCATGATTTGATGCCATATTTGTCCTTGATACTGTTGATTTCTTTTAAAAGTTGTTCTCTGTCAGTGGAAGGATCATTCTTGAAACTGAAACTTATCTTGTCCAAGAGTTTTAAGTCCTCAATTTGCGTAATCACTTTTTCAACTTCGTTTCTCTTATTGATGAAATCATCGATTTTCTCCTTCTCTTCTTCAGCTACTCTTTCCTTAGCTAATGTTTCGTATAATGCAAATTGTTGACCCTTGTTGGCCTTGATTTCAGCAATGGCAAAGAATTTCCGGGCTGAGATCTTAGGAATCGATTCGATTCTGACTAAATCTCCTTCTTTACAAATGTTACCTTCGTCGTGAACCAAATAGTCTTTTCTCTTGAGGACTTCCTTGTGAACTTTTTGGTTGTATGTCTTAGACTGCACACGGACCTTAACGGTCTTGGCCATTTTCCCTTGGGAGACAACCAATCCCACAAAGTTTTGTCTGGCCATTTTAGTGGATTTGATTTATGGAACTATGGTAATTTCGAAGAAAAGAAGTGAAAAAAAAATTACTACAATCGTGTGGACATCAATTTTTTATTGATATTTTTTTTTATGTGAATATTGGGGTGAATGTACGGAGTTATCTATAACTATAGCTGAGCCAAACATTTTTCGAAGTTGGCAAGAAGAGTTTGATTTTCTTCAGCTGTTCCGACGGTGATTCTTAAGGCTCCAGGACAATTGAGTTCTTTACCTCTGAAACGAACCACCACTTGGTTTTCAACGGCCAAGTTGTTGTAGAGCTTTTCTGCCACCTCACTACTGGGATTACCTTGTTTGTCTAAAATCTCAAAGAGTATGAAATTTGCATCCAACCCGCCGATATTTTTGCCAATACCTGGTAGTTTTGATAAGCCGTCAACTAAAATTTGACGTTGTGCCACAATTGTGTCGACTGAGGTGTGCATCACTGCCAATCCTTTCTTACTGGTGGCCCTGATGGCAGTGTCGGAGGTCAAAGAAGAAATATTGTAAGGGTACTTCATAGAATTCAAGTAGCGAGACAATTGCACACTGCTGTAAGTGATTCCAAGCCTGATACCAGCCAAGCCGAATGCCTTCGATAAAGTTTGCAATACCACCAAATTTGGGTATTTACCAGCCAACGTGCTCATGGATTGACTTTGGGGCTTTCCAGACTCGGCAAAATCAATGTATGCTTCATCAACAACAACCAACCCGTTCCAGGACTCACTTGCAGCTTCCAAAAGAGTGATGATTTTCTTGATATCCAAAAGCTTTGCTGTTGGGTTACCTGGGGAGGTCAAATAAATTAATTTGATCAGAGGGTCTGAGGTGATTTTGGCTATGATGGCATCCACGTCAACGTCGAAGCCCGGATGAGCCAATGGAACTTTCACCATCTCAACATCGTTGACTGTGGCACAGAGAGAGTACATTCCGTAGGTTGGAGGACAGACCAACATTTTATCCTTTGCTGGAGTGCAAACACATCTTATCAACAAATCGATGCTTTCGTCAGAGCCCACGCCCAAACATAAGTTCTCTGGAGTGATTTTTAGGCTTTCGTCTTCGAGGAACGGACTAAGCTTGGAGTTACGGAAATCCACGATTTGCTGCTTCAACTCAATCTGGTGTGGGTCGGGGTATCTATTCAACTCCAACACTTGTTCCAACTCCGACAATTGGGCCAATGCTGGACCGTGGGTGTTTTCATTGGCATCCAAGAGAACCCCGGTCTTGAAATCGTCTCTGGCACATCTGTAGGGAACCAAGCCCAAGATATTTGGGCGAACAAGTTTCTGTAAATCGAACATAATACTGAGAGAAAGAAGAGTAGATAAATTTCCATACATTTTTCTGACTCAGAATTCTCACTAATTTTTCAGATAACGCTTGACTCATGCTTATCGAGTGCGAAATTTGCAACCCCAAAAGTTCATTGGTCGTTATCAGAGGACACCTATTGGAATATCCAGAATGGTATTTGTACAATTGGTACTACGTGTCCACTTGCACAGATGACATTTAACAAATTCGCAAAACGTATTTATCTTGCTTGTCGAGGTTGCATAGTCCGGAGATACTTGAATTTTGCAACATACACTTTATACATACTCTAAAAGGACGTATATTCAGGCAGAAAGTCGAGCATATGTAGTCGCTAATCAAAACTAGAACTAAGTGAACTTGAAGAGCTCTTACTCTGGAGAATTGTTGGGAGACACGAGGTCAATGGCTGCGACAGTTCTCTTCCTGCTTCTCAACAGAAGTGTTCTTCCAAACCAACCCACCGGGGATTTTGTAGTTGTGCTCTTTTCAGAATATGGCTGGATTTTCTTACTTTTTGTTTGATTCATGGAGGATTTCTCTCCTGCAATGTCTGCGTTGTGTGTTTTGAAGCTACTGGTTTCATTTAATGAACTTCTTTCAGTTTTCGCAGTTTCCTGAGATTTTTTGGGAGAAAAGAGAAAACTCGCAACACTCAATCTTGACTGCGAAATTGGCAGCATGCCGAAATGAACTTCCTCAATAGATGGAACATCCCTCAATGTTGGCTCGTGTGAATGTGGAGAGAAGATCTGAGTATCGAAATCTGACTCATTCTCGCCGGCAGTACCGCTTGGCTGGTTGTAAAGATCGAGAATACTGTTCATGGAGTGTCCCAGGTTATGGGGATTGGGCTGCTCATACAGGGCCGAGACCACACTCAGACGGAGAATTCGAGTGGTTGCTAGGTGCGATAGCTTTGTGAATACTGACACAGACTTGGGGATGTTTTCGTCATGGTCCAACGCCTGCTGGAACATCTTGCTGGGAGAAAAATTCCCTTGCTCCACGGGTACGACAGTGCGCCTGTTGAAACCGAATATCTTCAACGAAGCTTTTCGCTTGCTAATTGGCTTGCATCGCGGCGAAGCACGAGACTTGCCAAAATACCCAGCTATGGTCAGAAGTATCCCCGTTCGTTCCCCAGCTTGAATTGAGCCTGGTCTAACACGGCCTATCTGGGGCTCTAGCGGCACGAATTGGGCAGAAAGCAAGTTCCAGTCCAAGCCGAAGCTCTCTGGCTCCGGAGAATCAAATCGGATGAAGTCTGTGCCTCCGTCCATGTCCATTGACTCCACCGGAGGTTCACCCTGCTTCTCTTTGGCTAATTGTTCCAAAGTCCCTGGGATATCCTGATTTTCATCACATGCATCTTCGAATCCATTTCCAGAAGCCTTTCCAGAGGAAATAACGCACGAAACTTGGTCTTCTGGGTCCATGGCTGTCGGTTGTTTGCACCCAATTCGATTGCAAAAAGTACGCACAAACACAATTTCATTTATTTATGGAGCTTACATAAGCACGCTAACGCATACAATTATCCAAATAAAAATGTGCAAGCGTGTTAGCTTCAACGAGATTTCTTTATACAATCATGAATGTTCCATTACGGTACGATGCCAAAACCAAGAACTTGATGATGCCGCCACAAGCGGTGTTGCTTGTTCCCCAAATCAAGCTTGAAATCGATCAGTTGAACACATTAACCAGCGAATTAATAGGAGTGGGATCCGACGTGCCACCAGTTCCAAGTCTTCAGACTTTCAACAAGGACTTATCGCAAATGATCAAGAAATTGTACGAAGGAGGCGTGCAAGCATTCAAGCAGGGCAAATTCGTGGACTCAGTAAAGCAATTTTCCATTGGCATTGAGATGATATCGAGAAGACACAAGTTTGAATCATTCCAAGGTACATTACAAGAGCTCAGTTTATTTCTCATGAGCAGAGCAGACGCCTACCTCAAGACAAAAGAGTACATGAAGGCATTCAATGATGCAGACATGTTGATCGGTATGATGTTGTGCACACCTGAAAACTTCTTGAGAAGAGGTGTAGCCAATTTCTTCTTGGGAAACTACGAAGATGCCAGAGCTGACTACCAGCGTGGGTTAGCTTTCGACGAAAACAACCAGAGGCTCGAACAAGAGTTGGAAATCTGTCTCGACAAGATTCTTGAGGAAAATGGTGACGAGCTTTAAGTATGTAATATAGAAGATCATTACACCTGTGTAGCGTTACCGGTGAAGATAATAGTCCGTGAACAAGAATAGAAATAGAAATAAACTGGTTAAAATTTCAATATGAACAAAGTGACAAAAAGGGTGAACCAAAGATTATTCACGAGTGCAGTTTGCACAACCCCCTTTGTTTCCATTTATACTGTGTTGTTGTTGAAATGTTAACTCTCATTTACATATTACGTTTATTTCGTGCTCTTGTTATCTGAGATCGCGTTGTCGCAAACAAAAATACTTATTAACTAGTTCTTCCTAACAAATCACATAAACACCACAAGTAAGAAGGTCTCGAGATGGCTGAAGGCGCTGAAGTGATCTTGCTCAGCGACGAAAGCGATACAGAGCCCATCTTACTAAATGGTTCTGAAGATGGCGGGGCTGTCAGTCAAATCCAAAACGGACGCCAAAATGACATTTCAGATATATCATCGGATACGTACCATGACGCAGTCTCCGGCGACAATGTGTTGGATGTGTTGGAGGTGCTGGATCAACCGGGCACATCGTCCTCGCCTCCTAGGAAAAGGTCCAGATTACAGTCTCTATCAAATTTCGCTCGAGGGCAAAATCGTGAGGGTACTCCAGGACTGGCACAGGCAGTTCTGTCAGACGAAGGCTCGCTACATATTGGCTCGGCTGAACCCTTCACAATCGAAGATGATACCGTGGCCCTGATACCCCATCTGGATTCAGAGAATCAAGTACAACCACAAATTAATACAAGTGAAGCTCTCACAAATTTAGACCAAACTCTCACAAACTCAGACCAAGCGCTTACAAATTCAAAGCAATCCCTCCCAAATCACAACCAGACACCGGCAAATGCCGATGAAGATGCAAAATCCATTCCAGTACCACCTGGCCTTAGGTTCCAGCGGTTTGGTGACTTGGGAGCACACACTCGGCTTCTGGCTCCCGACTCACCACTCGAACCAACAGCTCCGGTCCAACCAGAGGAAGTGCCCGAGTTTGTTAGTGAGGTTCAAGAGCCCGTCCCAAGTATCAACACCAATGGGGAAGGTCCGCACTCAAACACTATGGATGTGGTGGAAGAAACAGGGCCCGTTGAAAACGGCACCCTCTCACACGAAACGATACCTCCTCCCACTATCATTGATCTTTCGAGCGACGATGACGATCTCTATAGTCGCCCAGCTAGCCAGCCCAGCAAGGTTCTAAACTCCGGAATCCAAGTTCAAACACCGTCAAGCCCGAAAGATGCTCCACCAATAGCAAGTTCGTCTTACCAAGGCAATCAAAATCATCAAAGTATAACGCTTTCAGATTCTGATGATGAAATTATGGAACTAGATCCAGAAGAAGCAGCTAAAAGTGGGTTGTTCAACAAAAAAACAACACACTCTTTCATTCATCCACCCTCCACTATAACTCCAACTTTCACTCCTTCTTTTACTCCGAATAACGGCTCAACTGAAAATCATCATCAACAATCAATTGCACCTAGACCTTCTCCTTTCGGTGATTTTCTGCAAATGCAACGAGATCAACATGTGCCTAATCATAATGTCCAGCAGATTGACCGATTTGAAACACCCGAATACCATAGAGAACTTGAGTTAGCTGCAAAGCAGAATTCTTTACGACAGCTGTACGATGCTTTCACAAGAATGATTGAAGACTTATCCAGAAATGTTAACTATCATTGGGAGAAATTCAATAGCGCAAAATACAGATTCCAGGAAAAACAGAATAGATTGAATGCGTTAGGTCTTGAGAATGAAAATCAGGTGTTGAGAACTCAATTGGAAGCTGAAGCTAGGGCCGATTACGATGCATTAGAAATGGAAAGGCGGTCGATCGCAGCTTTCGCGTCTGACCTCAACCAAAAGAAACATCATAGAGATCACCTATTTAGGTCATTGAACGAAGTCGCAAATGAAAGAATGAGATTAGGTGTTCCTAGTCATAATACAGACATGCAAGTGTTCTCCAACTTATTTGATGCCCACAATTCTCACGCCGGATCACAACAAATAGCGGGATATAGCCGAAATATTTATTCTGCCGCTAACGACGATGTTGATTTGGAAGACTTGTTGAACAACATCGAATCTACAGAAGTTGAGGAAGAAGGTATGCCCTTGACTCCTTCCGAGATGTCCATTACTCTTTTGAAACATCAACGTATTGGATTATCTTGGCTCATAAAAAAGGAGGAGAGTAAATCAAAGGGAGGTATATTGGCCGATGATATGGGTTTGGGTAAAACAGTCCAAGCTATTTCACTTATGATGGCCAGAAGATCCGAGGACGAAAAATGTAAGACCAACTTGATCATTGCTCCCGTATCTCTTTTGAACCAATGGGCATCTGAAATTTCAGCAAAACTCAAACCAGGAATCAGGATGAAAGTTGGCATATATCATGGGTCCAACAAAAGACTCCTTCATGCTTTCCGTCGAATGAAAACTTATGATGTCATTTTGACTTCTTACGGTACATTGTCCTCAGAATATAAACGTCATTACAAAGAAGTTATTGAAAGTGCAGGGGTAACAAAAAATCAGGACTTAATACCTGACCGTGAATCAGGTGGCAATGGCTATGTATCACCTTTCTTCTCCTCCCAAACTCAATTCTACAGAATATTCTTAGATGAAGCCCAAAATATCAAGAACAAGTTGGCTATCGCCTCGAAGGCAGTGGCATGTTTGCCTGCAACCTATAGGTTTTGCTTGACCGGTACCCCTATGCAAAACAACGTCGATGAACTTTTTCCAATTCTCCGATTTTTGAAAATTAGACCTTATAATGACCAAAAAAGATTCAGCATGGATATATCAACTCCATTGAAGTCAAAGTCCGGTAACTATGACCAGATGGATCGTGACCAAAGTTTGAAAAAGTTGAGAGCCGTATTAAGTGCCATTTTACTTCGGAGAACGAAAAACTCCAAGATCGATGGAAAGCCTATTTTAACTTTACCTGAAAAGCATATCACGCCACAATATGTCACCATGGTTGACGAGGAATTGCAATATTATAAGGATCTAGAGCAGGGTATTCAGAAGAAAGCGAAAAGGTTGTTGTCGCAGAAAAGTAGGGGTTCAAGTTCTAATATTTTGGCATTACTTTTGCGCTTAAGACAGGCATGTATTCACAGTTACCTCGTCGAATTGGGTCAAATGAAAGCACAAGAAAGATTCACGAATCCAAGATTGACTGCCGCTACTTGGCAGAGAATGTACAGAGAGGTGGTAAAGTTTAATGATGAGACGATTAATAGAGTTAAGACTGAGCTACACACGGGGAGTAATATCAGCAATGAGGCTGAAGATGATAAAGTTAAAGAGCTTGAAGACGAGAGTGACGCAATTGTTCAGGTTGATGATCAGGACTCCGAGTCCTTATTTACATGCCCAATATGTTTTGATGTCGTGGCTTGTGAATCAGTCGTTTTATTCGTTCCCTGTGGTCATTTGATATGTACCAATTGCGTTGATAGCTTTTTCGAAGACAACGAAATGAGTGAAGAATCAGCTGAAGGAAGCCGAACAGCATCATGTTTTTCTTGCCATAATCCAATCAAGGAAAATCAGCTTATCGATTATACTATTTTCCATAAAGTGTATCATGAGGGTTATGATGAACTGATGATGAGGGATTTCTTTTCAGATTATTTCAACTCTTTGCGCCCACCAACGGACCACCTGAGATTAAGAGAGCTTATAGACAAAGACAATGGGTTCACGCCCTCTGCTAAAATGGAAAAGGCTTTGGAGCTTATGCAATCAATTTTCAAAAATTACCCAGAGGAGAAAGTCATCATTTTCTCCCAGTTTGTGACATCTTTCGATTTGTTCAAATACTTATTGGACTATGAAAAGATTCCATTTTTGAGATATGATGGCTCTTTATCAATGGATAAAAAGAACTCCGTTATCAAAGAATTCTATCAAGGGGATAAAAAGGTTTTATTGTTGTCATTGAAAGCGGGTAATGTTGGTTTAACGCTCACATGTGCTTCACGCGTAATCATATTGGATCCATTCTGGAATCCATTCGTTGAAGATCAGGCCATGGATAGAGCACATAGAATTGGTCAACAACGAGAAGTTCATGTTTACAGAATTTTGATCAAAGAATCAGTTGAGAGCAGAATCATGGAATTGCAAGAAAAGAAAAAGGAGATCATCAACGCCGCTTTGGACGAAAAGGGTATGCAAGGTGTCAGTAGATTGGGAAGGAGAGAATTGGGGTTCTTATTTGGTTTGAACCGTTTGAATAATGAATCGGAGGCTACATGAACCAAATTTCTTCAGAAGTGTGTTATTAGTTGTATTTTTGTTCTTTCAGATGTATTTGTAAAATATAGAGTTCATTAATCTAGCCGTATTTTTTTCACTTTTGAAAGATTTCTCAACCAGTCCTCCTCTGAAATAAGGCTCTCAGGGCCTTTATAGCATAGTTCAGAGATCAATATATTCTCGAAGTCAAGATTGTACTTGGCTAATGACCGGCAAAGATATAATATTTGTAATATGACACCATCTTTCTGGCTATTAGCGTCGATTGAATCGGGGTCTGACGAGCTGATGACATCTGGGAGATGATTTTGTAGCTCTTGACATAATAAAAATGCAAGATTCTTAACGAATTGACCAACCAATATACTATCCTCCAGTTCTTTTGATTGCGAGCTGTTAATTGCAAAAGTCGAGTTGAAGATTGCATGATAGACAGATAACGAATTGAAAATATATTCCCTGTACGTTTCAATGAATCTCTTTATGTAAGTTAGCTTGTTGAATCTTTTGATCGGCTCCAAACTTGATAATTCGTTGGTGATGAATTTGAATCTGGCGTTAAGGTACACAATTTTCAAAAACCGATCTTTGTGAGACAGCTCACCATCTTTAATTGGGGCAGAAGTGGTATTCTGCGAGTCCCTATAGTCTATAAGGTCGGGTTTATTCAAAATTTGGAAGATTTTGAGTATATTGTTTTGTTTCAAATTGGTGTTGAGTAATTTAATCAAGCCCCTCACCATCATTTGTAATTCATGCTCAACTTGGTTGTGAATTTTCTGGAATACCACCAATTTCGGAAATCTGATGAGCAAAGTTCGTGAAAGCATGGAGACTTCTAATGACTCTTGATAATTGCCTTGTAGAATACAAAGTTTACAAAGCGTAGGAATCTCCAAAATGTCTAGAATCGAATCAATGTTGGTCAATACGGAGTTATTGATGCTGATGGATTTGCTGAGTCTGTCATTTATCGAAATGTGGAATTTATCTCCCGTTGACGGATTGCCATTGTTGGTTTTAAGAACATGCATCATTTGGTCAATTTCAGCGGTCAATTTAGTGTCTATTTGATCATTGATTGTATTTAGATCTTGGCTAATATCAATAATGAGGTCTCGATTATTGTTGGTGATGGACGCCAATTCCAAGTTGATCTGTCTCTCCTGGAAGTCTAGCTCGGCTATTTCTTCGGTAAGGGTCTTCTTTCTATCGGATTTCTCGTTAGTGGAGTTGGTTGTGTAAGTATCAGTAGAAAGTAGATCATCATTGATCAATATATCCAGGAGATACTGTTCGCCAATGGCTTGTAAATCGGGATCTTCGCTGAGCTTTTGCAACACAGAAGGATCAAGATCCTCCTTCAATGTGTCTAAAAGAATGGAAGACATGCAAGCTTTAGTACTTAACTAATGGAATATTTGTCAAGTACGGTGATTATAGTAGTCAGTGGTATGCACGGGCGTGCAATTTGGAAGATATTGGGAAAAGGTCGTGTACCCTTGTATAAGATTCCACCTCATAAATAGGTTGTATTCAATAAAAGGAACAAACTATACCCATTCTCAGACTTCAATGGAGGGCTTATTTTTCAATATTGACTATGGATATGTCGAAGGTGTTGTGAGGGGGTACAGAAATGGGTTGTTGACAGGAAATCAATATGTTAACTTGACTCAATGTGATAATTTAGAAGATTTGAAATTACAATTATCGGCTACTGACTATGGTAACTTCTTAGCATCACAATCAGGGCCATTATCCACATCAATTATTCAAAAGAGTTTATCGCTGAAGTTGTATCAACAATTCCAGTACTTGCAAGCACAAGGATCTGGTAGATTGACTAAATTCTTGGACTTCATTTGTTATGGCTATATGATTGACAACGTCTCATTAATGATTACTGGTACTCTTCATGAAAGAGATAAATCTGAAATCTTGGCTAAATGCCACCCATTAGGATGGTTCGATACTTTACCTACTTTATCTATTGCCACTGACATTGAAAGTTTGTACAACACTGTCTTAATCGACACTCCATTGGCACCATTTTTCAAAGACTGTTTAACTGCTGAAGATTTAGACGATTTGAATATCGAAATTATCAGAAATCGTTTATACAAGAATTATTTGGAAGCATTTGTTGAATTCGTCGAAACTGAATTTGAGTCTCCTGATAAAGAAATCATGACTAACTTGTTGAGTTTCGAAGCCGACAAAAGAGTTATCAACATCTCAATTAATTCTTTGAACAATCCAGATTTGTCCGCTGAAGATAAACTTTCCTTGTTTCCTCAATATGGTAAGTTGTATCCAGTATACCATAATGAATTGTCCCAGGTTGATGATCCTGAACAATTAAAGCTTATTGTTGAAGGAATTGGTGAATATAGAGATTTGTTCAGCGACTCTAACGATGGAGGTAGTGGTTCTAAAAATCTCGAAGACTGGTTCTATTTGTTAGAAATGCAATACAATAAAAATGCTTTCACTCAACAATTCACTTTATCCACAGTTTGGGCCTGGTTAAGATCGAAAGAACAAGAAATTAGAAACATTACTTGGATCGCCGAATGTATCGCCCAAAACCAAAAGAACAGAATTGAGAATTACATTTCCGTTTATTAACCCGATGAACTTCCACTATTTCTCATATAGCAATTTTTTCACTTCTATAATAAAATGTATTTGATATATCAGGTGTATATTTTTGCTAATGGTGATACGCGCTCTAAATTTATTTATATAGTACTTATTCCAGTTTAAATATACATTCACATCACAAATGAAACCCATATAATGTCTCAGCTATTTCTTCCGTCATCACAGGGGAATGAGCAGGAGGAACCAGTGACCTTCATTGGCTCTACCGTGCAAATATCCCATTTGGCTGACGTTTTCTCCACCATCACAACCATCAACTCACAAGCGTTAATGATAATCTCCCCCAAAGGATTGAGCATTTATGCTGAATACAATCATATTTTGAACGTCCACGTCACAATAGAACCTTCATTGTTCGGTACTTTCAACCTTTATTCGTCAGACAACTCCCTGCAAAAAGAATTAAGGCTAGGCGTCGACATTTCATTAATAGCTGAATCGTTTGCTGCTGCCTCTACTGGAGCTACGAAGTCAGGAACTGCTGACGAGAACTCGGTTTGTTACATCACATATAATGGGGAAGGACACCCATTGGTGATACGATTCGAAGATAGTCTCATGACCGAATCAATTGAATTCTTGACCTTCTATCTAGATATAGTATATCCTTTCGACACCAATGATTCAGAGGAATATTACGACAATTACAACCTCGTGATAAATCACCAGGAGCTTCATTTTGAGTTGATTTTACAAAGTGATATATTTGCCAACTTGCTACAAGACTTGCAACAAATCAACACAGTCGACTTGTACGTGTTTGTCTCGAATAAATGGAGGCCATTGGGACAATCAACACGAAAGTCTCAGAGTCGAATTAACATTTTGGAGAACCAACTCAATTTTATTTCTAAGGGTTACATTGGCCATCTGAAATTGTTGTATCCGAACAATAAGACTACCCTTGAGAAAATCAACATCTATGGCAAGGTAACAGACGAAGATTTGAGACGTCAAGAGGAAAACGTCGGAATAGAATCTATTGTTCAAGAAGAAATGAAACCAGTGAGTGGATCATTGATATCGTGCTACAATTTCAACAATTTCAACAAAATATTCAAAGCAGTGAAGCTCTCAACAAAATGCAAAATGATGAAAGATTTGTCAGGAGTTCTCTCTATTCAATTACTATGCAAAAATTCGAAGTTGACCAGTTATCCGGGCACCTTGGTCACTTACAACATGTTGGAAATCTCAACTGTCACTGATGAGTTTTCAACCGACACCAATTCTATCAACCTCAACAACATCTTTGATGATGATTTCTATGATTATATAAGAGAGTACAATAATAGTGGCAAAGTATCGGTGAGCACTCACAATCACACGACAACAGATCCGGGTCTCAATCAACAAGATGCAAGGGGTGCTATTGATTTAGACCACCTACCCCAATTATCGTATGCTTCTTTTAAGAATCGAGATAACAATGCCCCCGACCTCAATACAACTAGTGAAGCCACTAATAAACGGCAAAGAAAATCACGAGACAAGAATGACGATGATGATAATGAATTGAGAACCGTTGGTGGTGCAATAGAAATACCGTTATTTCTTTAATGATCGTTCCATTATATACAAAATGTAAATAGTATTATAAATAAGATATCTGGAATGCCATCTTGACGGTCTCCTTTAGTTTTTCAGTTAGATTGATTCTTCTCGCTCTGACAAACCTGGCTGCAATAATGCCAATGATTAAGAGTATTAAAAGTACCGGAGAATTCTCTTCCACAAAGTGTTTCGATAAGTTGTAGATGTACTTGGCTTTCTTGATGATGACCTGGGTGAGTTTTTCATCGGAAGGTTTTCCAGTCAGACGAGATCTATTTTGGTCGAAATATGAAGATGAAGGGGTCTTGCTGGACTCCGGTTGCAGGCTCTCTCTTATTTGCTTCAATGATTTGAAGGACAAGTCATGTCTTTCCTTGAGTTCATTCTGTCTTTTTAATTCTTGTTCTTGTTGTTCTCTCTCGCGTTGGCGTCTCTCTTGCGCCCGCTTTTCAGCTTGCTTCTCTTTATCGGCATGGTCATTCCTCATTTTGTCCAACCAACTGAGTGATTCTGTCACAGCATTGGCGTATAATGGATTTTCCTGGATAATGTGTTGAGCCTTGTCGAATTCATTATTGTCCAACAATACTTGAAACACGTAAACGTTCATGAGTTTCCTCAAATGATGGTCATTGATTTTCGAGTCGAAGTCGATGACGGAGAATAGTTTATTGAATTGCTCATAGGCGAATTGCTTTGGGCTGTCTGGATTAGAGCTCTTTACCAAGTCGTTTGTTGCATAGTACACCAAGAATAAGTTGAGGAGTAATGTCAGGGGTATCTCGTTGACATCCTGATACAAGTCAAGGAGGTCTCTGAATATGACCTGATTCTGCAAACCTTCAATGATTGCCTGGCGCTCAGTTCTTGGAAGCGTTAAAGTATGTCTATTATGAGGATTGACGAACAAGCCGATTTCAGTCAAATACAACTTGACAATCTTGATGAACAATGCTTCGGATATACTATTTTTGGAGAAGCTGGTGAAGCTTTGGGAGTAAAGGCGGCTAATGAGCTGGTAAGAAGCCTCGAAATCTTTATTCACAAATAACTTGTACGACAACTTGTAGTCATTTTCCATGATATTCATGGGCAAAAACGAGGATTGCGATGGCGATTGTGGTGATGCACTTTCGTTCATCATGGGCTATTGGATTTGTAGCAGCAAAAAGATTGATGGCGATCCAGTCAGAATAGTATTTTGAATATAACTAGATAAGAAATGTGATCAAATCTGAGCGCTCGTGATTAATTCTGGGGAAATTTATCAACTAAAAGACCTCGGAAGTTCGCTTTGACTGCGAAAATAGATTTCACCACTGATAGTTAGACATTTTGCTTGTTATGCTGATTTGATTAGCCAACGTGTACTACGGTGTGTACTGAGTATGCTGTGATATTCGAGTTTGCTATCTAATTGTCCTTCTTGACCTGTGTTCCACGTAAAGTACTAAGAGGTATACTTATCTGTAACGGGCGCAATAGTTATGCTCATCGTTATTCAGGGTTTAGACAGAGATATATGAAGAGTCTAACTAGTACAGAGATATACGGTGAGTCTACCAGTACAGAGATATACGGTGAGTCTAACTAGTACAGTGTCCTGATTAATCTATTTGGTTCAACGGGTTGTAATCTTCTTCGTACTTGACCTCTGACTCTCCCTCTCCATACTTTTTGTACCTATAAGTGTTGAAGTACTGTCTAGAGAAAAAGAACACCGCTCCCAACACCAAAGTACCTGTGCCCACAACAGGAAAGAGCCAATATGGGATGCTTCCAGGATGGGACTCCAGTGCAACAGGAGGCACAAATGGAAAGAGGGTCAAGAAAAGGTTGGCCAATAAAAATACGGCAATGCAAATGTAGGGAGTGGTGATTGCCTTGGGCTTGTCTAAAGAGCTGTGACGATCCACCGAGAGAATAGAGTCGAATTCAGTGTAGCTGTCTTGGGAGTCATCTGCAATTGGGTCATACTCCTCAAGGGATTCTGCGTTTGTTGATTCGGAGTCTAATGCATTTCTTGGATTGAAATTTCCCCATGATTCCTTCTTTGCATTCAACCTAAGGTAAATAAGACCCAATGTTATGAAAAGATTGATCCAAGTACCAGGGTAGATGTATAGGTTGACCACGAATTCGTAAATCTCTGCAGAAGGTGGTGCTACAAGCACAATCACTGTAACAGCCCAATGGAGGATCAATGAATGGTTAATGTTCTCAAAATAGCGAGAAAATGGCAAGTAGTTGTTTCTGGCGAGTTCCTGGTTCACATATGAGTGTGCAAACGAAACCACCATGACATTCCCGAGCGTGGATAATGCAATGAGTAGGGGTAAGATTTTCAGGGTGACACTTTCACCAAAGATCTTATTGAAGAAAATCCCAGCAACCAAGACACCGCTGTTGAGAAGTTCCTGCTTCGGAATAACAATGAGGTAACTGATGATCACGAGAAAGTAAAGAAGCGTGACAATGGCAACCGCGGCAGGAGCAGCCACCATTAGAACATGGTAAGGGTCGGAAATTTCCAGCAACACGTAATTAGCATTTTCCCAGCCCTTGAAGGAATAGATGATTTCCAAGAGTGCCACAGAAATCGAGTAAAAGCCATGAGATGGTTTATCCACCAGGATGACGGCATGGGCGGATTCCTTGACTGAGATCAATCCCAATCCAACCAACAGGCCGAGAAGCACGATTAACACCAAGATCAAGATTTTGAAAAGCCCGAGAAAGTTGAAAAGCGACGTTCCCTGGTTTGGATACTTGATGTGAAGCCACACGCAAAAAGTGATACATGCCACGCCGATCAACTTGGAATTCCAGTCGTTTTCGCTGGCTTGTACCCCCGTGAATGTGTAGTAGATGTACTTGCCAAAAGCAAACGAGTTTCCCGAGCTGAATCCAAGCAAGACCATCTGGAATGAGTAGACACAACCGGCCAATCCCTTAGGATCTCTGAAAACACGCAACAAGTAGTTTTTCTCTCCACCGTTTCGAATCGGCAAGTTCAAGGCGAATTCCAAGTATATGATAAGCCCACTGAATACAACCACGGCCCCAAGTAGCCAGAGACTGAGGTATAATGGCACGTTTCCATTCGTGTAGCTGAAGATGATACCAGGTGTGGAGAATAGCCCCGTTCCTAGCATTTTGTTGGTGATTAACGAGATACACGAGAGCGTTCCCAATTTCTTTGGCTCATCTGCTTTGGTAGGTTCCGTGCCGTCGGGATGTTCGTGTTGTGTGCTTGCACGTCGATGGTGCACGTCCTGGGGAGCACGTGGTGACGGCGGGAGTAGTGTGGGCATATTGGGTAGAAATAGGTGTAGCAATATGTTGATCTTATCTTCCAGAGTAGATAATTTCACGTGACAGCGCGATTTACTTTGGCTGCGATAATCGATGAAACATGCGAAATTTGAGAGAATGATACACTGGAAATCAGACTAGGGATATAACAGTCAAATAACGAGCGTAAGGTGTGGCTTAAGCCGTTCCGAATCCATCAATTACGCCCGGCTTCAAGAGAAACCAGGGCTAATTTGGATCAGTGCTTCAAAATAACCATAGCCGTAATGTACGATGTCTGTTAGAAGAGATTTACACAACTAATGGATTGTAAGTATATAGTGTACATACTTTCAATCTGTAGTTGCAACTGTGAATTGTTTTTGTTTGAGTATCTGTAGATTGCATCTGTTTGAGCATATGTGATTGTAAACTGTACGTGTGTGAGTACATGCTGGTAGCAAATACTGTTGATCTACTGGCTGCAATCGGTTGTACTCCTTTTGGTGGTCTACAACCTCTGTCATCAAAGGGTATTGTTTAATTAAAAGTCTATGAATATTTACCGAAAAAAACGTAACGAATGAAGTGAAATTATCAAGGCCTGCCCTGACATGCGTGTCTAGAATAATGAGTCCAAGTTGAAAATGTCCTTGTCGATGCCATTGCCGTGGGCCAAGTGGCTAACACTGACAGCTATTTGACATCTCTTCAACACCTGGAATTCGGCTGCATTATGGTGGATGAGCAGGTTGACATCGTCATTGTCAAAGAGATCTTGAGTACCTGCAACGTCAAGGGAGCTGATAGGAACTTCAACTTCCTCTTCGACTTCGGCCAACAAAGAGTCGGCCTCGAATCGCTTGCCAAGGTCCATGGTGGACTGGATGATGGTGGTACCGTCGCCTTTGAATGCACTGATTTTGTAGTTGCCAACACGCTTGATGGCTTGATCAACCAATTTAAAACGAGGAACAACAATGGTTTCTTGTTCAGGAGTGGCCAAGTTGGTCACAACTTGAGTCAACTCGGGGTTGCGAGATGCTCCATTGGACATCTTTGGCTTGGTGAAGCATTGCGAGTGGTCGAAGTTGATGGATGGGAAGTTGATGTTGAGGGCCAATTGGTTGAGAGGAGAAGACGTCTTGGAGAAAAGAGAGTCAACGAGTTGAACAATTTTGCTGTTCACGAAATCAATGTTCTTCGATATGACGTTTCTCTTCAATGAGTCAAGGTATGTTTGTTGTTGTAACCTGAAATATGTTTCATCCTGGAAATAAATGTGATGCTCATCTTCGGTAGATACAGCCACAACTGGGTAGTTTTTAAATTGTGCCAATTTCATCATGGCTCCAACAACATTGTCATCACTTGAGTCTTGTAATTCAGAGTTGTAGAGAGAAGCACTGGACTTTGTGTCGGTGAGGGACAAACCTTCATTAGGACCAACAATTACTAAATCTGGAGTGAAATCAGGGTAATATTGTGGTAATATAACATCAAAAGCAGTCAATAAAGTGGAAAGTGGTGAATCATTGACGTACCAAATGGAATGATCCAAAGGATCTTGACCAAAGGATTCTTCAGAAACAGCACCAGCAATTTCCTGGTCAAAGTTTTCTGAATCCCTTTGGCTTATAACTCTTTTAGCACTGCGTGGAATGGAAGAAATCTTCTTCAAATTCTTAAAATAGGTTTGGTGAGAAGGAAGCAAATGGGCAAAGTCCCCGCCATCAACAGATTGGCTCGATCTCTTTTTAGTAGTTTCAGGACCAGTGGCACCTTGGTATAAAGGAGCAACCATTACAACAGTATGGTTTTGTTCTTTCAATGCTTGGTATAAAAATCTGGAGTTCTTCAGCACCCACGAGTCCTTGGTGGAAATAAGGATATTGAGTGCCTGAGTGGCACAAACCAAGAATAGGTAAACCAACCAAGCTTTCATGGAGAAGGAGTAGTAGTAAGGACTTGTTGAAATAAATCACAAGAGTTTTCATTTATAAACATAAGACTTAACCCATCTATATATAGTTGGCAAAGCCCATGTGGCCAACCTAATATCTATTTGCAACAGAAAAAATTATGCAGATGCGCTAGAAACAATGCATAATTCGACATGTGGGCGCGCCATGTGGGCCTGTTGACGCATGCTCGTTTCGGATATAAACCGGAAGACAGGATTCTGATCTGATTGGTCATTCCAGTCTCATTACACCCTGTGCCATGGAGAAAACTGCTTGTGAGTTGACCTCAATGGTGAGGTGGTGGGTGGGGTTGATAGCTTGGGCACCGTAAATAGTTATTTTCTCACTGAAGGTAGAAGGCGACTTAAAGTTACATACGTAAGCGCACTGACATGCACCACCGCAAAAACCTGGAAATATTTTTTCCTTCGCGTTTTACGAAAGGCTGGACTGTACTTTGAAGAGACACATTTATACGATACTACCGAGGAGTTTGAGTTCAAATTGGCATTTACAGTCCCAAAACTGATAGCAAGACGGAAATTAAAGATTCATGGTGCATATACAATCTCGTTTGATACATGGTCTTTTTTTGTCAATTATGCTCGTCTAGACATAAGGTCACAAGCTTATAATTGGCAACGTTTCAGCCAGTACACACTAGAACTAATATACTGTGCTAAATGAACTGTTGACTTCTGCCAAACTCAAGATTTCCATTCACCCAGCTGATCCTCGTTTCTTCTCCCAAACTGCCGAATATTTTACTCCACAACACCGAGGCCTTCGTCTAGTGAAGTAGTTATTTTTCGCAGTAATTTTCTTCACTGGCGTCTCATCGGACTGCCGCCTCAATCAATGCTTATTTTCGAATGAAAGTAATTTTTTAAGCCATTTCAAGCCTACAACATCTGCTTTCCATGCCCTTCGGTTTTATTTTTAGCATTCATCGCAGCTTTTTGAGTTAAACTTCCTGGTTAGCGCCCCAGGCACCTCCCGAACGACGGAAATTTATGTACTCACGCTTATAAATCATCCGAATCTGTTCATCACTTCGGTTGAGCCGTGTCTGTATTATTTTTGTCGAGAATCAGCTCATACGCGTCTCGCCCTGTCATTCCCTTCCTAAATCAATTACACATATTCAATTACACATTTCCAATTATACTTTTTCAATCACACGAATGTTATATCCAGGCCCGTGCCACTCCACACCTTTACACCATTTCCAAACCGAGCTAAGTCGTGTGCGGTCCCATTTGCTCGACATTTCAAGCGTTGTAATTTTCACTCTTGTATATTCTAGTTAAAACCCAATGGCGTCTCAATCACCTTTGGCGCTTACTCTTGGCGCTCGTATGAGAGCGTATCTCACTAGCGCGGACGATTTCAACAAGTACAGAAAGAAGTTAAATAAATCACTCATTAAATTACGTCACGAACTCCAGCTCGTTACTAGAGACACCAAAAACTATAAAGACAAGGAGAAAATCTCCCTGATCTCTCATAATGACTATAACTCCAACCCTAAGTTTGGTGATCTTCTTCTTCTCACTGCTGAGAGAGATTTGTTGTTCTCATTGGAAATTAAAAACTTGATGGAAATAAGTGGTGACAGAGTTGCCTCCTACAAGACCCTCATGGTCAGTAAAATTAAGAAATCTTTACACCGTTGTAAGAAACTACTCGAAATCACCCAGGACGAATCAGATGAGTCAAAGAAAATCGAACTTTACATATACACTTCCTTAGTGCAAGGATTGTATTCTATCAATAGAAAACAGTGGAGTTTAGCCATTAATGCATTTTCTATTGCTAGGGTAGCTTTAGATTTCAAGTACTACCAATTGCAACAAAAAATTGAACAAAATGAAGACGATGAAGATTTACAATTCTCTAAAACCCTTTTAACCGAACTTATTGATGACTTGGTTGACCCTTCATTGAACCTTGCAGTTTCCCAAGATGTCCAATTTGATAGGTTCACTACTGACTTGAAATCAATCTCTAGAAAACACTGTCATGATAAACTTCTCCCATATTTGCAACCAGTGGTTGATTCCATCTCTAAGATTGATCAATCTTTCGTATCCGACGTTTCTTCGAAAGTTGAATTGATTAAATCAATCGAATGGAGAGATCATGAAGCCACTTTATACAATGATGAATTAGCTTTCAAAATCATGAAACTTAATAACAAAAAGGAAACTGATTGGGAGACTTTCACCGACGCTAATCAATTCGATTCGCTTTTGTCTGGCTGGACGGAATTGTTGAATATCCATAATACCGATTTGGAAAAACATCAAGATGACGACGATTTGGAAAAGGTCCAAGATATGGCTATCTTGAAAACGTACATCAACTACAACCTTTTATTCACAAGAATAAAAAGGGACATTTTGATCATTGATAACTTGATATCCGAAGCTGAGAAGAAGAATTTACCGGTGAATAAGAGACTCGAATCTAATAAAGACGTCTCGAGATTATACGACACCATAACTGCAACCACAATCCAATTGAAAGAATTGCCTGGTGTATACAATGACGAAGATTTATTCTTTTCGTTGGAGAATTTATCCAAATTTTACGAAGCACATAAGAATATCATCTTGGCTGAATCATTTGCCTTGAGCAATAAGTTCGCCGAATCTTTGAGAGTTTTCACCCACGTTCAGTCCACTTTGTCCAAAGATGGAGACTTCTATAGAGTTGATGCATTCCCTTACAATATCACTAGCAACGCTGATTTCGAAGAGTTCACCCAAACTTTACAAAATAAACTCACCAAAACTCATTTACTTGCACAGTTTCATCACGAGATTCAAAACAGTGATGTCGGTTCGACCAAATTTGTGATTGAAAATGTCAACAAATACTCAGTGGGTAACAAGAACTTGGAAAATACCGTCAATTTACGTAATGTCGGTAATATTGCCCCAATTCTCAGCAAACCAGTATTATTTGATATTGCTTTCAACTATATCAACTACAATCTGGGCTCTACTTCTGTGGCCACCCCAGCTATCTCCAATACTGAAGAAGATGACGAATCCAAGAAGCGCAGTGGATTTTTCGGTATTTTTGGCCGTAGTTAATGTATTTTAATAAACCGATATATTAGTTCTATATTTGTATTTTTGCGGCCAACCTAAATTTTCAAATGCTCACTGTTTACTTCTAAATTTGATGTGTTGTAATTTTATTCACATACTACTTTTAATAGATTTCTCCTTTCTTTTTTTGTTTCTTCGGTTCAAATTACCTATTGCATCGGTCCCAGATATAGCCAGCATGGCCAACTCATCCCAAAACACTTTGGTTGGTGAAATCGAAGAAAAAGTTATGCAAAACATTCCATCGTTAGAATCAGAAGTGCCCAGTAAGCCGGAACTATCGAAAGATGCCACATCAAAAGTAACTTCTGCTGAACATAAGGATATTCACAAGTCATTCATAACGCTTGTCGTTTGTATATTAGGACTTTACGGATCATTTTTGACATGGTCTGTTCTACAAGAAAGAATTAACACGAAGCCATATGCATTTGACGAGAATGGTGAAGCCATATTCTTCAAAGCACCTCTCATGGTTAATACCACCCAGGCGCTATTTGCGTGCATTGTGGGATTGGTTTATGCTCTTGTGTCGGATGGAGTCATGCCATTTGCCGTGTTCACTCAGAATAAGAAATCGGTATCTAGACAATTCATGAAATCATTTCTCTTGATTTCCCTTACTTCGAGTTTATCTTCACCTCTCGGGTATCAGTCGTTGAAGCATGTGGACTACTTGGCGTATCTTTTAGCCAAGTCTTGCAAACTTATTCCAGTTATGCTCATTCATGCTCTTTTCTACAGAACCAAGTTCCCAGTTTACAAATACTTGGTTGCAGGAACAGTCACATTTGGAGTGGCAGTTTTCACTTTGGCCAACTTCTCACAGAAAAAATCGAAACTGAACAAGACCGATATAAATGACGGCAAGATCATGGTTGGTGTTTGTCAATTGCTTGGTTCCATGTTCTTAGATGGCTTAACCAATTCTTCTCAGGACCACTTATTCAAATTTCAAGCCTCTGCCATGAAAGAGAACAATACCAAGTCATTCATCAAAATTACAGGTGCTAATTTAATGTGCATTTTGAACGCTTTCGTCTTTGTTTATACGTTGGCATACACTGCTATATTCAAGTTTGATTCAGAGGTGATCTACACGCTTAATTTCATAAATGAGTACCCACAAGCCCTTCTCAATATTCTCACGTTTGCAATGCTTGGCTCTGCGGGACAAGTCTTTGTTTTCATCATCTTGGAGAAGTTTGATTCCTTAATTCTAGTCACTGCAACTGTCACCAGGAAAATGATCAGTATGATACTCAGCGTCATTTTATTCGGCCACAAATTGACATTATCCCAGTGGGGAGGCGTCGGACTTGTTTTCTGTGGGATCGGTTATGAAGCATTGATCAAAATGCAAAAAACTCCAAAGACTAAATCCGACTAGTGTATATAGTATAGCTGTTTAGTGTATGAGTGCGCGAGATAAAATACCGTCAATTATCAAAACTAAATCATAAACACCAACTCCATTTTCAGTGGGTATGCTCGTGTCTCAGCCGCTGATAATGATACGTCACTATCCATTTCTAACGTCCGTTGAAGGCTTTTGCTCTGCACTCAGCTCACTTTTTCCAAAAGTTTTAACTTCTATTATTCTTACCTGGTCTCTATATGCATTTGTTAAAGAACCATGTTTCAATAATCTTATTTATACACAACATCGCCCCGTCATGGGGACAGTTTGCATTGTCATTGCTTTCCTAATATACTCAATATGTGTATACACATACTTCAGGGTTATCTCAGTGGGACCTGGATCTCCACTCGATTTCGATGAATTAAAGATAAGAAACCTTCAAGCACTCAATGACGACAGCAGAAGTAGTAAAGGCTCTTCTGCTACGAATACACATAACTCATACGACTCCAATCTTGACAATTTTTCCACTACAACATCTACTTCACTTCTTTCCCAAGCAGAACCTTTGGGTGGCGCAGATGGCGTTACTGTGACTGATTCTATTGATAACACCCCAGAACTGCCACCAGCACAGTTTCTCCACATCCATACTTTGAAAGCGAATTCCTCCGGGTTTCGCTACTGTCCGAAATGTCTGGTCTGGAAACCCGACAGATGTCACCACTGTTCCACGTGCAAAAGGTGTATTTTAAGAATGGATCATCATTGCCCCTGGTTTGCCTGCTGTATCGGCCACCATAACCAGAAACTTTTCCTCCAGTTCTTGATGTACTCGACGCTCTACGCTGCCTACATCTTTGTGGTTACTTTGCGTCTCTTGTACCAGTTTTTCTACTACGCTGAATACAATGAAGGCGAATTATCATTGAACTTGGTGTTTTTATTTGTGTTGGGGATCACATTTTTCATTTCGCTTGCCGTATTCACCTCGTTTCTGACTTATATGGTGATACGCAACACAACTACCATTGAATTCCAGGAAAACAGATGGAATTATAGGAATAAAAATGGCGGTAGTTTCCAATACGAATTCGACACCCGTGGGAAGAAGAAAGAATTGGGCAACATCTTTGATTTGGGAAGTAAAAAGAATCTCACAACCATTATGGGACCAACCTGGATCTCCTGGATTCTCCCAGTACAAGTTGCATCTACCTCCATCTATGATGAATTCACCAATGGTCTTAATTATGAGATCAACCAAGAAGTCTACGATAAATATTGCTACAACGCATATCTCCAGGACCAATTGAACCAGCAGCTTGCGGACTACAAGAAGAGAATAAGGATGGAACGCGAAATGCCACAATCTACCTCTTAATTTATAGCTTTTAATCAATTAGTAGTTTGATCGATTTTGTATGGCGTGCGGGTAACCCAGTTTACCAGCGATTTTCTCGCATATCAAATCTCAATTGATACAGACATTTTTACTAACATAGTAAAATATTCAAAAACTGAACACTCCTTCTGGACACTTGAATCTACAACTCTAAGAAAAAAAGTGAAAACTATCATATCCAACTCTGCCATACTAATCTCGTTCTTCTCATAAGTGTCAATTCGATGTATGTCCAACTCCCCTTCGACGAGTTGAAAGTCGACCCTACTCAGAAGAAAAGGGTAGCTTATTTTTATGATGCTGACGTTGGCAATTATGCCTATGGTGCTGGCCATCCCATGAAACCACATCGTATAAGAATGGCACACTCATTAATCATGAATTACGGACTTTACAAGAAAATGGAGATTTATCGTGCCAAACCGGCTACCAAGCAGGAAATGTGCCAATTTCACACAGACGAATATATTGACTTTTTGAGTCGTGTTACCCCTGATAACTTGGACATGTTTACCAAGGAACAGATAAAATTCAATGTTGGTGATGATTGTCCGGTTTTCGATGGACTTTTCGAATACTGTGGAATTTCTGGTGGTGGTTCAATGGAGGGTGCCGCTCGTTTGAATAGAGGTAAATGTGATATTGCCATCAACTATGCTGGTGGATTGCATCATGCCAAGAAGTCAGAAGCTTCAGGATTTTGCTACCTCAATGATATCGTGTTGGGAATTATCGAATTATTACGTTACCATGCGAGAGTGCTATATATCGATATTGATGTCCATCATGGTGATGGTGTTGAAGAAGCATTCTATACCACTGACCGTGTCATGACTTGTTCATTCCACAAGTATGGTGAATTCTTCCCAGGTACTGGTGAATTGAGAGATATTGGTGTTGGTAAGGGTAAACATCATTCAGTCAATATTCCTTTGAGAGACGGTATCGATGATGCAACTTATAAATCAATTTTCGAACCTGTTATTCAAAAAATTATGGATTGGTATCAACCATCTGCTGTTGTCTTACAATGTGGTGGTGATTCCTTGAGTGGTGATAGATTGGGTTGTTTCAATTTATCCATGCACGGACATGCTAACTGTATCAATTTTGTTAAATCATTCAATATTCCAATGATGGTTGTTGGAGGTGGTGGGTACACCATGAGAAATGTTGCTCGTACTTGGGCTTATGAAGCAGGCTTGTTAAATAATATCAGTTTACCAACTGAATTGCCTTATAATGAGTATTACGAATACTATGGGCCTGACTATAAACTTGATGTCAGACCTTCCAACATGTATAATGCCAATTCTCCAGAATTCCTCAATAAGATTTTAACAAATATTGTGGCCAATTTAGAAAACACCAAACACGCTCCATCAGTTCAAATGAATGAAGTTCCAAGAGATGCTGAAGATTTAGGTGATGTTGAAGAAGACACCAGAGAAGCCATTGATACGAAAGGTGGATCTCAGCAAGCAAGAGACGAAGCTATAGTGCCCGAGAATGAGTACTATGATGATGAAAACGACCACAACTCGAAGGAAACCATCGACAGAAAAGATGCTGATGGCGATATTGCCATTGAAGATGCTACATCAACTGCTACTGAATCCACCAAACCAACCTCTTCGACTACCGAGGCCACTGAGCCAATTTCTGAGAAACCTGTTCTTACAGAAGAAGAATTGAAAGAAATTGATCAATTGAATTCCGAAAAGTAATCCGTTATCACATATTTTAGCCTGTATAATATAAAAGTACTATTGTTCATCTATATTATCTCGTAAGCGAATACCCATATCAGGTGACAGTCATTTTTCTATCTAAGCGCACAAAATGGACCTACGGATGAATAAAAATGCGCTTCACTTAACGCCAGTGGGGAGATGGAAGCATATTTTGACACCCATTAATTTATCTACTTAACACCTTTTTCTATTGGTAACTGACAGCAATTTTCATAGCAAGCCATTCTGATTCTAGAATAGCTCATTGTTTCACTGAATATATCACTATAATATCCGAAAAAGTTTTGGGTTTCTGGCTTTATCGCAAGAAGATAGTGAGTCATACTGATAACAAGAAGGTTGAAATAATCCATTCATCATATTGACAAATTGCTTAATATTTTTCCCATGATCTCCAACAGGGTTCTGAGGGGTAGGGCGTTGAGGTCCATGTTAGGAAAGTTTGGTTCGTCGCTGCCCCATTGGAGATGTAACACATGGGTTCAATGTTTCAAGAACAGACAAGTACATGCTTCGTCAGTAGTACGGGACAATATCTTCGATAAAACCGAGAAGGTGGTGAGTATCAACGATACACTTGATGTCAAACAGTGTAAATCACTCAGAAACAGCATTTTCCCCGAGTATATCGGATCCCCACATTCCAAGTTACATAATGTTATCTGGAGAACTCCTTTACAGAACATATACTTGGTGAAAAAGCCATGGAATTTGAACGTTCGGAATGCCATGGTCCAGTTCATAGAGTTTGCCCACAAAAAATACCCAGAAGTAAACATAATAGTCAGTGAGGACGTGGCAGACGAGTTGATCCAGGAAGTGAAATTCGATACTTCAAGGGGCAAACAGATCATTTTTACCGGAACGGTCAACGACATTGTCAATAAAACAGATTTAATTGTCACAATGGGAGGTGACGGTACCATTCTTCGAGCTGTTAGTGCATTTTCAAATAGTAATGTGCCTCCGGTTTTAAGTTTTGCCTTAGGTACGCTTGGATTCTTGTTGCCATTTGATTTCTCAACCATGCAAGAAACTTTTGCAAAAGTCTATGAGCTGAGGAGCAAAGCATTACATAGAAACAGATTGGAGTGTCATGTGGTGAGGAAACAAGATTTGGAGAATATCAAAGAAGGCAAACAAGAATCAAGTAAGGGCCCCGGAAATGATCAGGAATCAAAATCTGAATTGGCCGCTATTCACAGATATGAATTAGAACACTACAAGCAACATCACCAATCAACGATGGTTCATGCAATGAATGATGTCTCATTACATAGGGGTAGTCAACCAAATTTGATTTCGTTGGATATATTCATTGATAACGAATTCTTGACCACCACTACCGCAGATGGTATTGCTTTCAGTACTCCCACCGGATCTACAGCTTATTCACTTTCAGCCGGTGGATCAATTACTCATCCTTTGGTTCCATGTATATTACTCACGCCAATTTGTCCAAGATCGTTATCATTCCGACCATTGATTTTACCAAGCACTTCCCATATAATGATAAAGTTATCGCAAGATAATAGGAATGTCGCTATAAAGCTTAATATTGATGGAATTCCACAGGAAGATCTAAGGCCAGGCGATCAAATTCATGTTGTTAGTGAAAATGGTACAATCTATATTCCAGGGAAGTATGAGCCACCCATAACATTATCGAAAAGAAATGAATTTGATGAATTTATAGAACCTGGTTCAAGCAATGGCTTGATTGAAAACACAATGAAGGCACCACTGTTATCATCCATTGATAAAGAGGTAATGCAAGGAGCAGTGGCAGCTGCAAATGCGGCTGCAAAGGCCGCAAAGACTGCCAATGGGTCCATTGAATCCAACGCACCTGATAGCAAAACATTTGATTTCAAAAGAAGAGGAATCTGGTGTGTTGCAAGAAGTGAAAATGACTGGACCAAAGATATCAATGAATTACTTGGGTTCAATTCATCTTTTAGAGGAAGTAAAACTAATAGATAGAATAGTGTGTACGGAGGTTTCTCCCCACGATCGAATCATTTTGAGTAGCCGAAAACACCAGACGCACGGTACGGGTGATAATGCTATGACAAAAATCACAATAATAACTTAAGTCAACAAGGGTAGAGATAAATATCGTATGTAGGGACTGCAGGACATGACAACAAACATGAAAAAAAAAAACCTTAACCCCGGTTACCAAATTTGTGCTTGTCTCACTAAGTTACAATCTATCAGATCCGCCTTCCAAATAAAATTTGAGTTGATGATGTTTGAGTCAAACATGGTGATCAAATATCGGGAATCGGGGGTGTACTGCACGCCATGCTCACCCCTAAATATTTGCTGATGCGAGCCGCACCCCTAGTTTGTCGATATTTTTGGGCTTCAATTCACAATTTTAGGGGGTGCGAAGGACTTTACGGGGTGCGAAGTTCTTTTACGTGTGGATAATTCCGTACCAGGGAATCATCATCGTCACACTTTTGTCTTGGAGACTCTGGTGTTACCTATTGTTGTTCTACGTTGACCATAAGCATTGCCTTTGTACTTTTAGCAATCTAGTGATGTTTCGTCTTATAGTGAAGCTTTAAAATAATCTACAAATCTTCCATGTGTCATCATCTTGAGTTCTTAGTTTGGTAACAAGATTTCGCCGGTTTGTGTTAATTTTTTAGCCTATTGTTTTTGTATATTTAATTTTGGTCGTTTGCGACCCTCGAAAATTGCTGCTTTCTGATTAGTTGAAAGGATAGAAAATTGCTATAAATATATGTCAGATGATATAACCTTCATATATATACAATGTGTCACTGACGGTGCCGCCTTTTATGGAAGTTAATTCGCAATCTCATTTATTATTAAATATCAATCTCGCTTCGTTTCTTTCTTATTTTGAGAAACAATAGAATAAAATAAAAGTAGCACCCATTTTTTTTTCTATCAAAATTCAAAAACTAACAAAGACGTTTTTCTTCGTTTCTCGATTTTGCTGTACAATTTTTCTCAGCATAGTTTAAAATTAAAATTGAAATTGAAATTGAATTAAAATTAATTTTCAATTTGTTTACCACTTCTTTATTAACTGTCAATCGGATTGATAATATTAAATTAATCTTCTAATTGTTTAATCTTTTTACCAATCATGGCCACTAGCTTACCTGTGCAAATGGCTCTAAAGCAAAATGGCTCTCTACCACCTGGAGTAGTCGGTGTTAATCCCCCCAATTTAGTTCCGGGACATCCTAACGCTGGCCCACCCCCACCTCCTTTGGGTGTAGCTATGCAACATCAACAACCTCCCCAGCAACATCAACAGCAACATCAACAGCAACCACAACACCCTCATGGACAAGATTCCGTGTCAAACGTTTTGGCAGAAACCACCGCTGCTACTTGGTTAGCCATTGGTTCTTTGGCCGAAAGCTTGGGTGATTTTGATAAGGCCTTGGCTTCCTACGATGCTGCTTTAAGGCACACTCCAAACTCCCCTGAAGCTTTGACCAAAGTTGCCAACATTTACCGTTTCAAAGATGTTTTTTTCAAAGCGGCTGAACTCTACGAACAAGCGCTTAACTTCAACCCAGAAAATGGTGAAACATGGGGTCTTTTGGGTCACTGTTACCTCATGCTCGATGACTTACAAAGAGCATATGCGGCATATCAAAGAGCCCTTTACTACTTAGACAATCCAAATGTTCCAAAATTATGGCATGGAATTGGTATCCTTTACGATCGTTATGGCTCATTGGAATATGCCGAAGAAGCATTTGTTAGAGTTCTCGAATTGGATCCTAATTTCGATAAGTCAAATGAAATTTATTTCAGATTGGGGATCATTTATAAACACCAAGGTAAATTACAAAGTGCTTTAGAATGTTTCCAATACATTTTGAGTAACCCTCCTCATCCTTTAACCCAACCAGATGTCTGGTTCCAAATCGGCTCAGTTTTAGAACAACAAAAAGATTGGAATGGTGCCAAAGATGCTTATGAAAAAGTCTTGCAAGTTAACCCTCAACACGCAAAAGTCTTGCAACAATTAGGTTGTTTATACTCTCAAGCTGATTCAACTCCTTCCACTAGTTCTCCAAACAGTGGTAATACCAACAACAATTCCCAACAAGACTTAAACATAGCTCTTAAATATTTGTCTCAATCTTTAGAGATTGATCAAAGTGATGCTCACTCTTGGTACTATTTGGGAAGAGTCCATATGATCAGAGGTGATTTCAATGCCGCATATGAAGCATTTCAACAAGCGGTTAACCGTGATTCCCGTAACCCAACGTTCTGGTGCTCAATTGGTGTCTTATATTATCAGATTTCCCAATACCGTGATGCTTTGGATGCTTACACCAGAGCTATTAGATTGAACCCTTACATTAGTGAAGTTTGGTACGATCTTGGTACATTATACGAAACTTGCAATAATCAAATCAGTGATGCCTTAGATGCTTATAGGCAAGCAGAAAGATTAGATCCAGGCAATCCTCATATCAAGGCTAGATTGGATCAATTAATCAAGTATCAACAAGAAGGTAACACTCATCCTCCTCAACCTCCACCAGTCAATCAACAACCAAGGTTACCTCAAGGTATGGTTTTGGAGAGTACCCAACAAGGACAACCTGGTCAACCTCCTCAACCTGGTCAAGGTCAAGATATTCAACATCACCCACCTCCTTTACATAACCAACAACCCTTACACTTACAAGCTTCTCAACTGTCCCAATACCAATCCCCTCAACCTCCTCAACCTAACTTACCGCAAACTCAGCAGCAACCATCAATTCCTGCCCTTCAACAGCCTCCTCCTCCACCTTCCAATCAACAAACTCCAGTGTCAGCTCCTAATCAACTTGCTGCAGAAAAGGCCCCAGAACCTAGTGAGGAACCTAAAGAATCAAATGGGTCAGCCAAGCACGACTTGGAAAGCAAAATTGATGAAAAAGTGGTGAAGAAACAAGCAACTGGCTCCCCACTAGTTGAGGGCCCAACTCCTACTCCATTATCTGAAGCTGCCAAAAATCCTTCCGCCCCTAACTCCTTCAGTTCTTTGATGAATGCTGCTAATGCTGCTGCTTCTGAATCATCTGCCTCTCCTGTAAGCAAACCAGACACCACCAAAAGCGAGCCCAATCCTGCGTCTCGCGCCGACCTCACTGATGCCAGTCCAGCCAAAACAGAGGTGACTCCTGCAGTGTCTGCCCCAGCCATTCCCCAATTTTCAGCAAATGTAAATGGAGAAGGTGAAGAGAAAAAGGAGGAAGAGAAGAAGGAAGAGGAAAAGAAAGAGGAAATTAAAGCTCCATCTAATGGCGACTCAAAGAACGATGATGAAGACGACGAAGATGACGAACCAGAAAAGAAGGCCAACGAACCTGTGGAGCCACCAATGAGAAAAGTCGATGAAGACGAGAATTATGATGACGAGTAGATCTCCAGTTATAAAATGGAAAAAAAAAAATAATGACAATCAGTGACTCTTCCACTTTTACATCAAAGATGATTGAAGTGTTGTATTTTACCTTGGGTTCTTGATCTGGACCTTAAAATGTATTATCAGTTACGTGAAATATGTAATAAATTTATTAATTAATTAGGAAACGCTCCTGGAAATGGGTCTGCAACGGGTGTAGTTTTTTTATTCTTTTTAGAACTTTTGACAATAGAGAGGTCGGACAATTGTTTGGCCTTCCTTTTGCTCATGTACAAGTTCAATAAATCCTTGATGAGAACAACAGTGACCAAACCAATCATGTTTGACATCATGGTGAGTTGGTTGGGACTAACATGAGACAACAGCGGGAAGTTTCTAGTATTTAGGATAAAACCCCTGATGATCCTCCCCATATCAGCGCTCAAATATGGCCAAATGAATGTAGTGACACCACGAATTATATATGAGTTATGCGCCAAAGTCTTCGAGTAATCTGTCTTCAAGCAAGCTTTCATCCGATATAACCAGTATTGGAATTTTGTCTTGAGATACTCATAAGGTAAGCTCACCTCTTTCGATGAGCCAGGTTCACGGTATTTAATAAGTTGACTTAAAAGGGTGAATCTAGATCTTAGTTTAAACAAGAAATGGTGGATTGATATTTGATTCTCATTGTCGCTATTGTAAGTCTTCTCTTTAACTTGATTTGCAAGAGTCCTTAATTTGAGTAACTTATTTTGAAGATCCTCCAAATAGATCAAATCCTTTTCTGAAACTGTGTTTGCAACTTCTCTAGGTCTTACCGCTGTGACTAGATCAAAGTGATACGGGTTGATCAAAGTTCTGAAAAACAAGTCATAGAGCCACCTTGTTGGGACAAGTAATCCAATCATCGTGACAGGATCCCAAATATCAATATTGCTTGCTAGCGTCAGGGTAACTAGGTTTAGTGAAGGGAGCTTACCGTTGGAAACACTGGTGGTAACGCTAGTAAGCAATCTAGACACGTTATTGAAGACTGTTCTTACCAATTGGTGGTTCCCCATGGAAGAAATGTAGTTTGAAATCATCAATTCTGTGACCCAATTACTGATGCCATTAGAAGTCTTTGAGCTAGAGGAAATACATTCTATGATAGATGAAGACCTCAACCGGTACAATATTATGGGTAGAATTGGGATATGACTGAATTTGAATTGGTCAATGAGTCCCTTATTGACAATGTCTTCCAATGTGTTGATCGATTCGTTGTTGACGGGAAAAAACTTCTTAATGGCGTTAACAGTGACATTATTCCTCTTGCTTAACATTGCCATTAGTGTGGGTTGAGGAATTATACATTCCAATGCGTTGAGACCTGTCCTTGCAAGACCTACGTATCCGAACGTTATTATGCCTGCCGCAGCACCTGCTATTCCAAAAAACAAACCACCGTATTGGACAAAGTCGGTGACTGCAGTTCTAACAAGGGTATTCAATGTCATGAAAGTAGACCTCTTCATTTTGAAAGTAATGCTCGACTTACACTGTGGGCAGGCAGCTGAGATGAACATGGTGGATCCATCCACCACCGGGTGGTCCAGGCTTGATTGGTGATTGAGTAGCTCCGCACGAACGTCCGAGGTTATGTTTGAAATCCAGCGATTCACCAGCTGAGGGGAGATTTCGATTTCGATCCGTGTATTATTCTCATCAGGTACCACAATGCGTTCTGCCTCGGTGTCGGTCAAGTTATCGACATCATCGGCGTAGTTCTCAAAGTCAGTTAACTGTTCGAATTCGTGATCTGTGTCATGGTCAAGGTCTGTGTCGTGGTCATGGACATGGTCATGTTCATGGTCACTCTGGATATTGTGGACTTCTCCATCACCGTTGACACGTACATGTTCATAGTACAGGATCCGTGTGTTTTGCCGTTCTCTGTATATTTTCGTGAGTTTGTCAGCGGGTAATGAATTAAACCAGTCAAGAAGGCATTTTCTATGAGCAGTCAAGGAACAAGTGCTGCAGGGCAGTACAAAATCAACGGCGTCTGACCACCTTCCGAATGGCGGAACATCTGTGTCTCCTCCGAGGCAAAAACTGCAAATTTCGCCAGACATGATGGAGAGAAAGAAGTAGTAGAAATGTTGGGGTATTAAAATCAGGTGAAATTGCGACCTTTAGCCACCCAAACTTCAATAAATGGTACTAACTAAATCTAATATGAATCCCAAAAATACATGATTGAAGCAATAAGAGGCTATGATATACAAGTTAATTGGCTACTTGCTATGTAGTATGGACTCAAAGAAGGACTTTGGCCACGATCTACAATTGAGATTTTGCATCATGTGAATCATTACTTTGGTCATATAGTCCTTCAATCTCGACACGATTCGGCTTACTTAAACTGGGATGCCCATTCGATTCCTAATGCCAAATGGTACAATTTGGCGTCCAAGACACAACCCTCTTTCTTGCAAACTTCAACCAAGCCGGTCATGAGCTTATTGAGAGGGAGAGTGAACACCTCAATGAATTCTCCATCTTCCAATTGAGGTTGTGGGTCCTTGTTTCGCGTGTCAGTGACATCGACATCGACGAAAGCCAATGCCATGTTAGCATTTGCCAATCCTGGGTCAGCGAATAGTTGGACATCGGTGTGAGACAGTTTCACGAACTTCCCGTGATAACCAGTTTCTTCAATTAACTCACGTACCGCTGTGGTTTCAACTGACTCCTTAGGGTCAATCAAACCGGCTGGGAGCTCAATCACCACATTTTGACACGGAGGCCTGAATTGCTTGGTGAGAACAACTTCTCTGGGTTTATCAGGGTGATTGAGGAAAGCGGCAATCGCCACAGCATCAATGTTGGTGGTTTCTGATCTGGTAGTACGGACAGCCATTTCCCAAACTCGGTCTCTGCCGCTAGGATCGGTGTAATTGATTTTACGGGTTTGAATCCAGTTTCCCTGGGGAAGCTCTTCAATAGAGTTGACTTTGGCTTTATATGGAGAAGGCTTCGACATGTGGCGTACGGTTCGAATGGAAGTAGTTGACTTGTATAACGAATAAAAAGATTTCGGCTTGAATTGTGGCCTAATGGGTGTATTTATGGGGATTGGTCTAAAGAGCATAGTAGTAGAAACATTGCGGTGAGCGGGCTTTGTTGTGCGGAAATTAGTTAGTCATTTCATCATTGATAAATCTAATCAATCGATAAACCATCACAAATCCTCACACGATGACCAAACAGCAACTGGAGCTCGAAACCATCAAGTCCCAGATCCAGGAACATCTTGTTTCTTCGGGCAATTACGATATCATTAGCAAACAACTCAAGTTGCAATTATACGAATCGGGCTGGTTTGATCAAGTTTCCCAAATCGCCAACAGAGAACTCGAGGATGGTACCAGCCAGGAGCGAAATGTCAATTTCGAGCAGTTGTACGAGTTCATGAAGCCCAAGGCCGAAGAAATGGTGCCTACCAATGTCAAGGAAGACATTTTACAGAAGATCAAGGTTTACTTGGATGATATCATCCAGTAAGCGACCTATACCGGATATTTGTGACGATTTGCCCTCTCAAATGTTCAACGGCCACCCTTTCACATCACATCGGGTCGATTTTCACCCCCCATTGAAGATGCCTTCAAAATACACTCAAACGTCGATGCAAGGCCCTGTTATTCGACCAAACACTCTCACAACGTCACTTTCCAGCCGTGTGATTCTTCCCTAGGTAATTTCCTTAAGCTAGAGTGACTTTCTTACTCGCCTTCATCCAGTGTTTTTTCGAGCTCAAGTTAACTCTTACAGCTCCCTTACAAGCTCCATTCTCAAATCAATTCTTTCAGCATGCCCGACACACAGTCGGTATAACACATAATTGACATATTTACGACCTAATATATCACGAAAAACATCGTCCTCGTAAACCCTATAATCTTACAGCACAAGGAGGAGAATGAAAGCTACAATCCAGGTTTAACCATACAAACCCATTGCCTTTGCCATGGATCTGGTAAGTATGGGTCTGGAAAAGTCGTGCGCCAGTCCACTTTTCACTCACATCCAATCAGTGTCCATAAATATTTGCTGATGAAAAATGATGGTCGCAGGCAGAAAAACGCTAATAAAACAAAAAAAAAATTACAACAAATCGTAGAAGACAAAAAAAAATAGAGAAATACAAATTTAAAATTGTTTGAAACAGTAACATTTTCTATAACAAATTAACATTATGTATTCATTGAGCAGAAGGTCCATAGTGGGTAATATTGGTAAAGTCAGTGCCAAATCCATGATCCCATACAGTGGTGGATCTATTCGTTATGTTTCATCTAAAGACTTAACCCCAAAACCAATGGAAACTGAATTCCCATTAATGTCACAGAAAACTGCTTCATCTCCAGTCGATTACGCTTTAACCTCATTAGATACTATTGCCAACTGGGCAAGAAAGTCTTCATTTTGGCCAGTCACTTTCGGTTTAGCATGTTGTGCTGTGGAAATGATGCATGTTTCTACTCCAAGATATGATCAAGATAGATTGGGTATTATTTTCAGAGCTTCTCCACGTCAATCCGATATTATGATTGTTGCCGGTACTTTAACTAATAAAATGGCTCCAGCTTTAAGACAAGTTTACGATCAAATGGCTGACCCTAGATGGGTTATTTCTATGGGTTCCTGTGCCAATGGTGGTGGTTATTACCATTACTCTTACTCTGTTGTTAGAGGTTGTGACAGAGTCGTTCCTGTTGATGTTTACGTCCCAGGTTGTCCTCCAACTGCTGAAGCATTGATGTATGGTGTTTTCCAATTACAAAAGAAGATGATGAAAACTAGAATTACCAGATTATGGTACAGAAAGTAAACAAGTTATTTCGTCCTCATTTTGAAATGATTGTTTAATTGACAATCCATTATTTATTTCACACCTATATCTATTCCATCTTCTTGTTCTGCATTTATGTACTCTATTTATACATGCCTAAAGTATTTTGATGTAGTTCTCTGGAGCGCCATGCTTTGTATTCGCATGTGTGGTTCTGACCACGCCTTTCTGGCCCGTTATTGGCTGAATGGGGTGGTCTAGAGTTCGAAGGAGGTGGTCGTATCCACTGGCGGCTTCTGCTGATTTTGTTCACTTCTTGGGGAAGCAGTTTCGGAGTTTGCAAACACTTGAAACTTGGTTGTGAACTCTCCTTGAATGCAGCAAAATGCCACCAATTGTGCCTTTGAGACATTCCGATTACTACCTAACTTCTTCGGCATTCCTTGACATACTTCTGTCAGTTGAATAACTGGAGAGGGAAACAGCTGCTCGCTTTTCGCTGAACCCTGGATGTACATGCACGAACTAGCAGACAAATCAGCAAAAAAACAAGCAGAACGACTTCAACTTCGCCTTGCAAGTCTGAAACCATGCAAACTCCACCATCTTCTTTTCCACCTTCCCAACTAGCTGTAGTAGCTTAAACACTACACCAGGCTCTCTCCAAACACCCGTGCCGCCCAGGAGTTCCAATCGCAGATTTAATGAAGTGCGTTATCGCACTAAAAATCTTTGGTTGACACACATACAGTCAACCCATAGTAATTTGCGCGGTTTAGTGCGCAACATGGCCACTAGAAAAAATCAAGCAAGGGAAATTTGCAGGCTTAACTATGCTCATGTCAGGGAGTTGAGAATATCCACATTTCTTTTTTCGGATAACCCAGTTTTTAAAGAGGCAAATAATTAAGTCATGCTAAAATTGGGGAACTAATTTTTGGAAAGGTATATAAATCGCATTTCCCACTAATTTGTGAGAAAAGATTTTACCCCTTTTTTTTAATTGATATATTAACTAAATATGGCCAGAACCAAGCAAACAGCCAGAAAATCCACTGGTGGTAAAGCTCCAAGAAAGCAGTTGGCATCCAAAGCCGCTAGAAAATCCGCCCCAGTTAGTGGTGGTGTCAAGAAACCTCACAGATATAAGCCAGGTACCGTTGCCTTGAGAGAAATCAGAAGATTTCAAAAATCCACTGAATTGTTGATTAGAAAGTTGCCATTCCAAAGATTGGTTAGAGAAATTGCTCAAGATTTCAAGTCTGATTTAAGATTCCAATCTTCTGCCATTGGTGCTTTGCAAGAAGCCGTCGAAGCCTACTTGGTTTCTTTATTCGAAGACACTAACTTGTGTGCTATTCACGCCAAGAGAGTCACCATCCAAAAGAAGGACATCCAATTGGCTAGAAGATTGAGAGGCGAAAGAACTTAGGTGGGTATAGGTATTTTTATAATTCTTTAGTGTATTGATGTTTGTTAAATGATATCATTTGTATGTGTTTGTAAGTGTTTGTAGACATGTTGGGAAATAACAGGGTATGGTTCGATCTTCCCTTTCATCTAGTTCCTCCTTTTTTTAGTCTTTATCTTTCTACTTTTGCATCCATCTTGCAGCTGTTCATTATTCACCGAACTCAGTTTGCCGATAATTTTCAATCACCAGTTTCCTCAATTATTGCGAAATTTGTTGGAAATCGCAAAAACGTAATAATTTCAACAAGAATTACTAAAATACTTACAAAAACAATTTATATTAACAGTTTTACAAACCGGGAAAACAAATAACAGGTAGAGAAGAAGATCAGAAACAATAATGATAAATAAAAAAAGAACCAAAACCATATATGATGTTGAAGAAAAAAAAAGTCGCTTTATAAATCACCAACGTGCTTTTGTAGTAAACCGAATGGGCAACTCAAGTTTTAGATTATGTAGATTTTTCGCCCGATGCTTCGCCGTCGCCACTTTCTTGGTAAACATCTTCGTGCGGAGGAGGTGGTCCGAAATGGTTGAATTGTCCTCCATACATAAACATTCCTCCAGGCCCTTGAGGTCCTGTTGCTAGTCCAGGTGGTACATTATGACCAATGGGTACTGGAGGCATGTTTTGACCAGGTGGGTGTCCTGGTAGATGTCCCGAAGCAGGGATACCGGGTCCATCAAGGTTCATGTGTCCCAAAAATTGAGATAACTCCTCTTGACCAGGCGAGAAACTTCTCTCAGGATATCCATATTCTCCGACTGACATTGGTGGAGGTGGAGGGAAATAGTATGCTTCAGGTGGTGGCCCTTCAAGAGCACGAGAACCCAATTGACTTTTATCGAATGAATCTTCGCCATCTCTCAGATTTCCAGGCTGGGCGAGAAGTGGACTGGTTCCGCGTGGTGCAAGATTAGGGGAGCCTCCAGGCCCAAGATGGGGCGAGAGTGGCATTGGTGGTCCCATTCCCACCGGAGGTGGTGGTCCCATGCCTGCCATTGGTGGTGGGTAACCTTGTGCAGCAGCAGCTGCTGCCGCTGCTATTGCGCTGGCTGGATCCATACCCATTGATAGAGCAGCAGCTGCTTGAAGTTGAGCCGCCTGGGCCACATGCTGGTGCTGGTGCTGATACTTCTTGTTGTTTGCAGAGACCCTGCCCCAACCTAATCTGATTCTATTACCACCAATGATAAACCCTTCCATGGCCAGAATAGCCTCTTCAGCTTCCTCTCTGGTACTGTACTTGATGAAGCCACAGTTCTTTCTTGGTGGTATTTTCACTTGCTGAATAATTCCAAATGGCTTGAACAACGTAAAGAGAGTTTGCTCCGATACTTCGGATGAAAGACCACCTACAAACACAGTTGTGTTGTTGGGATCTGAATACAGCATGTTCCCTTGAGGTGATTTGAATGGTTGTGAAAAATTGTAGTTGAATCCAGGCGAATTACGGCCAGGTCCTTTCTCTTGAAATTGAGCAGGAACACTAACATCCATAGGTGGTTGCATTGGTGCATTGTAGAAATAAGGTGAATTACCTGGGGGTGGTTGGAACATTTCACCCAGAATTTGACGGGAATTAGGTGTGCCACGAGGAGGTCTTATAAATGGAGAAGGAGCAGAAGGGGTAGAGCCAGAGCTATTCCGAGGAGTAGCGAGTGCAACACGTAATGGTCTCCCACCAAACCAGGCACCATTCATTTCAACTAATGCACGTTGACGTTCCAGTTCGTCGGTGAAACGAACGAACCCGAAGCAACGTGATTTACCTGACACTGGATCTGTCATAACACGTACTGTTTTGATCGACGACGGGAATTTTTTCTGGAAAAACGCTAGAAGGTGGGCTTCAGTAGTTGAAGCAGATAAATCACCAACAAATAGAGAAAATTCAGGTGACTGTACAATAGGAGCACTCAAAGTAGCACCAGAGGCCCAATTCAATCTGAAATATTTCTTTTGATTATCAGGATTCTTAGGGAAATGCTGCTGGGAAGGCATGGCGATATCAGGAAGTAATTGACCATTCAAACTCAATGCATGTTGGGCGTCATCGAAACTTTCAAATTCAACAAAGCAATAACCAGAATGAGAAAGTCCCATGTAATTGACTTCAGATTTAGCGTTACGAGGTTTGATAATTTTAACTGATACTTGTTTACCAGAAATCTGCCACCATAAATCAGCAATTGCATTTTCATCAAGCCAAGGATCCAAATCACCCATCCAAAGGGTTCTTGGAGCATCTTGACGACCATCGGAAGAAAACAGATCATCAGCGGCCACACTCAGTTGTTGAGTTGATATTGGAGGGTTAGGAACTGCAAATCCAGAAAGCATTTCTTGTTCTTGCTGGTGTTGATGACTAGCAGTATTGGAGGTGGCAGTGGCTAGGTTATAAGGCAATCCTGAGTTTGGATCTAATGGTACATTCTTCGAAAGGGAAGAAGATTGTGAATGATTTTTGGTGAAGGAAGAAGATTGAGAGTGAGTTTGAGTGAAAGGGGATGAAGAACCAACCACTGAAAGGTTTGTAGGAGTGGAAGAGTCGATATTCACATTTATAGGAGGATTAGGGTACTCCTCAGTTGGAGTTGCATCATTAGATATTAATGACATTTTAGCAAATAGAATTAATAAATGCAAACAATTCTAAGAAACGAGAACAAGGGAAAGGAAATTAGAGAGGGAAAGGCAACCAGAGCCAAAGCTAAAACCAAGACCAAAACCAGGGAAAAAGAACGAAATGAATTTTATAACGGGAACTTCTTTCAATCAAGTAAGTTAAGATAAATGAAGTCAATCTTTAAGAAATAGCAAATTCAATAAGGAAAGTGATTCATTAAGCTTTGAAATGAGAATGGAGACACACTTGAAGAAAATTAAACAATGATTCAGAGATATAAAGGAATCAACGGATCTAATTGGTCTGATCTATAAGTATCATCGATTCAAATAAAATCGATACTTTCAATTGATTTAAGTTGATTTCTAAATCTGGATCACGAAGTTTAAAGCAAATCAAATATGGAACTACCTCGTGGCTGACAATCAATTCAAATTGGACAAAAGATCCCAATGGCAACTCAGCTTGATTCACGGTGAAAGTTGATCAACAAAGAATTCGATGGTTATCAAGTAAAAGAATTATCAACTAATTTAAAATCTATTTACACATTTCAGGTGTACCTGTATGGAATTTTCAGGGTGTAGCGTGTTAGCAATTTTGCATTTTGCATTTTGCGAAGTGCCCGCCAAATGTCTTTTACTGCCACCAGGTGCGACTATTGTCGTGCGGTGCGGGCCGGCAGACGGGCATCTGTTGGGCCGACATTTGCGGCTGGTGGGCCGGCACGCAGCTGTGGGGCTGTTCGGCACTTCTGTAAGGCTGAGCCACCTCGGGCGAAAATGGCGCTGGCCGTCATGCTCTGACCAGGGGCTGCAAATTACCGGTTTACACCGTCAAAAATTCACACCGCCAATAGCCCACCAGCCATCAATCATTTAGCTGGATAGCATAATGTTGTCAGGTTGGTTCCACATGAGCCCTAATATCCAGCTAACATTCTTTCTCCCTGACTTCTACGACTTTCAACTGGTCAATAAACAGTCTATATCCAGCAAAGCCTCATATTTGGCCACAAGCTACTACGAGTTAAGTCTTGCGATACATTGATTGTTGTTATCTTGCATTTACGAGCAATTAGTGGAAGCTGGGGGAATTCGAAGATGTTGAGTGGTTTCATTGGGTCTTGCAAAGGCTGCGAATTGCAGCAGTACAGGTTTGCATTGTGACATCGACGCCCCTGCAGAACACTGGGAGATGACGCTATATTTGCTGCTGAATAGTACCCAAGTTTAGTTCGATGAACAGGATTCCACCTTCCTTGCACTCACCACCTACTCAACTACGCATATCTGTAAATATCAACATTATGTCTACACACTTGCATCTACGCCCCCCAATACTTTTGTAAATCACCACTTGCCTGCTCTATCCACCACACCCCTCCACACTCATCTTCAAGTTCTTCCTCCTCCTTTGCTGACATTCCCTTACTCCCGGCGTTGTTGGAATTTGCTGGTGTACGGACCTGTGTTTCCATCTTTTATAGTTTGCAACCATCAATTTACAGGTTAAACCGTGATCCAAATCACTACTCACAAAAACAAAACAAATAAACAAATTGCAAATTGCAAATTACTTCATTTCTTCCAAAGCATCTATGCTGCTGAGTAGATTCGTTCTGGACTCACTGTCGGGACAGAGCTCCACCGGCGCCAACATAAGACGGTACATTCGTGATACAGAACTCGGTGCCGCCATGATGAACCGCTCCACTTCCACCGTTCCTTCATCAATTCCAGTGATAAATGAAGATAAATTGGCACTGGAATCCTCTAGTTCCTCGTCATTCCATTTCGACCCAACCTCTCACCTGGTCACTCCAATTCACCACCCTTCCCTCGATCATCAATTGAACCCTATCCAGGAGGAACCTCGTATAGACATCCACGATGTGGCTAATTCTACTGAGATCCACGATGACTCCTTAATGCACGAACAACAATCGACTCAAGCGGCTAATGACGATAACAAGTATAAAAACAAGCTCAAATATCAGCCAAATACCGACTTTGAGTATCAGGCTGAATCTCCCGTGCAATACGGTATGTCATCTCCTCCTGCCTCCATTCCAAACACATTCAAATATAAGTCTCATCCAAACGCTAGAACAAAAATAGCCATCGGCAAGCCTGAGCCAGAACCAATAGTAGAACAGTCCTCAGTGGTACACTCCAGTGCTGTCGATACTCAATCGCATCATGAAGCAGAAGCAGAACCTTCCATTCACGAAATGAATCACGATGAGCCTATCATAACTCCCGACTGGATGCCGTCTGAATTATCTGAAAAATGGGAAACGTCTAATAACGAAAATATCAACGTCATCCAACCTGAAGATTTCGGCTCCTCAGTGAGAATCACCAAAAAGCCTTCGATCCCAGCTGCCATCGATCTTGCTGCCCTCAATAACTCCGCTGACACAATGATTCATAATTCCAAAAAATCTCAAGCGTCTACTCCAATGTGGGAGAAAGTCAATAGAGAGTTCCTCTTGCATCAAAAATCTCAACCCAAACTTCAAAATATATTCTTATCGGTGGATAGCTTGAAAATGGAAGAAGCTAAAAATGAAGCCAACAACCAATCGGCTTCTTCAACATTATCTACTCCTATGGTTTCTATGAATAAAAGCAACTCTGGATACCACACCAATCGTCTTCATGTTAATCAGCCTGTTGATGAAAATACTAAAACCGTCGATAACTACCATCTAAGATTACCAAACCCTGAATCACCACTCAAATTATTCAATGACAACTATAATACTTACACCAAAGGAAAACTAAGTGACATCCTAGAGAATCTCTACAAACCTACCCCTAAGCAAGTTCCTGAAGCAAACAACCAGAATGATGAAATCAATATTGAGGATTCGAAACTCAAAATTAAGAATTTCACACGATCTGGATCTTATACTGAGGAGCAATTCCTCCAAAATGCGAACAATATCTTCAACAACATTCAAAAACGTGGCTTCAGAGGTAATAACTCGTTAAGTAAACCTTCAAATGAGACTCTTTCTGGTGCAAATCACACTACTGCTACTTCAACCCCCAAGACAAACAAAATAACGAATAATTTGGACGAAATTGATTCCCAAGATAGTTACTCCTCGATGACTAGCGGTTTTGAAGAAAGTGAAGCAGGTGATGCTGATTTACCAGACGAAAATTGGGATAACAACTTTCAAGCTTCATCGAATGAACACGCTGATTTTACTTCATTCGAGCGTACGAATGTACACCATGATATCCAAGATGACGAAACAGCACCATCTCATCAATCTGCGATCAAGTCAGCCCAGGAAAGCTCTTATACCTTCGATGATTTCACCGATCAAAACTTTTCTCCTCAAGATCTACAACGAACCCATCAAAAGAATCTTCCCATTCAGCCTAGTGGCCAATTGACAGAACATACCATTCCAAGGTTGAATCCTGAACAAGTTTCAGGCCAGGGTAACCAGATCAATTTCCAAAGTCCCAACTCCGAAGTATCTCGTCAAGGCGACGAGAGCGTATTACAACTCGCTCATCGTTTAGAACAATTGGAAAAACTCGTTGAAAATGCCAATGTCAATGAGCAGATCAATAGGCAAAATGCTGCTAGGCTTGCTGAAGAAAACAAGATTTTAAGACAGCACTTGGAAGAGAGAGATGGTGTACGATCAGTGAACATTGATGATTCGAACTTTGACGATGATAATGAAGCACGAATTAGTGACTTCATAAAATGGAAACGGGCCTCCCAATTAAATCTTCAGTATGGCAGATCATCTCCATCTATCATGCAAGAGAAAGACTTGAACAAGAACCATATTGTGCGTGGTAATATTAAACCGGGGGTGAAGCTACCCGTTAGCTATGATAACATGGTACTTGACGTTGAGAATCACAAATGGGTGACAAATGATAAAGAAAATTGTCATGGTGGCAGTTTGGATTCCATCGAAGAACTAGAGACAAACTCAGAGAACAAGGAAAATACATCTATCGCTGACACCAGTATCTTGAAATCTCCGAACAAAGCACCCAAGAGAATTAGTAGTAAGCTTGAAGTTTCATTTGATCTTCCGCACATTGTGAATTCTCCTCAGCTGCAATACGATTACGAAAGGGCTTTCAATGAAGATGTTGGACCAAATTCTGTGAATGTCACTCATTTGTCTGAGTTGGAAGATCTAACGTTCTCTCAAATAAGAAAACGCTTAGTATCGGTGATCACCGACATTCTAGCTGAAAGCGATGTCTCCTGGGGTCTGGTAAAGGAGATTTCATTGTCTAATTGCTCGTTGGAGAATGTGAAGGACTTGTTCAAATTCTTACCTAAATTACAAAAGATCAACCTTTCTAATAATCGTATAAAATACTTGGAGGGGGTTCCAAGAAAGGCACTTCAAGTGGATGTTTCAAATAACCTCATGGATAATATGACATCGTTCAAACAATTCCATGATCTTCAATTTGTGGACGCGTCTCATAACAACCTTCTTAGTCTCTCAAATTTCACCCATAACATTCATTTGACCAGATTGAATTTACTGAACAATAACATTACTTCTTTGGAGGGTCTTAAGCATCTTTCGAATTTGATCGAATTGGATGTTTCTCTGAATAGATTGTCTGGTGTTGTCGATTTCGTTGAGTACAACTTGACTAACCTTCAAGAATTGAATTTGTCGGAGAATAAAATTCAAAGTGTCTCAAGTCTTGAAAGTTTGGTAAAATTGAGAGTTCTCAATTTAAACGACAATCACTTGGAAGAAGTAGCATGTTATGGTAAGCATACCTATTTGAAGAAATTACTCGTTAAATTTAATAGATTGAGAAGTCTTGAATTAGCGATGTTTCCCCATTTGAGAGTGTTGAGATTTGATGGAAATTTGTTGCATACAATTACTGATCTAAGAAAATTGAAATATTTGGAAGAAGTGTCTTTCAAATGTCAAGAGGATGAAGATGTTGCTGACAGAATAGTGTCAGAAGTTCCAGATATTCAAAAACTTGATATGTCAGGTAACTTATCACTCAAAATCTTCTATGAAGGTTCGAATTTTGGCCCATTAAAGCTGTCCCCGTTTTTGAATTTGAACTCGTTAACATTGGCTGCTATGGGGTTAGAAAGACTTCCACAAAATTTTGCAACCTTTTTTTCAAATGTTAGAGAATTGAATCTCAACTTCAACAAGTTAAGCAACATTGAAAGTTTGAGGTCATTGAAGCATTTGAAGAAGCTTTATCTTTTAAGTAATAACATCGAATCCATTGAGATGGTGCTTTCGAGTCTTAGTGGGAGTCGGAACACCCTTCGATTGTTGGACATCAGATTAAATCCAATCAACATTGATAATTATCCTTATGTTTTCAACCCGCAAGAGTTGGAATTTTCTCAGTTCCAGAGAGCTAACGACGAGAGTTCCAGTCCTATTGTTTTGGAAACCTTGGATGATATTGAAAGTTTTGCCATTCACTATAAGTCCATGGGCAGGTCCAGCAATAACGATTGGGTCGAAAGAGATGCCAAGTTTATTGAAAAGCTCTCATCCGATCCGAATCCTAGGAGATGCAAAGAAAGGCTTGATTATGAGACTATTCTAGTCAACTACTTGAGGAATTTGAAGGAATTGGACGGTGGTTCTATAAGCAGTTTTAAGAGAAGCAACCTCAGCAAGAGAATTGTATCCGGAAGTATTCACGATTAAACGAATAGCATTAAAGTTGTATAATAAATGCATGATTGCATAATATTTGTAATAATTGTGAATTTGTTAGACAAGTGGACTAGCAAAACGTAGTTGGTATTTGAAATCTTTCATTCCCTGTATTGTTTATTGACGATAATCAGCAGCACTTAGTGTTTCTATTGAAACCCCCTTTAGGGATATCAAATCTCTGTGGTGATATGCTGGCGAACAATTGTAAACCTTTATAATGTAGGTTTATTTCCCAGGGCTAGTTCGACAAGTATTATCACAGTGCAAGCTGGTAGAACCAAAATGGAAAAGTAGACAAAAACTTACACTTTTTTGCAACAATTTTTAGAATTCTGAGCAAAAATTGAAAAATCAAGAAAAAGCATAAATTACTATTCTGTCTTTTCTTTTAAAATCAAGCACCAAGGCTAACCGACTACATTGTAGTGCTTTTCAAAAATCACAACTTTGGTGCTACACTCAATTTGTTTCTTGGTCCATCAAAGGATTTGTATGAAACACCGGAATTTACTTATTCAAATTCCGCGTTTACTTTACTTGACTTGGTCTCTTTTTCAACATTTTCCAACTTGCAACAATGTCATTCTCCACAAGGGTTTCTTTGCAATGGAAGCCTCAGGCACCCGAGGAGGCCACAAGCACCATGGTCTTCACTTCACCCAACGATCATTTTGTGGATTTGAGAGTTTATAAAACGCAGTACCCATATCTCGAAGAGAATCGGGCCAAATTTAGCCAAGTGTTCCAATGGGCCATGACTGGAAGGGAGGTTCCCATTGCGGGAACTAGCAAGATTCGGTTCGAGCATGAGATCGATTCTGCCGAAGTATTGAAGGCAATTGAGACCAACAAGTCCATTGAAGAGTGTCGAACAGACGCAGACATTGGGGATTTCAGCCCTATCGATGGTAGCGAAGACCGGAGAGAGTCAGGCAGTATGGTGAATCCAGATACCGGCACCAAGACAGACTACGTCGAAGTGTGGAGATCACTTGATCCAGATTTGCACTCGCCTACTAAAGAGGTTAGAGAGACCAAGGGAAAGCCGTACTCACGAGTATTTGTGCTCGAAGTGGACCAGGCTGGATTCCAGGGGAAGATAATAAGACTTGGGAAATGGATACAAGGCCTTGTATACGACCAGGAAGACCGAGAAAGGCCATTGCATGCGATTAGAGCTTATCTTGACGAAGAATCGGCCCAATGGAAAAGCTTAGTGGAATATTCAAAAGTGGAATTTCCATTGGACTTCTCAGGAGCTTTGAATGACTCAGTAACATGCTCCAACATCAAATGGAGGTGTGTCGAGTCAAGTATGTAGTTATTGGTGTACAAAAATATACGCAAGCGAGGCTGGCACTGGCTGCCCGATTAGGAAGTCTACCAATTTCATCAGTGCAAAAAACTCCTGTTCACGGAGGATAAGTGAAAAAAAAAAGATAGTGAACGGAACTAATTTAGATCTGATTGACATTTCAAGATTTTGAGGAAATAGTATATATATAATGTCAGGTGAAAGTTTGTATGTATCGTCAGATAAGAAAGGAGCTTTGAAAGGAGCTATCCGTGCAACATTGACTGAGTCACTCAATTTGATGATGGCGAACTCAATCTTGTTCACACGAGATCACAGATATCATGATTACTAACTTCTGATAGATTATTCATTTTAGCCGTTGTCATCAACGTTGTTAACTTGTTTGCACAAGTTTTCTTCACCATCATGTACTCCGATTTGGAGTGTGATTACATCAATCCAATTGAATTGTGTAACAAATTGAATCCATGGTTTTTCCCGGAAGCAAGTGTTCACGCTACCCTCACTGCTCTCTTCTTAGTTAATGGTTACTGGTTTACCTTCTTATTGAACTTACCATTATTGGCCTACAATGTCAACAAATTTGTCAACAAGAACCACTTATTGGATGCTACTGAAATTTTCAGAACTTTATCCAAGCACAAGAAAGAGTCTTTCATCAAATTAGGTTTCCATCTCTTGATGTTCTTCTTCTACTTGTACAGAATGATCATGGCTTTGGTCGCTGACGAATAAGCAACTCGTGATCCAGAGGAACAGAATTTTAACTTGAAGCCTAATATAGAATGTTCCTTAGATAAATCTTCTCCAAATCTTTCAAGTTCATCAAATAATTTAACTACTTTCTGTTTGTTGTTTTTCCAATGATGTTTCTTTTTCACTTCTCTCGTCTTCAATAAGTTCACTGCTACTGTACTTTTATATCTCTTGTCCTCAATATTTTGTGGGAATAGCATTCCTTCTTTGCATTTACTGATCCGAGAGTTTTAAGTTTCGAACATCGAATATACATTTTAAATCATTTCATTAGTTGTATGCATTACTATTAATCGTTATTCATGACAATTCGGAGTCAACTTTACTTAGCTTATCATTGATGGATGAAAGTTTCTTATAGATACCAGAATCAGGGTTGATTGTCCTGATCAAAGCACTCAAGTTGTTACCAACAATGTCGTTTATGTTTTGATCATTTGTCCCTGTTTCAACGGCAGAGGAAGTTTCTTTGCTCAATGCACTAAGTTTATTGGCCATATCTGAAAAAGTATCATATTCCAATTGAGACTCATTGTATTTACTGCGAAGTTTGCTCAACTCTTCGCCAACCAGTGAATGATTCTTCTTTAATTCGAATATCTTTTTCCTAATATCGTTCTTCCTTCTCTGAATATTCACGATATCCGATGAAACGTCCCTTATGCTAGCATGTGTATCGGCAACATGATCCAAATGATACAAGAAATGAGATTTGAAATCTTCATGAATAAGGTCTTCATCAATGTAACGATTTTTATTGATTCTGGGCTTGTAGTTCTGTACAACCTGTTTTAGAACGTCAAGTGTATTGATTCTCAATCTTCGATCTCTATTAGAATCAGTGATAACGCGATGGGCCTCAACTGTAAGTGCCTTTTGCTTTTCATTTGCCTTCTTTTTGAGTAATGGAATAGCCGGATCAAGTGATTTATTATTCAGACCTCTAGTTGGCAATGCTATGATAGACTTGGATGAAAGCAATGGCTTCACTTTGGATGTCTTGAATTTAGATACAACACTTTGTGAGAATGTCGGTGCCTCGTCTGTACGTCTGCCTCTTGATTTCAATAGACTTGCTTCGTTTACTCGTGCTAGCACCAGTGATGTAGATTTTCTTTTCTTTGGCAAAGGCTTTTCTTCTGTCTCTCCATCTGATTCATATCTGTCTCGTTTCTGCTCATCGACAAAGTCATCATCGTCATCATCAGCGTCATCTGCCTCTAACTCAGCATAGTTTTTGCGAGAATTTCTCTGCCTAAGTTGGTGGCCAGAATCATTTGCATCGTCATTTTTTGGAAGAGGTATCTTTGCACGAGGTTTTCGGGATGCTGCTGGTTTGGTGACTTTATCTTTTCGTGATGTAGATGGAGGCTTTTTAAATGCAGATTGTTGGGCTGCTCTTTCGAACGAGTCATCATTGATTGCATTCGTATCGACGTCATCGTTGAACTGAGCCTCAGGATCAGTCATTTGATTTTGGGGAGTTTCATAGTCCTTCGCGGACTCGAGGTGTGATATGCGTGATCTTTTCGATGCAGAAGCCTTGGTTGAACTCGATGAGGTCTCATCCGAGTGCCTGAGCTTGGGTAGATTAACGTCTTCCGGTTTTATAAATGCAGATTCTAATTCTCTTATGGTAACCAGTCTCCTTCTTTGATCGTTAGAGTCATTGGCGCTAATATTGAGGGTGCCAATATTTAGATTTCGACTTCTAGATATAGTTAGTAAAACAAACAACCAAACACCAATTACTTCGTGAACATACCCCGAGCCCCTTATTCTCGCCAGTCTCACGTCTAGCTTATTATGAGACGACATTGATAGAGAATTTAAGGATTACTGAATTGAAAATGTTTTGATTATAACGCGTTTACTCAGATCATTGCAACTGTCTTGGCCCGTACACCTTCAACAGCCTATTATAATCACTTAGTCCATACATAGTCTAACTTCACCCCTGCTCCATAACGGTTTCATGAAGAGGACGGGGAAATCTACGCCAGTGAATAGCAAAATTATATTAATATACAAGCCTTTACTATACTATATTAATAAGAAATCGAAAACATTTTGGAAAAAGTTAACGATATACTTATTGTTGAGAGAAGTGTTCCAACAAGATGTTTCTTTCTTCGGTGTCGGCACCCCAGTTCTTGATGACAACACAAGAAGCACCAACAACCTTTCTGGCGTTACCTTCTCTGTCTAATTGACAGAGACCGGCCCATTCACCCAACAATTTGGCGTCAGAAACCTTGATCAATGGGATCTTTTCTTCTGGTTCGTTACATAAACCTTCAACCAATTTGATGATAGATTCTTCAGTAACAGAGTCACACAAGACACACAATTGAGCTTCTCTTCTGGACAAAGCTTTGGAAGCTTCTCTCAAACCTCTGGCCAAACCATCGTGGACCAAAGAGGTTCTCAAGACAACTTTCAAGGCATCTTCGATAGAGATGGAACCGGATTCTTCAACGGCAACTTCTTCGACAACTGGTTGTTCTTCAACGTCAGACATTTTATTGATTGTAACTAATAGACTTCGTCGTCAGATATAATCTCTGCTCAGTAAAGAAAGAAAAGAGAATGAATAAATTTAACCACTGGCGATAATTTTTCAGAGGTTGGCTTCGCACAATTTTTTCAGTGGACTAAAAAAAAAAAAACAGGGCACAGCCCTAAAAACAGGCACGTGACATTTATCATCATAAAGACTCATGCAGTTGTGGCTATCTATTTGGCTGCAATTAAGGATGTACATGAATATTTTTTTATCTATATATAAGTGCTCAGCATCTTATTCACTGAAGGGGCATAAATAAAAGTTGTTAGACGAATTAGGTATTTAAAGCAAGAAGGAGAGAAGTGAAGAGGGCGAGTAGAAAATAAATTTATTATTACAATTCCATTTCATTGGCACCAAAAGGACCATGGTGACTTGACAGGGAATCATCATCAGAATCGATGGCCATTTCATTATCTGGATCAGTTGATCCGACAACACCAGTAACTGGACGGCCGTTTGTGGACAGTCTGCCGGCAGCGGAGTCATTTTCTTCGTCTTCATCTTCGAAATCCACATCAAAGAAATCTTCATCATTGTGAGTGATTCTTTGGTAAAGTAATTTAGCCTCACTGACGACACCATCGTAACTAATTTCTGACGATGGCATGTTGGTGAAAATGATATCTTCAGAGTCGGTAACCGTCTTTTTACTGACATTGTTGGATTCAGATGGCGATAAAACGTTCGATAAGTCTGGGTTGATGAATGTAGCTTGAACGAAACCAATCTTGACCACAACCTCTAACTTTTCTTTTGGGACGAAATTTTGTAACGACTCGCCCAATTTGAAAGAGTTTACGAGGATTGGGGTACCTTGAGGGTTAACCACGAAGTCCTCATTAGTTAACACATCATCCAAACCATTAGAAGATTCTCTTAAAATGGCGGCTTCCATTTTCTCGAAAGAAGATTCCAAATCGAGCTTAGCTTGATTTGGATCTTGTTCAGCAGTTTGGGAATACCAAATTGATTGACCTTCAGGGCAAACTCCGGTACCACCATTTTGAATAATGACTTGGACGACTTGTGAGTTGTTGGAAGGTAATGATTTTGGAGGGAACACAACAATTGCCGTTGATTCATTATCGGACATCCATTCCTTACAATCGTTTCTGACCACGGTGATTAATCTAGTAATATTATAAGGTTGGAAAGACTCGGTTATTTCATTATAACTTGATTGTAAAAATTTTGGGATTTGAGTTGGAGCCACGATAATTTTTTCATTAACTTTGATATGGCTGCCATCACTGAATTGAGCCACTTTAGATTGAGGGTCAAAGTCGACCAAGGAAGTATTGAGTTTATAGGTTGTACCAGCAACAGCTGCACTACGGCAGAACGCCTGGGAAATTTCACCAGGACCTCCATATTTCAGAAGCATGACAGGGAAATTACCATAAACGTCGAAGGAAATTAAAAATCTTCTGATTTTAGAAATGGCTTCAGGAGTAGTAGAGGAAGCTTTAGTGGCCAAGCCAATTGAATAAATGAGTTCATTGATTTGGGGAGGTTCCAAATTGAAGTGATCGGATAAGAACGTCTCAATTGGGACTTTGGCGTTATCTAATAATGTTTGCTTTTTAGCAGGGTCATTATTATCTGTTAAAACGAATTTGAGGAATTTCATGAGGTATCTTTTGGTGATCAAAGACAACGATTGATCGGTGAAAATGTCTTCTTTGGTAGTGTTGGAGACTTTTTTATTGAAGTCATCATTTTCGAAAACGTGGAAGTTACTTAAACTTTGGAACTCTAAGTATTTGTAGGTTCTTGATTTGATTAACAAGGAGAGTAAGTCTGACTTGGCGAACATGATTTTAGGGGACAAGTCGATACCATAATCCTTTGATTTGAAGTCATTATTGATACGGCCACCAGGAATATAGATTTGGGCGTGTTTGAAGTGTTGAATTTTACCTTCGTTGACGTCGGAGCACCATTTTTTCAATTGGTCGACGGTCAAGGTAGAAGTCAGATCACCGTAGTAGGACTTGTTATCGATGTGGAGCACTTCCACGCCTTGCCAGGATAAAGCGGCAGCCAAGATACTTTCGACCAAACCTGTTCCCAAGATGACGATGTCACATTGGTCGAGTTTCAAGCTGTGATCCTGGGGTTTCTCCAACCCGGCCAAGTGTGGGATGACAGGAGCCACGTAGGAGACGCTGGAGCGTCTTTCAGCCATGGACGTGCGTCTTTCCGTGCGATTGAAGGCTGGCATGATGGTCAGTTGGAGGTTGGGACGGGAGTTCAAAGAATATGTTTCCGAGGCAGGTTTAAGATTAGCTAGGAAATTGAGCAGCGGGTTGAGCAGGGGGCAGTCCAATTAGAGATGGAATCGAACGTGGAGCAGAATGGGGTTTTGAATGTGGTACTGAATGTGGAATCGGATAGCGGAATTGAATAACCAGTGGATTAGGCTTCTCTAGTGAGACAATAGTGGTTAGACAATAGCGAATGAAACGACTATGCTGATTTCAACGACTATGATGGCTAATTCCGACAAGTACGGTACGGACGTGGGAAGAATAAATCGAGTTTTCACTGGCTTGAGAACAGCAAATACTGGTGAATGAAATGAAGTGAAGTAATACGAATGTGGAGATTTAATTGTGGGCTGTAAAAGTTTGATCAAGTTTTTTCTCGAGGTATTTTGCGATTTTGCCCTGGCACGAGCTACAATTAAATTAGTCAAAGCTGACAATTGTGGGTCCGGAAGTGTACGGAGTTGCAACCATGTTCTGGTTGAAACTGGCAAAAGACGCTGGATCTCGTACCACGACATAGCCGTGGAACTTGGGCGGCCACCAGCCGAGGAGAGCCGATTTGATACGGAGACTTGTGTTGGAGTGTGTTGGTGAATTTTTGGTGAATTTGAGTCAATTCAGCGCCAGATAGCCGCCAATGCTGAAATGCTCAGTGAATTGTAATTTGAACACCATGCAAAATGCGAGTGCGAGACATTTTTGAATTGTCATTATTGATTTGTGAGATTATCTTTATAAAGTTGGGGTTTGCTCGATTCAGTTTATTTGATCTTTCTTTCATTTGAGCTTTTCTTTCATTTGAGCTTTAATTGGCCTTCTATAATTGACCTGTAATTGACTTTCTTCAATTGATCCTTAATCGACCTTCTCATTGATCTTTAATTGGCCTTTTCCGCTTCTTTTGATTGACCATTTTCTCTTCTTTTTATTGACCATTTTCCTGCGTTGATATATTGCCTTGTCAGAATTGACCTGTTCCAATACGTTCTCTCTAGTTGATCCTTAATTGAACTGATTTCTTGCCTTCTCAGAATTGACCTGTTCCAATACGTTCTCTCTAGTTGATCTTTACTCGAGCTGATTTCTCGTCCAACAGCAATCATTTCATTCATCCTTTCCCAAGTCTCTTCTTCAATAGCAACCCTTGATCCATGTCCCTTCTACTCGCTTGGCAAGTCAGAGACAAACCCTGCCTAGTGGTGGGCTCGGGCGAAGTCGCCTGGAGCCGTGTCGAACACCTCGTGCGGGCGGGCGCCAACATCACCGTGGTCGCCGGCCTGGGCCATTGCCACCCGCGCATCACAGAGCTTGGTGCCAACAACGGGCTAACCCTCGTACAACGTGACTTCGAACCTCTGGATCTCCAGATGTACGAGAATCAACAACCCGATGCTTCGACAGAAATCAACTGGAAACAAATTTCAAAGCTGGACTACAAAGCCATTGCCCACCGCGTGCAAAACCAGACGTTTGCCGTGGTGTGCTGCTGCATCGACGACTACGACTTGTCAGAGAAAATCTACTACCAGTGCAAATACTTGAGGCTCCCGGTCAACATCGCCGACAAACCGCCCATGTGTGACTTCTACTTCGGCAGCATGTTCAACCAGGACAGCTTGCAAATCATGATTAGCACCAACGGGAAATCGCCCCGATTACTGAAGATGATCAAGGACAACATTGCACGGCAATTCGCCGACATCGACATGAACCATGCCGTGGAAAACTTGGGTGACATACGGGCGTGCTTGCGGCTGTCGGTGGTGGTGGACGACGACTTGGTTAGCATCGACACCAGAATGAAATGGATCAAGAAGTTGACCGACTTCTTCACCCTCAGACAGTGGAGTTTGCTCGAGTTACACGAGGGTGATGCCGCAAAGATCGTTGGAACCTTCCCCGAGTTTCCTCCTTCCAATTATGACGAGTTCATTGCGTGGTTGGCCAATAAAGGGGAGCACCAGGAAATTGTGCCGGAGTTGTCCAATCTTCATCTTTCCAACAGGCTGAAGACGGAATAGAAATGCCTTTCACAAATCCCAATCAAGATTCCAAGAAGTTTCTGGTTAACTGCATTGACTTCAAACACTCTGTGGTCTCGGAGAAATCAATTATAATGAGATTCGTGACTTGAGCTTTAAGCTTTTTTCCTACCCATCACCAATCTCCAATACTCTCTTGTCCTTTCATGAGATAATGGACTTAGGTGGCTTTTTGCAGAATTCGAAAATGCTCAATAGCCTAGACAACAAAGTCAAGCTCTGCCATCTCCAAGACTTCTATATCCCACAAGATCACGCAACTAACATACTGCTACTCACTGTCGACACTAAACTGAGCCCTGTACAGTCCGATTTTGCTTATCAGATTGACCGCCGCATTACATTCAACCACACAGTGAATTCTATATTATCTTGTCTATATACTTAAATCTTCATGTACAAATACTTTGTTACCACCGGCTCCGACGTACTCTGACGCAATGTGCCCGTCTCCTCTCAATTGGTATTGGTAACTCATCAATCCTTCGAGCCCAACTGGTCCTCTGGCGTGGATCTTGTTAGTACTGATACCAACCTCAGTGCCGAACCCGTAACGGAACCCGTCAGCGAAACGTGTAGAGGCATTCCAGTAAATACCTGCTGAGTCAATGGCATTCAAGAACTTATCGGCGGTAGCCTTGTTCTCCGTCACAATACTCTCAGTGTGCTTGGACGAGTGAGCGTTGATATGTTCAATAGCCTCTTCAACAGATGCCACTGATTTCACAGCAATGTCGAACGAAAGGAATTCGTTATCGAAATCAGAGTCTTTGGCGTCGACAACAAGATCGTTGTTGAATGCTTTTTTGATCTCAGAAGTGGCGTGCAATGTGACTTTGGCGTCAGTGAGTGCTTTCAACACGGTAGTGAGTTTTTCGGAGTCATTCACAATCAGCTCGTGAACAAGAAGCTGCTCTACAGCGTTGCAACCAGCGGGGTAGTTGGTTTTGGAGTCCACGGCGATGCGAGCGGCTTTGGCCAAATCAGCGTCTTTGTCGACGTAGATGGAGCAGATACCGTCAGCATGGCCCAACACGGGGATTTTGGTGGATTCCTTGATGCTGCGGACCAACAGGTTGGAACCACGAGGAATCACCAAGTCGATATAGCGGTCCTGCGACAACAAATCGCCGACTTCTTCACGAGACTCAATCAACTGGACTGCGTGGGCGGGAACCTCGGTGGAGGCAAGGGTGCTGGAGACGATATCACTCATGATTTTAAAAGTTTGGTACGACTCTTTACCGCCTTTGAGAATGGCACAGTTACCCGATTTGATGGCCAACGCCGTGATATTGGCAATGACTTCAGGACGGGACTCGAAGATGATGAGCAAAACACCGATAGGTGCAGTCACCCTTGTTAATTCCAAGCCTTCGTCCAATTTTTTGCGGAGAGTCACTTTGCCCACAGGATCTGGCAACAGAGCCACATCTTTGATACCCTGGAGCATGGTGTCGAACTTTCCCGGGGAGGCAAGGTCGAGTCTTTTCACGAGAGACGAGCCGAGGTTGTTTTTTTCGGCGTTTTCCATGTCTTTCTTGTTGTGGAGAAGAATTTCAGATTTGGCGGCGGCTAAAGCGTCGTGGATTTGATGCAACGCCGAGGATCTCTCCTCGTTGGAAAGCGTCTTGAGCTTAGCAAATGCCGAGTTGGCGTCACGAGCAATCTGTTCTGCCATGTTCGCGGAAGAGCACCTGGTTGTTCGTGTAGTTAGCTGTGAATAATGCTAGGTGTGACTAATAGTAATTGAGAAATATTGAGAAATTGGGCCAATTTTTCAGTGTGGGCACGGGTTTTATGCTTTATTTGTATTACATTTCAATTTGAATGTTAACTTGTATTTTGTTTTGTATTTATAGAAAACTGCGACTCGAAAAGCCTTTGATTCACATCATCTTTTTTTCATAGCGTCTAAATTCATACTAGTTACATTTGATCCATTGAGCTATTTGGCGAACCAATTGAAACCGCAACTCACCCAGCTTGCAAGCACATCTACAAGTCAATTGGAAGTTCATTAGCAGCATGTCTTCGAATCCATTTGAGAATCCTCTCATTGATTTGGATGATTCTCCTTACACCCATAGCCAGGGTGGCTACTCTGGCGCGTACACCCAGACAAATGGCACAGGGTCTGGATCCAGCAGGCCAACGTACGACCACGACCACGACCACAACTACAGCCGTGGCCACGGAGCCGAAAACCCCTTTGAAAATGTCATTTCTGACGACGAGGACAGCTACTCGCATCACGATCGAAATAACCGCCAGGTGCCTCTATTGAGTGTCAACAACGGTCCCAACACCAGCCAGAAGCCGGGGTTCTTCTCCTCGCTACGCTCGCCCACCGACGCAAACTACGTCGGCATGGACCAGCAGGACGACAGGGGCCTTAAGGACGTCAATGCTGGCGCGTCGGACTTTGATATCAGAAGGATTTGGGGCAAAATGAAATCAAAAGTGACAAAGTCCCCCACCGCCGACGACAGCCCCCTGAAGGGCCCAAGACAAATCTACATCCTCGACTCGGCCGCCAATGGCTCGTTTGGCTACTACGATAACCACGTCTCCACCACCAAGTACAACTTCGCCACTTTCTTGCCGAAATTCCTATTCGAACAATTCAGCAAATATGCAAACTTATTCTTCCTCTTCACCTCCGCCATCCAGCAGGTGCCCAACGTGTCGCCCACCAACAGATACACCACTATTGGTACCTTGATCGTGGTGTTGCTCGTGTCTGCCATTAAAGAGATCATGGAAGATTTGAAGAGAGCGAATGCCGATAAGGATTTGAACAATTCAAAAGTCTACATCTTGGATAAGTCCTCGGGTCAATTCATCATCACCAAATGGATCAATGTTAAAGTCGGGGACATCGTCAAGGTCACCAACGAAGAACCATTTCCTGCAGATTTACTCTTGTTGAGTTCCTCCGAACCCGAGGGTCTCTGTTACATCGAAACCGCCAATTTAGATGGTGAAACCAACTTGAAAATCAAACAATCAAAATCTGAAACTTCGTATCTAGTGAACCCAAGAGACTTGGTCGCCGATTTGGGCTCCGCAGAAATCGTGTCCGAACTGCCTAATTCCTCCTTATACACTTACGAAGGTAACATCAAAAATTTCGGCTCGGTTGATAAAATCCCGCTATCTCCAGATCAATTATTATTAAGAGGTGCCACCTTGAGAAATACCCAATGGATTCATGGTGTGGTTATCTTCACAGGTCATGAAACTAAGTTGATGCGTAATGCAACTGCTACCCCCATTAAAAGAACAGACGTGGAAAGAATCATCAATTTGCAAATTATCGCTTTGTTCTCTATATTGATAACCTTGTCCATCGTTTCTTCTATTGGTAATGTGGCCAAGATCTCCGTCGATGCAAAAAACTTGTCTTATTTGAGAATAAGTGGTACCAACAAGGCTAAATTGTTTTTCCAAGATATCTTAACTTACTGGATTTTGTTTTCTAACTTGGTTCCAATTTCGCTTTTCGTTACAGTTGAAATCATCAAGTACTACCAAGCTTACATGATTGGCAGTGACTTGGATATGTACCACGAAGAAACTGACACCCCCACTGGTGTTAGAACTTCTTCATTAGTTGAAGAGTTGGGCCAAATTGAATACATCTTCTCCGATAAGACCGGTACATTAACCAGAAACATCATGGAGTTCAAATCATGCTCAATTGGTGGCAAATGCTACATTGAAGATATCCCAGAGGATGGTAATGCTCAATTGGTGGATGGTATTGAAATAGGTTACTACAGTTTCGAGGATATGTACAACCATTTGGGTGATACCAATCTGCAACAGTCAGCAATTATTAATGAGTTTTTGACTCTTCTAAGTACTTGTCATACTGTTATTCCTGAAGTCAATGAAGATACCGGGAAGATCAAATATCAAGCCGCCTCTCCTGACGAGGGTGCTTTGGTGCAAGGTGCCGCTGACTTGGGCTACAAGTTCACAATTCGTAGACCCAAAGGGGTTACCATAAATAATCAATTCACGAGAACTGACAGTGAATATGAATTATTGAACATTTGTGAATTTAACTCAACTAGAAAAAGAATGTCTGCAATCTTCAGATGTCCAGATGGTGTTATCCGTTTGTTCTGTAAAGGTGCTGATACTGTCATCTTGGAAAGACTCAGCGAGGGAGCTCAACCTTTCGTTGATGCAACCTTGCGCCATCTAGAGGATTTCGCTGCCGAAGGTTTACGTACTTTGTGTATCGCACTGAGAATTGTCAGTGACGATGAATACCAGGCCTGGTCAAGCAAATATTACGAGGCATCCACCTCCATGACCAACAGAGCTGAACAATTGGATGAAGTTGCAGAATTGATTGAAACCGACTTATTTTTACTTGGTGCAACCGCCATTGAAGATAAATTACAAGATGGTGTTCCCGAAACCATTCATACTCTTCAAGACGCTGGTATCAAAATTTGGGTTCTCACTGGTGATAGACAAGAAACTGCCATCAACATCGGTATGTCTTGTAAACTTTTAAGTGAGGATATGAACCTTCTCATCATCAATGAAGAAACTAAAATGGATACAAAATTGAACCTCCAAGAAAAATTGCTGGCTATTCAGGAACATCAATATGACATGGAGGATGGTCTGTTGGACTCTTCGCTTGCACTCATTATTGATGGACATTCTTTGTCTTTCGCATTGGAGCCTGACCTCGAGGACTTATTTATTCAACTCGGTACTCGTTGTAAAGCAGTCATCTGTTGCCGTGTGTCACCTCTTCAGAAAGCTTTGGTGGTGAAGATGGTCAAGAGAAAGAAGAAGCAATCACTTTTGTTGGCCATCGGTGATGGTGCTAATGATGTGTCCATGATCCAGGCGGCCCATGTTGGGGTTGGTATCAGTGGTATGGAAGGTATGCAAGCAGCAAGAAGTGCTGATGTTTCCATTGGTCAATTCAAGTACTTAAGGAAACTTTTACTTGTTCATGGTGCATGGTCTTATCAGCGTATTTCCAATGCTATATTGTACTCATTTTACAAGAACATTGCTCTATACATGACTCAGTTTTGGTTCGTTTTTGCCAACTGTTTCTCTGGTCAGTCGATTATCGAATCATGGACTCTTACACTTTATAATGTCCTTTTCACCGTTTTCCCACCGTTTGTGATGGGTGTGTTTGATCAATTTGTTAGTGCCCGTTTGTTAGACCGTTATCCTCAGTTGTATCAATTAGGTCAACAGAAGAAATTTTTCAATGTTTCGATTTTCTGGAGTTGGATCATCAACGGATTTTACCACTCGGCTGTCATTTTCTTATGCGGATTCTTCATTTATCAACATGGGGACGACCTTGGTTCTGGGCTTTTAGCAAATCACTGGGCTTGGGGTACTACAATCTTTACTACATGTTGTTTGACCGCTTTAGGTAAAGCAGCCTTGGTGGTAACATTATGGACTAAATTTACTTTACTTGCCATTCCTGGCTCGTTTATCTTATGGCTTTTGTGGTTCCCAGCATACTCAACTATTGCACCTTTAATCAATGTGTCACAAGAATACCGTGGTGTGTTAAAGGCAACTTATTCTTCGTTAACATTTTGGGCAATGGTGTTTGGGGTGCCAATATTGTGTCTCACCCGTGATTTAGCGTGGAAATTCTTTAAAAGAAGTTACAACCCGGAAAGTTACCATTACGTTCAAGAAATTCAAAAATACAATATCCAAGACTACAGACCAAAGATGGAACAATTTCAAAAAGCCATTAGAAAAGTGAGACAAGTGCAACGTATAAAAAAGCAAAGGGGTTTTGCATTTTCCCAAGTAGACAATCAAGATCAAGAGAAAATTGTGAGATTATACGATACCACCAAGAAACGTGGTGTCTTTGGAGAACTTTCAGAAGGCAATTGATAAAACTAATAGCATGTTTAAGTATCTTTAGGTGTAGTGTTGATGTAGCGGGGCGCGCACGACCTCCAAATAAAATAGCCTGGAAAAATGATTCAGAAAAATTATAAGCGGTTAAAACTCTTTACAAATAGGTATATAAACATGAGTGAAACCAGTGGTGAAAAGCCACCAGCACCAGCACCAGCAGCAGATGCTGCTGCTGATGACAAGTCAAAGACGCTCAGCAACAAAGAACTAAAAGAGTTGAAGAAGCAAGAAAAAGCCGCCAAAAGAGCAGCTCAAAAAACTGCAATTGGTATAACTCCAGAACAACAAGCCAAAATAGCTCAACAAAAGATGGATAAAAAGAAACAACTGGTTACCAACACCAATTTGAAAAAGCAATTGGACCAAACTGTCATAAGAGATAAAACTTCCAAGAAGATACCATCATTATTTAGTCATTTGGAGACCAGAGAACAAAGAAACGCCTCATCCCCATCCATTTCTCACATCGTGCACCCAGCCATCCTCTCGTTAACACTCAAGTTTTCCAGCTACCGCGTGGTGGGGTCCACTGCTCGTTTGAGATCCATGCTAGAGGTATTTAAGATTGTCATTGGCGACTACAAGACCCCTTCAAACACCACGTTGACCAGACATCTCACAGGACACTTATCACACCAGATCGAATACCTCAAAACCGCCAGACCCTTATCTGTGTCCATGGGTAACGCCATCAGGTGGCTCAAGCAGGAGATCTCCCTTATATCTATTGACCTGGAAGAGCAACAAGCAAAGGAAACACTAGTGGAGAAAATCGATGAATTCATCAAGGAGAAGATTGAATTATCCGACAGGGTCATTGTGGAGAATGCTTCTCAGCATGTCACTGAAGGCTCCACCATCTTAACCTATGGACACTCCGAAGTATTGGAAGAGTTGTTCAAATATTGTGTCCTTGAACAAGGAAAGTCGTTCAACTTGATAATCGTGGATTCAAGACCGTTGTTTGAAGGTAGAAAGCTTTTGAATAATCTCATTGCCACTCCTAAGGAAGATCTAGACTCTGAAACCGACACAGGCTCTTTTAGGAGAGGTCCAATCAAGCCAATCACACGAGATGCGATCAAAGTTAACTACGTGCTCCTCAACTCATTATCCTCGACGATCTTGGAAGATGTGGACTGTGTTTTCCTTGGTGCCCATGCCATGTTGTCCAACGGACACCTTTACTCTCGTGTGGGCACTGGTCTCATTGCTATGATGTGCCACACCAGAAATATCCCAGTATTGACATGCTGTGAGTCTGTCAAGTTCTCCGACAGAGTGCAAATCGATTCTGTCACCACCAATGAGTTGGCTGAGCCCGATGATTTGGTGCACGACATTGCTTCCAAGAAGGCCCCACACAAGAAGTCATTTGCGTTAGAGCAGTTTATCAAGAGCCAAGACGAGCAAAAGAAGGACCAAAATAAGAAACCAGCCAAGAAACTGGAAGAGCCCGTCAACGAAGACAACCCATTGGCTGACTGGAAGAACATCGACAACGTGAATTTGTTGAACATCATGTACGACTTGACGCCTCCTCTGTACATCAAGAAGGTCGTGACTGAGTTAGGTGCATTGCCACCTTCTTCGGTGCCTGTGATTTTACGTGAGTACAAGAGTAATTAGACCATGGGTGTATACTTGTATAGCAATCATCATATACCGGTCATATATCGGTGTCGATGTAGCAAACTAACATTCTTAGACCAAGTTTGAACTGTGTATTGTGCTATACCATGAATAGTGATTGACGAGTTAATATACATTAAGTGGCATACCAACACCATACATCAACACAAATCGACACGAATCAACACGAATCAACACAAATCAACATAGGTCAATACATCAATATATATCAATATATATCAATATATATCAATATACATCAACTTACATGACCAATCAACGTATATCAAAACACAACGCTATATCCCAATACAAGAAAATTGACCATTACCAATACAAATCAACGGAAATCATCACCTCAGCATATATCACCACATATCGTATATTGAATATGTAACATTGGCCGATAACGTTAAATTTGTTCGCAGCCATTTTGCCGTCGCCACTAAATTATGAGAATATGAGAATCAAATAAAATCAGCCATTTTTACACTACACTCTTTTTCTTCATTTTCCACCCATTGACGAATTTTTGCACTTCTGACATGTCTGACGAGCTCTCTCTTGTCAACAAAGTTGAGCTCCGTATCGCATTGGCTTCTACAGACGTTCAATTGGAACAAGCACTCAAGTTATATTTGCCGCCACTACTTCTTAAACTAGCCAGCTCAGAGGCAGCGGTTAGAAATGCTGTTTTCAAAATCATCCGTGATGTCACGTCGAGGATTCACGCTGCCAGAACAATCCAGTTGCCCGTGGCAGCGTTGTTGGCCCAGGTGAAACTGCCAAAAGTCCCGGCTGGGGCAAATGCCAGCCCTGTTCAATTGTACTCGCTACTCTTCGTGGCTCGAGGTGTGGACAGGCTCTTGCCAGCACAGCGGGCAGACCTCGTGCCAGAGGTGGTCCACGGAATTTCCGGTTTTGTGCCAACAATTGGCGCCAGACTCTTCAATATCCTCACCAAGTTGTTGATCGATTGGAAGTCCCCCAAGAATACCCCAGAGGCAGAAATTTGGCGCCAGACGCTTGGTTTTGACAAAAACCCCGAAGACGAACAATGGATCAGCTACAAAGTGGCCAAATTCCTTCTCTTGCGACCCAATGCCTCTGAAAATCCGGCGCAGTCTCCCGGGATCAGCGTGGCCGACAGTCGTTTCTTCACCCAAGAGGCCGGAGTTGGGCAAATGACCCAGAAAGAACTCTTTGACATTAAGAAAAGACTCTTGGAGTTCATGGCTTGCGGGTTCACCGAGGAAGCTTTGGCCATCCCGCTTCTTATCGCCTCCGTCGATGAATCGTCTGCGATCAACGACTCCTCGGACATCTTGTTCAAAAAGCTTCACGTGGACGTGGAAAATGAACACTTTGTCAATACTGTTGTTGCCATGTTTGTTGGTGACCCCGACACTCCTCCTGTCAAACTGACGTTGCAAGAGAAAATTCTTTCGCTACTTGTCAATAGTAAATGTGCATCCAAACATAGTCAAATCTCCACAATTTCAAGTATCGGTCTTGCCTCAGACTACATTCGTCTCAAGCAAACTACCGTCCAATTCATCAAATGGGTCAGCAAAGAGAATGCTGAACAGGGAGCCAATATCGCTTCCTCTGCCAAAGAATTCAACATCAACATGGCTGCCCAATTACGAGAAAACATCACCAATGACGGCTGGCCTCAAATCGATATGTCCCAAGTCAAGAATTACGCAGCATCAATTCGCCAGAGAACTCTACAGTATGAAGCTTTGGGTAATATTTTACGTTCCAACCCCGATCTTTTCGTGAGTGACATCTCTTACATAAAATTCCTCCTCGAATCCCTTGAAGGCGAAACTAGTGAATTAAGAGCCACCATCCAAGATGCATTGTCCGGACTCACGGTACATTTACCATCTCTTTCTGCAGACGTGAAAAGAGATCTTAAGGTCATACTTAAAGGTTATTTGAGTCTTGATAAGAGTGACGATATAGGAAATTTGCATTCTTGCCGGTTCATTGCTGTGAAGTACGTTAACTGTGCATTTCCTTTCAATGATTCAGAGGCAAGGTACTTGGACATTTTGGCAAGCTCAAAGGAAAATAGAGCAGACACAATCGAAGAAGCCTTGAAAGGTTTACATCCACACTGGTTCAAAATCATTCAATCCTCCAATACTCTCGAGTTCAAATCTACGACTGAATTGTTGGGAGGCGGTGCAGAGGTTGAATTCCCTTCTTTCCAATCAGTTGTCGCTACATTAAGTAGCGAAATTACTTCAGTGAAACAAGAGAAGAATCCGATCATCTTCAAAAGCTTGGGACAGGCAATTCAGTTCGGTATGCAATGCTTAGTGATGCAAGCTGTTAAAGGTAAATCGACAGTCGTTGTTCCTGATGAAGACTGGTCGGTCAGACTAGAAAAAGCAGTCGAGGTCGACAAAACTGTACAGGACTTACTACTTTTCAAGATCAGGGAACTTACAACAGGTGACCTTTCGTTGAATGCTTTTATGTCCTTTTTATCCATTATTTTTGACGCGTTTCTAGGCCAATACACTGATGGCCGGAAAATTGTTGGTGATATTACATTTGGGGCTACTTTTACGAAGCTTATTTCATTGTCTCCACTGAATGTTATCGGTCAATTATCTCCTTTGATAAACAAGCTTCTTGAGATTTTAGATGCCAGACTCTTGAACGATGTTTCCACGGCTCAAGTTTGCAAAGCGCTTGGTGTGATTGTAAGCCACCCTACAAATGACGAATCCAGTATCCGTGAATTGTTCGAAAAACTTGGTGTTGATTCCATACCTACTTATTTGGTTAAGTCTAGATTATTAGCTCAAGCATTTATAATATCCCGCTTGCAGTTCAGAGAAAGATACGACACACTCCGATCCTCGTCAATTCAAAGCTTCGTGCAGAAAGTCATCTCTTCATTCACTGACAATAGTCTCCACGATACTCTACTTGACTGTGTTTCTCAGTTGGCTATTTATGGCGTTTTTGGTCCAAAGCATCCAGCATACTCTACATCCAAAGAAGATGTGAATGCATTAGTCGACTTAATTACTCCTAAAGTGAAGAAAAACCATGAAAAGGCTGTACTCACGTTCGCTCATTTGTCGCTTGCTGAGTCAAACAAACAACCTAAGGACGGGGAAGAACTCAACACATTTGAAAATGTTGTGTATCAAACTCACGTGTGCAAGCAGATCGAATTCACTTTCACAAGCGGTGAAGCTCTCCTGATTATTTCAGCTGGGTGGGAGTCGAAAGTCTTGCATAGGTCAATTGACATCCAGCAGGAACACACTTCTTTGCATTCTGATACATCTCGTACTTCTGCATTGCTCGATGTGATCTTAGAGGCTTGTTCCAATACCAAACCCATGTTACGAAAGTCAGGTTGTATCTGGTTATTGTCGTTTACTCAATTTTTGGGCCATTTGCAGCCAATCAAATCTAAAGCAAGAGAAATACATTTGGCATTTATGAGGTTTTTGGCTGATAGAGATGATTTAGTCCAAGAGTCAGCTTCCCGAGGTTTGAGTTTGGTCTACGAAATGGGGGATTTTGATTTGAAAGAGACTTTGGTTAAAGGGTTGTTGAAGTCTTTCACTGATAACAATGCCAGCTCGGCTCTAGCAGCTGGAACCGTAGAGGAAGACACTGAATTGTTCGATAAAGATTTGTTAAAGACAAATGAGGGGTCTGTTTCCACTTACAAGGATGTCCTTAACTTGGCTTCGGATGTCGGTGATCCAAGTTTGGTCTATAAGTTCATGTCACTTGCCAAATCTTCAGCATTGTGGTCTTCGAGGAAGGGCATGGCATTTGGGCTCGGCTCTATTTTGTCCAAGTCAAGTCTTGATGAGATGTTGGCTACTAATAAGAATTTGAGTGACCGATTGGTACCCAAGTTGTACAGATACAGGTATGATCCAAGTTCATCAGTTGCCCAATCTATGAACGATATCTGGAATGCCTTGATAAAAGATAGTTCAAAGACCATTAATGAGAACTTCGACTCTATTCTTCAGGAGCTTCTTAAAAGTATGGGCAATAAAGAGTGGAGAGTTAGACAGGCAAGTGCGACAGCCATGACTGATTTGTTGCAAGTCGTACCCTTGGAGAAATACGAATCCAAATTAGAAGAAGTATGGAATATGAGTTTCAGGGTCATGGACGATATTAAGGAAAGTGTCAGGAAAGAAGGCACTAAGCTTACAAGATCATTATCCACTATATTGACTAGAACTGCCGATGTCAAAAATGGATCCGTGTCAATTTCCAAAGCCAAGGACGTTTTGCTGAGTTTAATTCCCTTCCTTTTGGGAAATAAGGGTTTGCTTAGTGACGCTGAGGACATCAGAAATTTTGCCCTAGAAACGATCTTGAAATTGTGTAAGCAGGGTGGTGATGCCGTGAAGCCTTTCGTTGCTACATTATTGGATAATTTCATTGGCTTGATGTCTACTTTAGAGCCCGAGGTGGTTAATTATTTGGTTTTGAATGCTGACAAGTACAATTTGAATCAAACTGATATCGATGCTAAAAGAGTACAAAGTGTCGGACACTCTCCAATGATGGACACCATTGAAAAACTCTTGGATATTGTTGATGAATCTTTGATGGGGGATATAGTGAAAGTCTTGCAATCCTCAATCAAGAAATCAATTGGTTTGCCTTCTAAGGTTTGCGGAAGCAGGGTTTTAGTGACATTAGTTACTAAGCACTATGCCATTGCAAAGCCATTTGGCGAGAAGCTCTTCAATATTTGCACTGGTCAAATCAGTGATAAGAACGATACCATTGCTTCGTCGTATGCGTCCGCCGCTGGGTACATTTGTCGTGTTGCACCTATCAATTCCATCATTGCTTACAGTGAAAAAATCAACGAAATGTATTTCAATTCAGAGGATGAAAGAAACAGACTTTTGGCTGCAGTGGCCAGTGAAGGTGTAACGAAATATATCGGCAGTGACAAATTCGAGCTGGTAAGCAGTGCTTTTATGCCATTAGCATACATTGGGAAACATGACAGTGTGAAGGCTGTTGCCGAGATATTCGAAAGAGAGTGGATTGAAAATACCAGTGGTAATAATGCTGTGAAATTGTATTTGGAGGAGATCAGTAAATTTGCAGAAACTTACTTGAAGTCCAATCAATATCACGTTAGACAGATTATTGCCAGATCCATTGCTGATTTATGTAATGCAATCGATAACATCAAGTCTGCAAGCCACGAGAAGCTTTTATTTGATATATTGATTGAAGCATGCAGAGGAAAATCATGGTCAGGTAAAGAAAGTGTTCTCGAAGCATTAGTTTCATTTTCATCAAAGTCCAAATCTTTTCTAGCTGAAAACGAGTCCATACTTCAGAACATCAACAAAACTGTGTTGACTGAAGCTAAAAGACGTAATCGTGACTACCAGAAACACTCTGTTAAATTGATGGGAGATCATCTTCACAATTTTTATGATGAAGAAATGATGAACACCTATATTGAAATAATGTCCGATAATATATTAGCAGACGATTACTACGAGTCAGACGATGACGATGATGATGCCATGGAGGAGATCAGAGATTCCGGTAATAAGCCACAAAAATCTAACCAGTACCTCGTCAAGATTGAAGAAGAGAGACTAAGTTTTATCAAGAATTTGTTCACTACACTCAGCAAAGACAGCTTCAATTTGGAATTGTACAAGCTAGGTCTTGAGTCCATAGTGAAGTTATTTGAGACGCTGGCTGTCGAAAATACTTGGAGATCCAAAGTCGGAGTCAATGACAACATCAAGATATTATTGGAGGATGTGGTTAAGCCACAACTCTCAGAAGTGGAGATTGGACCACTCATGTCTGCCTGGCAGGCCATTTACAAAAACTGTTTGAATGTCAATAACATCGAAAGGGTCAAGATAGAAACCATCAGAAACGCCAAGCGTCTTGTGGATGTGTTCGAGGAAAGCAATGCTGTGAAGGAGGCTAAGATGATCACTACACAAGCTAAGTTGTTCAAGAACATAGAATCATCGACTATAGTACTCAATGAATTGAGTAAAGTTATAGATGAATAGATTCCTCACTGTTGATTTTGCGAATTTTTATTTTTGCAGCCATTCCATAGAGTTTTCGGTACGGAATTTGAGATGAATTGCCAAAAACTGAAATAGAAGTGGTCAATAATTGAGATTCCTTTATAGTGTCATGAAGTAAAAAGTGAAACAAAGGATGAATACAAATCATCATAAAGTTCAAATAAGACAGTGTACTACAATTTTGAAGTGTAAAGACTTAACAGGTATTAGTTGCGACATGTATATGTACAAATCACACCATCCAAGAGTTCAACACCTTGAGATGGCGGAAAGTTCTGGACGGTCCCTCCATGCCTAGCACAAGATCCTTAAGGTACCAGAAACCCCCAATGATGGCAATGTAAAATGCTATGTAGATTGTCCAAGAAACCACCGGATGAGCCCTACGAGCAACCAAGGACTCCATGACAAAACCAGAAGCGAATATGGCAAAATATTGAGCAGGAACGTAGTGGTGAACGTAAGTGACTCTTCCCATTACCACGAAAGGTATATAATGTAATATCCAGCCTACTAATGGAAGAACACCTCCAGCCAACAAGTAATCGAATTGAGAATCAAAGATGGTAAAGTCGACGATTTGCCTTTGCCAGAGAAGCAGAACCACAAGCAAGTACAAAACTGATACCGCAAGGGCTCCAGTGCTAAACCAGGTGATTACAGGGTGGCCAATCATGAAGTACTTGACATCGTCTGACCCCCAGCCACACATACGTAAGCCCACATGCAAAGTTGGCCACTCCCACCACCTTGAAGCCAACTTATCGAATTTGTCTTGGTCAGGAACCAAGGCATTGTTGGAGGCCATCATTCCGTAGTTCAAAAGAATGAACTCTTTCCAGAAACGGGGTTTCGGAGCAACGTACTCCGTTTCAAGCGCAGGCAAGAACTCGTTGAAATGGTCCTCAAAATTCCACCAGGTATTTTTGTCTTTGGCGAAAAGCGAGTGTTTGCAAACCACTTCACCTTGTTGGTAACCCCAAGATGGATATGAGTACCCTGTTGTGGCTAAGTAGCAGCCTAGAAATTTATGTCTAAGTCTGAAGTTGGTCGAGATTGGATGGATTTCGTCTGGGTGTTCGCTTTGAAATTCAGGAGAAGGTGAGACTCCGTGGTTTTGTATCTCGATGATCCATTCATCCTTGACGTCGCTATGGTCCAAGTCTGCGTAGCAAGACACTTCATAGAAATTCTTAGACACTGGTGCCGGTATCGCGTGGGAGTGTAGAAGAGCACCTGTTTCTTTGTGAATCAAACGAACGGTGTCACCGTTCTTCACAAGAGTAGTGTAGTCAAGGTTGTAATCGGTGCTGTTATCATCATCGACAAGTGATGCGTAGCGGCCATTCTTTGAGTTTTCGATATCGAATTCGATGATAAATTCATTATTTTCGTCTCGGAAGCCATAAGTTGTGATTTGCTGTTGTTGGGAGCCTTCAGGATAAAGATGGGCATGCGAATGAATCAAGTTTGGAGAAAGACCCTGGGACCTCATGGTGACAAGGGAGCCATAGGCCACTGAACGAGGACCATAAACAATTTGATTATCGATAAGAGACGCTTGAAGAAGTGTTGACAATGAGCCATCACCAGGGCCCGAATGATTGAGTACAGAGAAATGAACTTTGAAGCATGCGAGGTAGATGAGAAAAGGCACCAAGATCAAGGAGACGATTCTGGAGACCCAATGTAGCAAATATGTCTTCCAAGTAATATGGTAAGGAGAAGATTTGTCAGTGGAGGTGACTTGCCAGAATTTAACCAAAAGATCGTATACAGTGTAGAGACCAATGAGGGCGGTAATGAAGAGACCGACCCATTTGACTGAGCACACACAGCCAATTGACACACCAGTGGATGCCAAGCAGAGCAAACCTTTAAAAGTCAACAATTTGTTGTTGCGGCGAAGCTGGTGCAAGCACAAAAGACAATAGTAACAAAGCACAGTAAAGAATAGAAGCATTGAGTCAAGAAGAATGAATTTTGAGAGCACCATGGAAACCATCTCAAACACCACCATCAAGCTGATGAGCCAAACCGTCTGCTGGCTGAATCCAGTGGCCAAAGCCGTTTTATAGGCCAACGGAGTACACAACACGCCAAAGAAACAATTGAACATCCTCATCGTCACATAGTCGAGGGTTTCAGGAAATACTTCGCCTGATTCGAAGCCAAAACTACCGTCGTAGCCGGCCAAGTACCCAGAGAGCCCCACAAGCAACTTTCCTAGAGGAGGATGGACATCGAAGTAGAATTCGTGTTTCAAGTAATGAGAGCCGAATTTTCCAAAGTGTGCCTCGTCCCAAACCACTTTGTTTGATCTTTCTATACGGTAGAGCCGGACTGCCGCAGAGAGCAATGTAAGGAGCGCTGGGGCGATGGTGTTGGTCCATTTCTGGGTCCATTTAGACGAGGTATTAGAGGCTATGGAGAGCTGACGCGTTTGGTCGATGATCTCTGTCAATTCGGGGTCTTCCAGGCCAAGACTCGGGTCATAGCGCCGGCGGGGTGCGGACTCATGCCTCGCGGCCCCAGAGCTGGTGCCAGACGCGTACTGAGCTGAGGACATCGTATGGGAGTAGTTGCAAAGTGTCATTTAGCGCTGGAGGAAATATGAGAGTATATGGTGTATGGGTGGTGAGTGTATGGGTGCCTGGTGTACGGACTTAAGATGTACGGAACTACATTGACAAAAAACGGGAAATACCGTTGCTGACAAAACAAGGCCGGGGTACGGGTGCTAGGTTGTTTTCACAAGGAAATTTAGCGAGCGCGCGCGCAGGGCTGCAAAACACAACACAAAGGATAACGGGCGGTACGGGCTTCGGGTTTAGGGTGACGTAGTCCAAAGAGGAGAAGCTTAAGGGTCTAGAAGAAAGAGGCTTGTAATGACCAGAAAAAAGTCAAAATATTCATGGAAAGTTGAGGAAGGATACGGCGAAACACTGGGCAGATATAGAGTTGATGGAAGGAGGACGATAGGGGCCAACACCGGACAACCGATTCGGGACGGGCGGTTCGGGGATACCGATCGGAGCGATGAGAGCTCGGCCGTAGGGCTCGGTCCGGTGCGGAAACTCGTGGATAAGCCTGCACACTGGGTGACAGCTGTCGGTGGTAATGCCCGATTGGGAGGAATGCGCATTGCTGCTCAAATGCACGGCTTTGGCTTGTCGATGATATAAATATCTGGATAAGGCAACAAATATGCGATAAAAATAACACTTTTACACATTTATTTCTAAGCGGCTATGTCACAACGAATGAGCAAATCAGACAGTGATTCAGGAAGACCCAGCTCTTTTGACCACGAAATGGAGCAGGAGCCCCAGCGTTTTGCTGGCGAAGGTGTGGAGGGAGAATTAGGCGAAGATAATCAACTTTCAAGACAACCCACGTTGATTGAGAGGGTGCAAACGAGCTATTCGTTCTTCAATGAGAAATTGGCCAAGCAGAGAACAGGCTTTGCCATTAGGTATATGGTGATTTACCTAATCATGGGAGTGTGTATCCTTGGTATTTTTTCCATCTACTGGGGCTCCATGTATGGCCGTAATGGGCGGTTGAAAAACTTGAAAATGTTGGTTGTCATTGAAGACGATCACACTGTGGATGGAATTGACCCTTACTTTGGTGATTCCATCAGAAAAGTGCTAGAAACCGATGAGGCAAAATACTATGGCCAATGGCACATTTACAACTCGAGCGAGTTCCAGAAAATTGCCGACAAGTACCACAACAGCGTGGAAGACGAAATCACAAGAAGAATTCACCACCAATTGTTCTGGTCATCCATTTACGTCAAACCCAATGCCACCTACAACTACTACAAGGCCATTGTCAATGGTGACACCTCATTCAATGTCACCAATGATACCGTGGTGCTGATTTACGAAACCGGGCGTGATTTCATGGGCATGAACCAGTACGTGCTGCCCAGTGTTCAGGCTGTGCAACAACTCTGGCTCAGCTCTCAAAACGTCTCTGCATCCATTCTTGCAAGCACTTCCAATGTGTCCGATGTGATAAAGAACAAGGATTCTATTTCTGTGATGACCAGCTCGTTGGGATTCTCCGATATCGATAGAATTCCTTACAAAGATCCAGTTTTGGTTGCTCCATCGCAAGTTGGGTTGATTTACATGATTATTATGACATTTTTCAATTTCAATTTCTTCGGTACTGTTCATCAAGATGTTGCCAAACTCAAGTTGAAGTACCTGCATTTCATGGCGTACCGTGTCGCATCATCTATTTTCAGTTTTGCAGTCATTAGTTTGTTTTTCTCGTTGGTGACTTTGGCAATGCAAGTTGATTTCACCGTTACTTTCGGTAAATCGGGCTTCTTAGTGTATTGGATGACTGCTTTCCTTACTATGTGGGTGGTTGGTTTAGCCAATGAAATCATGGGTATGCTCATAATCACTGTTTACCCACCAATGATTGGGTTCTGGATGTTATTTTGGGTCATCATCAACATTTCACCAACATTCACTCCCTTAGCATTGAGTGCCCATTTCTTCCGTTATGGTTATGCCATGCCAATTCAAAATTCCTACGAAATCACCAAAGTGATCTTTTTCAACACTTACAAGGGAACTTTGGGCCGTCATTATGGTATCTTGATTGCATGGGCCGTGATTGAGACCATTTTGTTGATTCCAACCGTTACCTACTTTGGTAACACCATGAGAAAGAAGGCAATTGCTGAAAAGCAGGCTGCTGCTCAAGCTCAAGCTGGACCCGAGGCAGAAAAGGGACAAGCCTGATGCTCCACGACCGTATGATAGATAGACATTAATTAATATACCACTATTTAAGTAAAAAGTTGATGTAGTCCTGTATTCGATGGAGTACCAAAGATAAAGTCTGTTCATTGGAGGGTTCAATGGATATTTAGAATTGAAATAATTGAGCAGCCACAAATTGAGCATCTCTTAAGTAGTTGAACGACATGTTAATGACGGAATGTCAATAAGTAGAGCATTGATGGTTATTAATAACCCTCATTGACATCAACACCCATTGGTTGTGGCAGAGTATTGCATCGACTATGAATTTCGCTTCACCGGTGTTAGTGGATGACGGCATTAATGGTCATAATGTTACTATTGAAGCTGATTCAGTTATTGATAGACCGGGGACATGAATACCGTAAGCAAATTCAATATCAAGATCATTAACTGTGGTACTGAGCAAGCTTCAGCTAGCCTTTGTTCAGTAGAGCCCCAGCACATACAACGCCGATATTTCACATTAGCACTGTCTAACATCCACACTGGTCACCTTGATTGCCCTTTGAGCTCATTGATATACTATTGATATACTAATAAGCTATAATGGCTTTTGGCTGTGCTCAATGATTCACACTGTAGAACTGACTCGCTGTAGAACTGACTCACTGTAGAATTGACTAAGACTCTAGAATTGATTAAGACCCTAAAATTGACACAGATTCTAGAATTAAAGACAGAAAAGTTGGTGTTTCCACTGATGGCCGACATTGCTACTCTTCGTCTGGCTTCTACACCTCTTGCTTCGTTCACTAATCTGGAAGTTTGACTATTTCACTTATCTGACAGTTTGCTTCGTTCACAAATCAGATCTTGTTCAGCCGTCCACTCATTGGTTCAGCCGTCCATAAATCTATGTTTCATACTTTCATAAAACTCCTCCCATGAAATAGCAGTCATTCTTCCTACTCAAAATCTCTCTATCAATACCAATTACCACCTGTTCATCAAACCACTTCCAATTCTCAGATCACTCAACGTCTTCTCTGGTCTACATTCTAACTACTTGGTTCAATATTCTTCCTCCAGATTCAACCGCCTTTCATCATGGAACTTCTCACGCTCATTTCACATCTCTGCTCTTGATCACTTCTCCTCTCCTATCAGCATCACTTCTCTTTCTCTTCATCTTCTCTTCCCTTTTCATTTTCTTCTCATTTTCTTCTACTTTTCAATATTCTGTTTTCTCTCATTCGCGTAAAACTCAACCCACAAATATCGGCTAATTTATTTACTTTGCGAATCCAAACAATCAACACTTTTCTTCCTTAAACGCTTTTCTCTAACACGCGTAGCCCATGTCAAAAGACTCCAAAGAAGACATCCGGGGCCAGCTCTTCAACATCCAGAAGAAGTTGTTGAGCGCCAACAAGGAAAATCACCAGAATGGACGAAAAGCACCACTTTCGCCAACTCTGGCACAGGAAAACATATTGCCGCCAGCTCGTGCCAGCTCGTCGTCCCACGGCGGCCCCACGCCACGAAAGGAGCTGGGCAGCGGCGGGCTCTTGCGCAAGGCGTCGCGTGGCTCGTTGACCCACGGCGCAATTCCCCAGCCGCCACCAGCTTTGGGACCAGAACTGAAGGGAAACGACATGAACTTCGTGGTGGGACTCAGTGAAAACTTGTTGACGGAGTGCCGTCGTCTCAGCGCCGAGAACTCACGTATCAAGTCCAAAATCAAGGCCCAAATCGAGGAAATCGATAGCTACAAGGGCCAGATCGCCCAATTGAACAACTCCAGAAACTACCAGATCAGCCACGAAACTGACTTGAAAGAGAAAAATTGGGAATTGGAGTCCAACTTGAATAGCTTGAACGATAAAGTGGCCGCATTGTCTGCTGCTAACGATAAGTTGTTGAAGTTGAACAACGAACAGGTTCTTCAAATCAGCACTCTCCAGAAGGACTACGACATGCTCCAGTTGAAACATGACTCCAACGTCTCCAGCTACGATGCTCTTTCAAGTAACCACAGCAAGGAAATCGCAGAGCTCAACACGCGTATCGAGGAATTGAACGACGAAAACGACCTGCTTCATTTGAAGTTGTCCCAGGCCTCCTCCGGCGAAAACGATACAGAATTACCAGCTTCAGGAACTGGCCCTGCCCCCTTGAAAGCCCCTGTTAATCTCAGCTACTCCATCGACTCTGACGCTGACGATGACCTCGTGGACTTGGACTCCATCTTGGTGGATGCCGACAACGTCCACCAAGTACAACCGTCAAGCCATAAAAACGCTGATTTGGAGCTAGAGACCTTGAGAGCATCTTTGAACAACTCAAATCGTATAGTGGCCAAGTTGAGATCCGCCGTGTTGAAACTCAGGTACGAGAACTCGGTGGACGACTCAGATGCAAAGAAGCCCTCCAAGCTCAAGAAAAAATTAACCCAGAAAGATTTGTTGCACGCCAACACTTCATCAAAGAGAAACTCAGCACTCATCTCTCCAGCTAAAAGAGGCTCCAAGTTCCTCATTTTGAATGACGAAGACGACGACGAGGACACCACGCCTGATTTCAGTAAGTCCTCCAAATTCCCTAACGAAGATGGCAACTGGGAAGACTTCTTGGGCCCCAACATCAACGGTACTCCTTCAAAACCTCCAAAGATTCACGATGATGTTTCTTCCACTCACTCGCGTAAGAGTGTCAATATCGCCGCCATGACCGGTGATCACAGCATTCCTTACCTTGTGGACACTTCTTCAGATGACGATACCGAAGATTCGCCTTCCAAGCCCAGCACCGCCAACATCTTGTCCAAGGACTTGCTTGAAACCGATGTTTCACCAAAGAAGACCGTCGAGGACTATGCCCAACAGAACAACTTGATCTTGATTCCTTTCAAGAAATACGAGGAGCTTCAAGACAACGACATTTCACAAATCCCAGATGACAAGTTCGTTCAAGTTGCCAACGACAAGGGCTATGTGTTATTGACAGAATCTGAACACAAGACCCTCTTGGACGAAGAGGAAATGAAGAAGAAGTTGCAAGCGAAGGGCTTAGTTACCATTCCGCTGGATCAACACGAGCAAATGACGAAAGATCAATCTTCTTTCAAGACTCCTTCCTTTGACTATTTATCCACTCAACTTGCCCTGTCTGGCTACGAGCCCGTAGAAAAGGAGGACTTGGAAAGACTCAGAAAGACCCAAGAAAACTATTCCAATCCATCCAAAGCCTACTTGTCCTCCAAATCAAAGGACATTGATTGTCAACTCATTTCTGACAACGACTTCAAACAGTACCAGTCCTTGTTAATTGACCATGACAAACCATCCAAGGAATATTTGACCACCAAGGCAAACGACATGGGTTTGATTGTCTCCTCTTCCAAATTCTACGATGATCTTTATAAAATGGCCCATGAACCATCAATTGAACATGTTAAGGAGAAAGCAACTAGTCATAATATCAAGACATTGACCAATGAAGAACATGATAATCTTCATAACATGGCCCACGATCCATCAATTGACCATATCAGAGAAAAAGCCTCTATTCATAATATTAAGACATTGACTAATGAAGAACACGATGCATTACTTAATCCTTCCATTGATGTCTTGTCATCCAAGGCAAAACAAATTAATCATACCCTTATACCCGACACAGCGCTAGCAAACTTGAATAAGTTGGCTCACAGTCCAAGCATTGAACATTTACATACAAAGTCTGCATCCTACAATCACACTCTTGTTGCCGACGACGACTTAAAGAGTTTGAATGAATTGGCCCACACGCCATCTATCGATCACTTACATGCCAAATCTGCATCATTAGAGCATAAACTTGTACCAATTGCTGAGTACAACAGTCTTCATAAATTGGCACACGAGCCAACCATCGACCATGTCAAGTCGAAGGCAATTGGCCATGTTGTTCTCCCTACTGCTGAGCACCAAGGCTTGGTTAATCCAAATTTGGCTGCCGTGAAAAGACACGCCGAGAACCACAATTTGATTACTCTTGCAAAGAATGAGTACACTGACCTTTACAAGAAAGCCAATGACCCCCTGGTTGAATACTTGAGCTCAAAGGCCCAAGCAAAGGGTTATGCTGTTGTTGAAGACACAGAATTACAGTCATTAAAGGATTCCATAGACAATCCATCCATCGATTACCTCAAGGACAAGGCCAAGAGTTTTGGTCAAACCATGTTAGCGGCTGCCGAACTTGAGAAATTGAACTCACAGCTCAAAAACCCTTCGAAGGATTATCTTTCTGACAAGGCCAAGTCCAGCGGCAACGTCTTGTTGAGTTCTGAAGACCATGCCCAATTATTATTGTTGGCCAATGAGCCTGACTTAGGACATATCTCCAAGAAAGCCAAAACCCACTCACACACGGTAATCCCTGTTGAGGAGCATGAATCTTTGGTTCTGCTTGCCCACACCCCATCCTTGCAACATGTGAAAGACAAGGCAGCTGAGCATTCACACGTTGCGATCGAAAATGAAGAATTCAAGACCTTGAAACAATTGGCAGATAGTCCCGGTTTGGACCATATTACTGCTAAATCTTCTGCCCATGGCCATGCTGTAATTGCGCAAAAGGATCTCGACAACCTTCGTGCCTTGGCCGAGTCACCATCTATTGAACATATCAGCAACAAGGCTGCTGCCCTCGACCATGTGGTGGTTGCGTCTGCTGAACATAAGCAAATGAAGTCTTTGGCTCAAGAACCACCGTTAGAACATCTAGTCTCCAAATCAGCCGATCTCGGTTACGTCGTTGTTGAAGAGAAGACACACAACGCGAACACGGCTCTCGCCAATGCTCCTTCCATTGAGCACATCACCTCCAAAGCTGAATCTTTGGGCCATGTTGTGCATCCTAAGGAGGACTACGACCAAATGCGCAAGTTAGCACACAATCCACCTATTGAACATCTCCATGCCAAAGCCAAGGAGGCCAGGTCTGTCTTGGTGTCCGAGGAAGACCACCGTGAGCTCACTGAGTGGGCTCACAATCCTAGCAGTGAACGTTTGGCATCGAAAGCCGGTGACATGAACAAGAGCGTTATCGATAACGCCGAATTGGAGGAGTTGAAGAGAAGCCCCAACGCCGATGAGGTGAAATCCCACGCCAAAACCTTGGGTTTGGTGGCAGTTGGAGCTGCTGCGTACGCTAAACTTTTGGATCCAAACGTCGAGTCTGTTAAGAAACAATGCCAGAGAGTGGGATTGGTGCCTTTGGACAAAGACGAATTTGACCAATTAACAAGACAAGCCAACAGCCCTTCCAAGGAAGAGCTTGTGAAGAAGGCCAAATCTCATGGCATGGTGGTAATATCTGAAGAAGAATATCAACTGCCATCTCTTGAGTACGTTCAGCAAAAAGCAGCAGCACATGAACATGTCATGCTTTCTGAACAAGAGCACGCCAACCTCAACGAATTGGCACACAACCCAAGTATTGATCATCTCACCAGCAAGTCGAAGGCACTCAATTACTCAGTGTTACCAGATTCAGATCACCATGAACTTCGAACTTTGGCCCATGAACCTCTGGCCGAGCATATTCGTGACAAGGCTGACAAGGTGGGTTTGGTTGCTTTGAGCAATGATGACTACAAGAAGCTTGAGACCCTAGCATACTCTCCTCCGGCAAGACACATCAAAGAAAAGGCATCTTCATTGGGATTGGTTGCAATTGACGCAGAGGAACTTTCCAAGTTGAGAGAGCCTCCAATTGAAGATGTCACCAGTAGAGCCAAACATCTCGGATACTCTGTTGTCAAGGCTGAGGAGTTCCAAGATTTGAAGAAGTTGGCTCGCGATCCTCCAGCAGACCACTTGCACAAGCTCGCCCAAAAGCAAAGTTTGGTAGCCTTGCCCGTTTCCGAGCACCAGAGCTTGAAGGAATTGGCCGAAAATCCAGGATTTGACCATGTTGAATCACACGCCGGCCGTCTAGGCTACGTCACGGTGAAATCAGAAGACTTTGAGTCCATGAAAAAGACCACAACCGATCCTTCTAAGGAGTTTGTTGAAGAGAAAGCCAGGGACTTGAATTTGGCTGTTGTTCCAAAGAAAGCCTATGAAGAGTTGGAGAAACTTGCACGGGATCCACCAGCGGAACATGTTGCTGAAACTGCCACTAAGCTTGGGCTTGTTACAGTTGAAAAGACCAAGTTGAAGGAAATGGAAAAGTCAATACTGGAACCAAGCGTTGATTATCTTTCCAAACATTCGAATGCCAACGGGTTTGAACTCGTGGAAAGAGAGGATTTGGAGAAGTTGAAAAAGCCTTCCAAGGAGGATTTGGACAGACATGCTGAAGGCTCTGGACACGTTTTGGTTACGGAAGAATCTTTGCGTAGCTTGAAGCAAACCAGTGAAGCACCAAGTCGTGATTTCGTGACAGAGCACGCAAAGACCCACAACTTGGTCACCCTTGACGAAAAGGAGCACGCTGACTTGTTGGTGAAGGCTAATGAACCGTCAAAGGAACACATTACTGAAAAGGCCGGCTTGGTAGGCTTGGTGGCATTATCCAAACATAAGCACGAGAAGTTGTTGTCCCAAGTTGCCAGCCCAAGTAAAGAGTACTTGAGCGAAAAGGCCCAAGGATTGGACCATGAGGTGATTTCGAAAGACGAGATAAACCGACTCAGAAAAGAGTTGGAGAGTCCATCATTGAAGTACTTAAAGACCAAGGCAGCAAAGTCCAACTACGCCGTTGTGAAGCAAGATGAATATGATGCTTTAAACAAGTCCATTGAATCCCCATCCAGAGAGTACGTTAGCGAGAAAGCTGGCTTGCTTGGGTTGGTTGCAGTTGACCAAAAGGAGTATTCTTCGTTATTGGAGCAGCACAACTCTCCCTCTGTGTCTTACTTGGAAGAAAAGGCAGCCAGCATCAACTACACGCTTGTCCCAGCTGACGAGTTCCAGAAGACCAAGGAGATGGCCACTAATCCCGACATGGACTTCTTGAAAACACATGTGTCGAAGTCAGACCATACGATTGTCTCCAACGACCACTACGAAGAATTGAACAAGCTCATTGCTTCTCCTACAAGAGAGCACTTGGAGCTGAAGGCCGAGCTGGCCGGTTTGGTGGTGCTACCACAGGTGGAATACGATGATATCGTCAAGAAGGCCAGCCACCCATCAGAAGAACAAGTTGCCAAGTTTGCCGCTTCTTTGGGCTCGGTTGTCGTTGAGGCCAAAGCATACAAGGAATTGAAGGCCAAGCTTGACAATCCGCCATTGGACTTTGTGGCTTTGTCTGCTGCTTCCTTGGGCTACGAGTTAGTTGATAACGAGAAACACAAGGAGTTGACTCAGACCGTTGAATCACCATCCTTGGAGCATATTCGCGATAAGGCCAACAAGTTGGGCTATGTGGTGCTTGCCAGTAAGGATCACGATGATCTTGTGAATCCCTCGTTGGATGCACTTACACAGCACGCTGCTGAGCAAAAACATGTGGTTTTGCCTGAATTGGAACACGAAAAGCTTGTGACTCTTTCAGAGAAGCCAGACTTGGACCATATCAGACAAAAGGCCGCTTTGAACAAGCTGGTGGTTGTTTCTGAAGAAGAATACGACAGCTTGGTGGATCCAAGCCACGAGAAGATTGTTGATTTTGCAACCAAGTCTGGCTTGGTGCCATTGGCCAAGGGAGACTACGAATTAATGCAAAAGAAGATCTCATCTCCTACACTTTCATACCTCCACGAACACGCTAAGAACCACGGCCACATCATGCTTTCTGACGATCACCACGGGCAATTGCAAAAGTCCATTGACTCCCCAACGGAGGAATACTTGAAGCTGAGAAGCGAAAAGCTTGGACTCAAGTTGATTCCTGCTGAAGAGCACAAGAACTTGAAGAGCCTCGCTTACAAGCCCGGTGAAGACCACTTGAACAAGGTGGCATCTGAAGCGGGCTTCGCTCTCTTGGAGAAGGAAGCATTGCAAGAGCTCCAGAACAAAGCACACGAGCCATCAATTGACCATGTGAGAGAGAAAGCCAAGGGCCACGGCCATGTCCTTCTCGCGGAACAAGACCACTCGGAATTGGTGTCACAGGCCAATGAACCATTGGACGACAGAGCCAAAAAGGCCGGTGCCATGGCTATAGGTTTGGCAGCATACACTGAACTCGTGGAAAAAGCCAACCAACCAAGCATTGAGCATGTTACTGAAAAGGCATTGATCCATGAGCATGAAGTGATTCCATCCAGTGAATTGGTAGCCCTCAAGACCGAGGCTTCCAAGTCTGCCACCGACAAGGCACAAGAAGCAGGCATGGAGCTTGTGACAGTCTCTGAATTAGCCAGATTGCAGGCATTGGAAACACCAAGTGTTGAGTTTTTGAAAGAAAAATCGGCCAATGTGGACCATACCATTGTACCAAACAAGGTATTTGCTGAAATGGAAGAGAAGTACAAAAAATCCGTGACTGACCTTGCCGACGAAGCAGGTTTGGTGGCTATTCCGCTCAAGGACCACCATGATCTTGTTTCCAAGGCAGAGACGCCATCGTTGGAGCATATCAGCACAAAGGCTGAACTGCACAAACATGTTGTTTTACCCAGCGAGAAGTATGAGCAGCTCAATGACACAGTTTCCAATCCAAGCATCGACTTTATTAGTGAAAAGGCCGGATTACTCGGACATGTTGCCGTTCCAAAGGAGAAGTACGAAGATTTCAACACTCCATTGAGCACCAAGCTCGCGGCAGCAGGTTTGGTTGGACTCGGCATCAAAGAACACGAGAATTTGAAAAACATGGCCGAACAACCAAGTCTCGAGCACATCAGCGAGAAGGTGAAACACCATCAGCACTGTGTGATTCCAGAGCATGAGCTCAAAGAATTGAGAAGAGAAGCTGCGCAAACTCTCGACGAAAAAGCCAAGCATGAGAATAAGGTCGCCATTTCCAATGAAGAGTTGACCAGGTTGACCAACATCGAACAGTCTCCATCCTTGGAGCATTTGGGCGACAAGGCACAACAGCATGGACATGTTATTGTGGCAAGCGAAACCTACGAACAGCTCACGGCACCATCAGTAGATCAATTGAAGGAACACGCCGGTGTTCACCAGCACGTTGTTGTTGAACAAGACGAATACAACGGATTGAAAGCAAGGGCTGAAGAATCTGTTCACGACAAGGCAGCCGGACTTTCCATGGCCGTTGTTGGAGTGGCCGAACTAGCCGGTTTGAAGAAGATGGCTAGCGAGACCCTTGAGTCTAAGGCTGAGAAGGAGAACAAGACTGTTATTGACCGTGATGAGCACGAAGCATTGAAGGCTCCTTCGTTCTCAAGATTGGAGGAACACGCCAAAGATCACGGACACGTCATGGTGGCAAAAGAAGAGCTTGCCTCCTTGAAAGCCGGTGCCGAGGAGTCTGCTGAATCCAGAGCAGCCAGAGCAGGTTTGGTGGTTGTAGAGGCCGCAGAGTTGGAGCAATTGCGCCAACCACTGGTTGAACAACTCACAGAGAAGGCCCAAACGCATGGATACAGTGTTTTGGATGCCAGTGAATTGAGAAAATTGCAAGAGCTTTCCGAAGAACCACTCGAAACCAGAGCCAGTCGTGAAAACAAGAAGGTTTTGCTGACCGAGGAGTACTCTGCGTTGAAATCGCCACATATCGAAGACGTCAAGAAGCATGCTGAATCTCATGGCCACCAGGTCATTGAGGGCGCCGAATTGGCCGCCTTGTCTGCTTTAGCGGCCGAAACTGTTCACGAAAAGGCTAAAAAGAACGGGTTTAAGGCCTTGCTGGAAACAGAGTTCAATGACTTGCAACTGAAGGCCACAAATCCAGAGTTGGCCCATGTTCAAGAGCATGCCGAAAGGCACGGACACAAGTTGGTCGAGGCTGGAGAATACGAACAGCTTGCCAGAAGTGCTAACCGCAGCCTTGAAGACCGGGTTAAGGACACCAAGTACAAGTTAGTCGAGGGAGAAGAGTACGACGATTTGCTTCTTCGCGCCAATAAGCCGTCCATGGAAAACATTCGCCATGGAGCTGGAGAATACGGCCTTGCGGTTGTTGCGGAGGAGGAGTTGGTGGATTTGAAGAAGACAAAGGAAGAAGTAGAGGAATTGAGGAAGTTGCAAGGAGAAGTAGAGGAATTAAGGAAATTGCAGGAAGAAGTTGAGGAGTTGAGGATCAAGGAAACAGAATTCAAAAAGACTGAAGAAGAAGTAGTAGAGTTGAAGAAGAAGGAAGAAGAGTTGACTATGTTGAAGAAGACAGTCGACATGCCAGAAGAGGAAAAGATCGGTCAATCGGGACTTCTCTTGGTGGCTGGCGACGAGTACAGGCGAATGAAAGAACCTTCGGTTGAGCAATTGAGCAAGAGTGCCCAGGGCCATGGAAAGGTCATGGTTGAAGCCAATGAGTACAACAAGCTCTGCCAAATCAAACAAGAGCAGGAAGGAAAAGTTCTTGTTGACTCAAGCGAATGGCTGCAAATACAGAAGCTCAAACAAGAGCAAGAAGGGAAGATTTTTGTTGATGCCAACGAATGGCTGCAAACTCAGCAAATGGCTGCAAGGGCCGCCCTTTCCAGCGAAGAAGATGTGAAATACTTCACTTCCGAGTTTGAAAAGAGAGGTATGTCGGTTGTTGGCGACGAGTACGCGGACGCAGAGGCGTCGTTCGTGTTGGACCGCCAGGAGCTCGACACCAGTGCGGCCAAACTTGGACTCGTGGTGGTTCCACGAGAAGAGCACGAGGCCATGGTCCCACAAGGCGAGCTCACCAAGATGAAGCAGAGATTGGCTGAAAAAGAATCAGAGATCTTTGCATTGAACCAAGCAACAGCAACAACTGCAGCTGAAAAATTGGACAGAGAAGCAGTAGCATCGAGGCTGGAAGAGCTAGGTCTCGTTGTGGTGGACAAGGCCGAGTATGTGCGGTTGAAACAGCTCGAGCGGCCATCGGAGCCCAGCCGGGCCGAATTACAGGCCCAGGCGGCCGAGTGCGGCCTAGTGGCCGTGGACGCGGCCGAGCACGGGCGCATGCGCGCGGCCCAGGCCGTGGTGGGCGACTCTGCCCGTTTGGCGGACGCGGCGCGCGCGCTCGGGCTCATTGCCGTGCCAGAACTGGCGTTCGTGGCCACCACGGTCGCCCGCTCGCCGGAGCCAGGCCAGGTGGTGTTGCTTCCTACCAGCTACTACAACAAGCTCGCACGGAGCAACGCTCTTTCCATCGAAAAGGTGACGGACGAGGTGTTCCGGGCGCACGCCGAAAAGCGTGGGTACAAACACCCCGAGGAGCTCACGCCGCAATTGGCACAAGGCTCGTTCGAAGACGGCCCCGACTATGGATACGGGGCCAAGTTCACGCCGCCGCAGAGCGCCGCGGCCGTGGCGCGCGCCGCGTCGTCGGCCGGATCGCCCCAGACTTCGGTCGGCCTGGGCCCAACCACGGGCCCCACCATCACGATGCGCCCAAACCACCTGCACTCACACAGCATTGGCTCTGTGGCTGCATTGTCCATGGCCACGGACGTTTCTCTCACCGACAAGCTGATGATCCCTGCCATTACTCAGGTGGTTATTGGAGAGTATTGTTTCAAGTACTTCAGAAGAATGGGACCGTTCAGTGTCATCTCGGAAACCAGACACGAACGGTACTTCTGGGTCCACCCTTACTCTCTCACGCTCTACTGGTCTGAGCTGAACCCGGTGTTGCTGAACCCGGCCGACGTGCGCACACGGGCCGCCGCCATTGTGTCGGTGGAGTCCGTCGATGACAATAACCCGTTGCCCACGGGATTGTACCACAAGAGCATCATTGTGCACGGCCAGACCCGTCTGGTGAAGATCACCTGTGCCACGAGACAGAGACACAACATTTGGTTCAACGCCTTGCGGTATTTGGTCAACAGAAACATGGACGAGTTGAGTTTCGACAACGATGAGGAGGACCAGGAAAGTGTCAACGAAAATGAAAGTCGTGATGTGATGACCTACGACGGTGGCCAGCGCCATGCGTTGCCCCGGATGGCGTCCACACGGAGTCCTCTGCGCTTGAGCCGGTTGAGTAGTTTCCGGAGGTAGTGGTCTTTTTGTTTGCTGTTGATTTGCTGTTGATCCACCATTCACCGTTGATTTGACTGTTGATTCACTATTCACCTGATTACAATGTGTGAAAACTATTACCATCATTATAATTCAAAAGTTATATAATACTTGTTTATTCACTAGTAACTAATTCAAACGTTTCTTATATTACTTGTTTATCCTCTTTTAAGAAAGTCATAGGTTCATTTCACTGCTTGTCGATACACTATTGAAATGTGTTTGTTACATTACTTGTTCATTTGCCATTGATATCTATGTTAATTACACCGTGTAGTCACCATTCCCAGTACTTTGATAGATCTTTTAAGCGAAATCGAATGCTTTGGTGTCACATTAATGTGGTGATAGATATTGATTCTGGTGTGATGTTCCCTGATTTTCGTGGCTTAAAGTATTCCACGAATTCAATAGTCATATTGACTCACGAATGATTTTTACCTCACGATGGATATCTCCATATCAAATGCTGTTTCGTGAGAATTTGCATGGGATGTTGTGTAACCTTCCCTGACTTCATTCATTGAGACAAAGTTGGTCCATGTATCATCAACAAATAATTTCAGTGCTGATTTACTCACGAGCAATCAAGATTTCAAGTACTTCCCAAACGTGTTTCAAGACAGGGGCATTCACTTCTGTCCCAAAGATCCAGGAAATGGCTACAGCTCAGAATAGCTAAGGAATTGTATCGTGATTTGCTCTGTCTGGTACGATGGCTACCATCAACATTTATTAGTGTCCAAAACAATCAAGATTCCTTATGATCACAAACGAACTTAGAATTGTAACCCTCTTCCAATTTCTCCCATTTCATCATCAATCGGTAACTTCACAATTGTAGTTTACTTAGCACTCTTCACTAAACACTAACTCATTCAATATTACTAGTACTGTAGTTCATCACATGCACACAAAACACTTCACAATCCACTTGCAAATCCATTTCACTCCTTTCAAATCCATTTCACTCCTTTCAAATCCATTTCACTCCTTTCAAATCCACCTCACAATCCCCTCGTCATCACCACCTTTGAATTCCACTTCCAATATCGTCTTCTTGGATCTGGAACACCAGTCACGATTTGGTTGCGAAATGCGGCTGTGGTTTCTAATTATAGTAAGGGTCCAAACTAGCACTAATGAATGCAAAAAAGTGCTTCGGGTTGGTTTCTTGGGTCATTGCCGTGAACCTGTAATAGCTTGGCCCGTAATGCGGGATTGGTGTTGTATCTGAGCTTTTTTGGAGTTGGGTCAATTGGGATATCCGTATTTCGGATTTTATCCAAACAATTGAGTTTGGCTGATCACCTTGAAACTAATGATTTGTGTCCTTTGAATTTCGTTATTCACTGAACACTAGTGTTTCTGTTCTAACTGGTGTACTGTAGATATAGTATTGCTTCTCATGTATTGATGTTGTATTGCTTCTCATGTATTGATATTGTATGGAATGCATTGATAATTCGCTCTTATTCACGAAATACTATATTGATGAAATAGTTTGGTAGTTTGGTTCTTATTCACGAAACACTGTGCCAATTCTCTCAGTTTGCTGAAACTTATAGTGGAGTACAATGTTTCAACGAATTCATCATACATAGTTATTCCATGTACGGGCGCTTCAGACTTTGATGTTTCAGCACTTTCATACAGTTCTGGCCCATTTACAATGGTCATGAACAACCAAGAAGCCCTATCTTGATGCCATTCTCATTCAATAAGCTCTAACTACACTGCAGACCACATCACGATTAATTCAATCATACATTAACATAGATAATCATAATTACTTAGCAGCCAATAATTGAGTGAATTCCTGGATATCAATCTCACCATCGTTGTTGGTGTCGGCTTCCTTGATCATCTGGTCGACGTCGGCATCCGACAACTTCTCACCAATGGAAGTCAACACATGTCTCAATTCAGCGGCAGAAATCTTACCGTCTCCATTTCTGTCAAACACTTTGAAGGCTTCAGCAATCTCAGCTTCGGAGTCTGTGTCCTTCATCTTTCTGGCCATCATGGTTAAGAATTCTGGGAAATCAATGGATCCGTCACTGTTGGTGTCAACTTCGTTGATCATGTCGGTTAATTCACTTTCTGATGGGTTTTGTCCTAATGATCTCATCACAGTACCCAATTCCTTGGTGGTGATCTTTCCATCGCTGTCCTTGTCGAACAATGAGAACGCTTCTTTGAACTCAGCAATTTGCTGCTCTGATAATTTATCGGCCTGGCGGTTAGTACTCATGACAGCAATGATTTATGATTCAAATAACTTTGGTGAATAGCTGTCGAAACTCCCGGGTTTTTTCCTATTCTTTCCGCTTCTTTTCCCTGCTCGATCCCAGAAATCTCTCCTCCTATTTATACTGCCCGTGTTTACGACATCACCTCCATTGTGTTACATACCATTGGATTTTTGTAACTTTAAATAAACGATATTAATCGATTTGTTGTTTTTCTCACATTTGCCATTTTTAATCGAATGAATTTTGGGTGGCGCACGTCTGATTCGTCTCATTTTCTTTTTTGGCTTTTTTCGTGACTTTACTATTTTGGCTTCTTTGTACTACAATCACATTATCAAATTGCCACGTCAACGCCGGAGTCCTGACGTTTGGGGAATATTCAAAGCGTAGATTGGATCTGGACAGGCGATAAGTGACGCGCTGCTTTTTTTCCGGGTTTTTTAGACGTGTTTTGACTTTTGCCGCCGGCGGTTGTTTTTTGCAACCATGCCAAAAGATAGCCTGAATAGAGGTTTTTCCAGTGAAGATGCTTCCAATCACATTCCAGCTAAGCGTTTCAAAGGCACAAATGTCCCAGCTAGAACACTCTCGGGTGAAGAGAGTCACACAGCTGCCAACCAACAAAATACCAGTCCTTCACCCAATCATATGACCAATCTGAAAAGTCATCCCTATGCAAATACTCCTTTTACTGGTGCAAATACTCCTTTTACTGGTCAAGTGGATTGCAATCCTTCAGCAAACTCTTCAACCACAATTCATGCATCTAGAGACCATTTGAACGTGGCTCGTCCAACTGCGAATGCACCAACCAGTCATTCGAAATCCAGTCTAACCAAAGATCACCATATCTCCCAAACAACTACCACTCGAGCCAACATTCCACACACAAACAGCACCTCAATGGGCAACACCCCTCTTGCAACATCTAGCAATACTTCTGAACCATCTCATGACAATACCACTGCGAATACCAAGACCCTCCCTTCAATAATCCACCCCAAGCGAGCCAAAAACAGTAGCACTTCCTTCCAAGTTGATGACGAGGGCGAGTACTCCCAGTTTCTCCAGAGCTTGGACAACAGCCAGCTCATCGGGCACATCAACCATCTCTCACAAGATCCCCCCGCATCAGTGTCAACCCCGAAAGCAACTGCACAGGCGCTGTTCGTATCTGAGTCGACAGATCCATTCAACGATGGCCTCGACGAGGACATGGCGAAGTTAGTGGATCAGCAGAGCGTCGTGAAAGATTCAGAAACAAATGACAACCCCACGGACTCACTCCACGTGGAGTCACCAGAGAGCGACTCTGACTCGGAGAATGAAGAATCTTTTGCCAAAGTTGGTGAGTTGCACGAGTTTGGTGACTACGGTACTTACTTCACCAACAAAGCACTCAAACAACAACAATCCGACCAGAGGTTTGTGAAGTGGGAGGAGAAACGTCGACAGGAAACTGGAAAATCCATCCTGCGGACCCCTATATTTGCTAATTGCATCATATTTGTCAATGGCTACACACAGCCGTCATTCAATGAAATTCACCGCTTGGTCATTTTGCACGGTGGGAAATTCCTCTCCTACTTACACAGCAAAGGTGCTGCTACGCATATTGTATGTGATCGCCTTACTCCACGAAAACGCATCCAATATAGAAATTACAGGGTGGTCAAGGCCAAGTGGATAGTAGATTGCGTGGAACAACAGAAACTTTTGGATTGGAAACAATATAGGCTCATTGAAGAAGTCGAATATGGCCAACAACATCTTGGGTTCCCGCCCAACGAGTCAGATTTGCAAGCCAGCAGCGCTATCCAGACAAAGCAACCACCTCAACAACAACGACAACAACAACGACAACAACAACGACAACAACAACGACAACAACAACGACAACAACAACGACAACAACAACGACAACAACAACGACAACAACAACGACAAACTAATCCCGTAGTCGAAACACTAGACGAAATTGAGTTGAAAGGTTTGGACACTGTGGAAGACGATTTGCTTCTAGAAGACAACTTAGAAGAAGAGGCCAACCAATCTCAATCCAAAATCGAATTCTTCGACAAACTCAACGAACTAAGAAATGAGAAGCAACAAGATAAATCGGCCGTGTTGGATGCTAAGCATCCTGAATTCCTCAAACACTTCTTCGCCAATTCCAGACTCCATCATTTGAGTACTTGGAAGAGCGACTTGCGATCCAACTTCTTGAGACAGATAACTGCAAAAACGCAAGCATCGGTGTCCAAAGTCTCCAAATCAGCACCAAGGGTGATTCTACATGTGGATTTCGACTGTTTCTTTGCAACAGCTTCATGCTTGAACCACCCAAAGCTAGACATAAACTCGGACCCCATTGCTGTCACGCATGGCGGTGCCACTTCTGATGTGGCCAGTTGCAACTATGTGGCAAGAAAAGCAGGCGTAGCTAATGGAATGTGGCTTTCCCGAGCATTGAAGAAATGTCCTACGTTGATAACTATCGATTATGACTTCGATGCCTACGAGAGGTATTCAAGCAGCTTCTACAACCATTTTATTTCTTCGGATAGATATGACCTGATATTCCCTGTGCTGATCGATGAGGCCTTACTTGACGCTACGTCTTACTGTGCTTCGCAATGCGAGAAGACGGGATCGGTTATTGAGTCGGTGGTAACAGATCTTATGTCGGAAATTCGGGAGTCCATCTATGGCCTCACCAATTGTTCGATCAGTATTGGTGCATCCAAAAACGTGCTATTAGCGAAGTTAGCTTTGAAAAAGGCCAAACCGAATGGTCAATTCTATCTTTCAGACGGTATTGAAATCTTCTTATCCGAAGTTCCTGTCAAGGATTTGCCCGGATTCGGGTATAGTACCAAGGAGAAACTAATCGAGGTCCTTGGATCGGAACACACTTCGCCTTGCATCAAAGACTTGCTTTCATTCACAGAGCCTCAATTAGTCAAGATTTTCGGACCTAAAACCGGCCAGAAGCTATACAACTACGCTAGAGGAAAGGACGATACAAGCATCGTCCTAGACTTGAATAACAGTGAATCGGTGTTAGGAAGGAAGTCTGTTTCAGTCGATGTCAACTTTGGTATCAGATTCGATACCGTTCCTCAGTTAGAAACATTTCTAATTGAAATGTCCAAGGAGCTCTATTCCCGTTTAGTCAAATTGGGTATTTGTGGTTCCGCCTTGAGTTTGAGGCTAGCCAAGCGGCATCCTGATGCTCCTATTGATCCACCGAAATACTTGGGTATGGGGCGTTGTGATTATTTCACCAAGTCATCCAAATTGGGAGTCCCCACGAATGATTGGGGAATCATCGGGTCCGAGCTAAAAGCAGTGTACCGAATGATGGCCATTCCTGTGAAAGAGCTTCGTGGTGTTGCCGTAACTATGACCAAGCTTCAAGATGTTGAGTCGATGAAGAAGAATAAGCAACAAGTTTTATCATTCAACAATTCGGGCGAAGAGAAAAAGGTGAAGAGACCGAAAATGGAGCCACCTTCCTTCTTGCAAGGGCCTATTGTGGAAGATCAATTCAACAATGATAAGATTGACTGGAATGTTTTCAATGAGCTCCCGGAGGATGTTAAACGAGAGCTTAAGAGGGAATTAATGAGACGTGGAATGGAACATTCGCCAACGAAAGCGTCCAGGTCTCCTTCAAGACCAGGGTCTTCTCTGAGACTGAATGGCAAAGTCTTCTTACAGCAATTGTTACCATCCCAAGCCAACAGTACCGTCAAGTATGCCAGGATTCTTGAATCACCGACTAAAAAGAGCCGTCCTTACAAGTCTGTTCTGCCTGTCAAGCGAGAAAGCTCGTCGCCCACCAAGTATGTTTCTGATTACTCCACTTCGTATGACGACTCGGTCTTGAAAGATTTGCCCTCCTCCATCAAACAGGAAGTATTGAAAGACCTACAGTACAAGCGAAAGGTCCGAAAACTCAATATCCAGCCGCTAAGAGAGAAGTTCGACAAGAAAATGGAAGCAACAGCTGACAGACAAGTTACGAAAGAATGGCTCGACAAGCAAATACGGCTAATTGAACCACCAAAGTTTCTCAATTCCGAAATACCCTACAGCGAGCTCATCGGACAAGTCAAAGGGTGGATATCGATGACCTTCAAGCAGCAGGGACCCCATGTGGATGACATCAAAGTGCTAGAGACATACTTGGAGGAGCTCTTGTTGCAAAGAAACCTCAACAGATGCGTGAATATATTGAGAGTTATCAAGACGGAGTTGGACATAAGCACGAGGGTCTTGGCAATGACTTCCATCACGGATGAAGAAAGGGCGTTTCGAACAAAGTGCATCGACGATTGGAAATCTCATTTGGACGGAACTCTCACCAGAGCACTTTTTGATTACTGCAAAAAAAATCAGACAAGTGTTGAAATTTGACGCGATTTAATTGAGTTTTTCATTGCACTTTACACGAATGACAGGCAATGTTTGGCTCACCTATTCGGACGAGTTAGCTAGAGTGTGTGACTTGCTACCACATAATGAAGGGCGCCAAAGCTTGGTGACGTCTTTGATCAAAGCTTATGGGTTAGATGAAAGGTGCCAGATTATCAGGGTCAATAAAGCGAAGAGACGCGATCTCGAAAAATTCCACAGTAAAGACTTTTTGGACGTGCTTCTAAGGCGAAGACCCTGGTTGGATAACAGCAACAAGGGATATTTCGAGAAGACGGGTTTGACTGCTCAAGCTATGAATAAGAGGAACTATAAGAATGAAAATGATAGTGAGTGTGGGAATAATGATGATAGTGAGTGTAAGAGTGAAGGTGAGAGTGAGAGTGAGAGTGAAAGTGAGAATGATAGTGAGAATGATGATGATGAGATTGAGAAGGATGACGACTCAGAACTCGCCCGCTTCGGATTAAAGTACGACTGTTACCCTTTCCCGCTCATGAACACTTACTGCTTCTGGGTGGCCGGGAGCAGCATTCTGACGGCCCAAACAGCCATCAAGGAAGAAAAAGGCGTGTTCATCAACTGGTATGGAGGAAGACACCACTGCCACAAGAGCAAGGCTGCCGGATTCTGCTACGTCAACGATATTGTGCTAGCCATCAATACCTTGAGGTTGAAATACAAGAGAGTGTTCTATTTAGACGTGGATTTGCACCATGGCGACGGGGTGGAGTCGGCATTTGAACATCTGAGAAACGTTATGACTTGTTCCATCCATAGACAAGATTTGGGATTCTATCCAGGCACTGGATGTTTGGAAGATAACGGTCAGTACAAAGCGAACATACCTACACGAAAAGGATTCAGCGATGAGAGTCTACGAAAAGTCGTTGGTGGAATGGTGATTCCTTTGATAACTAAATACAATGCTGAGGCTATAGTGGTACAATGTGGCACGGACGGTCTTGCAACAGACAGTCACAAGGAGTGGAATCTAACAATTCGAGGGATGGCAAATGCTGTGAGGTCGATTCTTCAACAGTTCCATCATCTTCCCATCATTCTATTAGGAGGTGGTGGCTACAACCACACAGAAACCGCAAAGTGCTGGGCCTACTTGACGGCTGCTGCCTTGGAAGTTGACATAGGAGACGAAAGCCACATTCCTGAGCATCCTTTGTTGGACGCGTACGCCGACGACGGGTATCGGTTTTGGACGGACGACAACTCGTCTCCAAAACCCAGGAAGGATTATAATGATGATGAATATTTGGAAGGGGTGAAACTGCACCTTCCCATGTAAATAGATTTAATGATTCAATAGTATAAGAACGACTTAAATTTCGCAAAATTAATCAGTGTGATCTAGTAAACAAGTTTCACACCACAATATCCCATTGGCCTGTCCACTTAGCGATTGTTTCGTTCAAGTGTCGTATTCGAACAATTTGCCCAATTTTGCATCCCAGTTTTCGTTCCATCTGATTTTGGATTCAGCCATGGCACCTTTCTTGAGCTTGTTCAATAGTTGTGGCTTGGAAACAGCCTCGCTAAGAAGTCTATAAATTTCATCCAGCTCTGATGCCTTCTCCGAGGTAATAAGACCATTGATGCCATCCTTGACGAGTTCACCAATGGCAGGGAAGTTCAATGTTATCACAGGTACACCAACGCCAAAGAAATCAACTATTTTCATGGGCAAGTCAATACCACTACTGGACGTGTGTAAGGAAACACCAATGTCGGCAAGAGATAGGATGAGTGGATAATCCTCTGATGATAACCAAGCAGATTTAACAATGACTTTGTCTGAGAAAGCCAACTGCTTCACCTTCTCCAAGAACTCATTCTTCATTGGTCCCTTTCCAGTGATTATAACCATCAATGGAGGAAGATTGGGATGCGATTCATACTTCTTGAGTGCGTCCAATAGGATATTGAAGTCTTCGTCGGGCGTGAAAGATGTAGAGCTGACTAAAATCTTGTATTCTTGTATGTTCTTCACGTCATCGAATACGCTGTGGTTTTTCAAAATATCCAACTTAGCTTCTTCCGACTGGTCAAAGGGCGAGAATTGTTCAGCAGGTCTATCATGGAGCGTGACGATTCTATTCAGTGTAAAGCCAAAGTCTAGCACTAGAAACTCCTTCATTTTTTTGGTGACGGTTATGTTGATGTTGGCCATTTTTCCAAGAAGGCGTTCATAAAACTTCAAGAACTTGACCAAAGGATGCTTGTCGTTCTTGTAGCGCAAATTCAAGATGCTATAGTTCAAGTTGTGCCAGTCAATCACAAGCAGCGAGTTTCTGCTGAAGCATTTGATGAATACAATGGCAATGGCAAGAATTGGAAGCGAAGGAGGATTTTGTATCATGATGTAATCGCTTCCTCTGAATTCGAAGAGAAGGGCAAAGAGCTGTTGGACTTGGGCCAATACTTTGAGCAATGCAAATACCAAGAACGGAAGGTTCCATTTGTTCTTGACCACCTTTATTGGGTAGATTTCTATGTTGATATCGTCCACAATGTCTAACGGAGGTTCGCTTTCTAGGTATCCACACAAGTTAACGTAATAATCTAACTTTGAAAAGGAACGGGCGTGGTAGGACATTCTAGGAGAGTGGCCCAAATCTCCTAGGACAAAGATGGACACTGTCTTTCTCTTACCTGAAATTGTTCTCTTGGTGGTGAAAAATGGGAGAATAAAGTAGGCAGTTATGGGGAGACAGAGGTAGAAGCCAATGAGCCACCAGAGCCAAGGACCCGAGTAGCGCCACACGTGGTCAAAGCCTTTGTACTTGATGAATTCGACCATGAGTGAAGTGATGGAGGTAAAGTTGGAGTGGTTTTTGATAGCAATGAAGGGTCAATTGATCAAAGATGAATTGTATTGATGCAAAAATGAACGTTTAGTTGGACTGGAGGTTCTAATTGAATGTCAATTGGATAGAACAAGGTGATTCGTGGACTGGTGCAGATATTCAGTGATTGGACCGGTACAGATATTCAGTGATTCAAGAACTGGCACAATATTCAGTGATTTCCAGAACTGGTACAATATTCAGTGATTCTAAGTCCCTGGAGTTAAGCACTCGGTTTTGCAGATTCCAATGCAAATACTGAACAAATGTGTAAGAAGCCAACTGAGTATTTCTATTGCCACGTACTAATTAGACGGAAATCAGAACAATTGAACAATTCGGTATACTGGAGTAAATGATCTTTCGATGGAAGAAGCACAAAGCGTGATCGGATAATGCAGCCCCTGAGAGATTGAGCAAAACAGAACCAATTGTTGATAGCAGTTTCAATCCAACAAAAAGAAGTGCTTTCAAATCAAAACACTTTATAGCTTTTTATACAAAAGTTGTAGTTTTTGATAGACGCCAGATTGAAAAAAAATAAAATAACGACAACTGCAGGACTCGAACCTGCGCGGGCAAAGCCCAAAAGATTTCAAGTCTTTCTCCTTAACCGCTCGGACAAGTTGCCATATTCTGCATTCAGAGCAGCGCGCACACATATAGTCTGTTTTTATAGTGTGTTGTAATTTCAGCAACAGCAACGGCAGCAACACCGAGATTCACCACTATCAGGGCTTGACAGTCTATTTCAAGCCCAATGGTTTATCGATTTGTCCGTTTCAAGCCAGTTCCAAACACTTTTTGGTGTGTTTCACTGGTGTTTTCTCCCACCCATTTCTGGCATCAACTGAAAAATCGAGAAAAAAAAATCATTAACCAACTACTCTGTAATGATCAGACCAGCCAGAATTAACGCTATCGCGGCGCTCCGCCCACAACAGCTCGTGCGGACATGGTACGGTGCCCGAGGCTACGCCAGCGACCCCAAGCCCAAAAAAACCAGGACTTTGGCCGACATTTCCCAGGTGCCTATTAAGAACATTGGAGTGGTTGCTGATTTTTACATCCCACCCAAATTCTTGTCCTCTCCAGTGGGCCTGTGGCACCGCTTGTTGATGAGAAGACTCGGTGTGTTTGTCATCAACACTTACAGCATCATCAAGTACAAAAGAGAGACGGGATTGACGTTGAAATTCAACGATTGGAAGGAATTGGCTATGGAGAAATTCGTGCACACCAACAAGATCTTTGCCGCTGCCTGTAACAAGCCAACAGCTCAGAGGGGCCCATACTTGAAGCAGCAGCTTGAAGAGGTCGCTGGTGTGCCAGTGGTGAACAGTTTGGCCGCCAGAGCTGCAAGTTTCCCTGCTGGATCCAAGATCAACTGGGAATTGGTTTCTGTTGAGTCGAATCCGAAAATTGTGCTGTTTTCGTCATTGCCTGACGCTAATGACATCACTGCTTATGTCCAGTTCATCATGAAGGTCACCACCAAACAGAAATTGACTTTGGCCTCGGGAAAAGACGAGAATATCACTGAAAGAGTCGTTACCGACAATTTGGTGTACACTTTGAATCCATTCAGTAACGAACTCGTCTTAGTTGGAACTTTGTTTGAGTCAAACCACGTCAGAGGTATCCAACCGGAAATCAACTTCAATAACGCTCAAATTATGACTGCCTACCAGAATAATGTTGCTGATATCTACAGAGCACCACCAAAGGCGGAAAAATCGTCTGGTGAAAACTAATTCGAATCTTTGTAAATAGCCCTTGTAAAAACATGTACGTCTTGTATTTATCATTGAATTGATCGTGTAATTGTATTTGCGACGTATGGTGAACTGTCTACGTCTTTTATTCGTTGTTGAATTAAAATCATATAAATCGTCCATATAATTGATCGTGGATCATATAAATCGTCCATATAATTGATCATGGATCATATACTGAACCAAATCCATAGTAATATCTTGAAATGAAACATTGAATCCATCGTATCGAATCCCAAACCGTCCGTTTTGTCTACCAGTAGTTTTTTATAATTTAAAGTTATAGTTTTAGCTTTAATTTGTCAATTGTCCTTGGTCAAACTTTTACTCTCTATTCCATTAAAAACACGTCTTCGGGGACTTGAACATGGCCCTGCGGTGTTTCACGTTGCTCTTCAACTGTCTCCTCACTGATGTTGGCATCTTTCAAACCTTTCTTCTCGTCAGAGATCAATGAAGGTCTCAGCAACAATGTTCCCGATTGAGATCTGGAATCCCGTCTTTGAAGCTCTTGTGGAGTGAGAATCAAGTCTCCCAATGATCCTGGCACGTAGTCCTCCTCGAAGAATCCATTTTCCTCGTCGTCTTCATCGTCCACTATTGCCGAATCACCAGGAGCGTTATTATAATGGTACGAAGAGAATATAGAGAAACCACCAGGCATATGGAAGCTTGACTGAGGCGTAGGAGAGAAATTGAAAGCAATCTGTTGGGCATTGGAAGGGGATCCGTTTGTGAGAGTGGTTGGAGAGGTATTGGATGAATAAGATCTCACAAATCCCGCTTGTTGGGTACCAATGTTGTTTGTTCCAATGCTGGTATTGGCAAATGCTTGATTCTGACCAAAAGAGTTTGATCTGTTCAGAAAAACCAGGCCTCCGTTGAAAGAAGAGCCTGGAGTATCGTAGCCTGGGCTTTTGACAAACCCAGATACCTGGGCATTGCTGGGTGGAGACATGAGGCTGTTTTTCCTGGGAACACTGGCAATCAGAGTGGCGAATTGAGTCGATGTTATATCAATTGGTTGGGTCAGCTGGTTAGCGTGGAATCCATTATTCTTAGCACCTTGGTTTGAAGACCTTCTGTTGTGGAAATTGAGTGTGTAACCGTCATTGTGATTCAGGAAACTCTTTGAATTGACTCGAGTTCCATCGGGCAAGAAATGTGCCAAAGCACACTTGAGTCCAAACTTACAATTGCCCTTCTGGAAGTATTTGCAAGGAAGTTTATCGGCGGCCAAAGTTCCCTCCAAATTGTGGCTAAATGGACAAGAGTTGCCGGCTTGACAGGCTCCCTGGCGGTGAAATTTGCAAGGAACATGAGACAAAGCCTTGTTGGTGTTCGAGTTTGTTCCTGGGCCATTAGAAACATTCACCGTTCCCGGAGGACCAGTGTTAGGTGGGAGCTGAGATAAGTTCAAGCTCATTTTTCGATTGTGTTTAGATTTGTCCACTTTCTGGTCGAAATAAGCAGACGAAGGGACTGGAGAAATTGGCAGAACTGAGAGGGAGAGATTCTTGTCTGGAGCAAGCGTTTCGTTCATTTGAAAAAGTTACAAATTTCGGGGAATCTGGTTGTAAAACTAACAAAATTGCCGCCAGAAGTATATATTTTTGAGTACTGAAGCGGTAATTGCCGTTTTCTTGGACTTGAAAGCTTGAAAAAGATAAACCACTTTAAAATAAGAGTTATAGGTTGTTTTATAGATAACAAATCAATGTTTTGGCTAAGTTAGAATGACTAATATGGGATAATCCCTTATCTTGACTCTTATCTTTTTTCCTGATTTTGACTGTTTTTTGTATCAAAAAAACAGTAAGATTATGTCATCACAATTGGCAATTTTACTGTGGTTCAAATAGGAAATAAAAACCTGTTAAAATTCAGGAATTATCTAATTCTACTTCAACTTACACGACACCACAGTAAATTACCTGTAATGTTAATACTTTCCATTAGAGAGTGGTGTGGTTTGTAATTTCCAGTGTCAAACATGTCTGAATTGATTGTTTGATATTTGTAATTGTAAACCTCCTGTTAACAGAGGTATATGAGCATTTGGTTGCCCTCAACTATGCCACAATACCCTATCGCCGAATTAGCAGTCTGAAAAGTGTGTGACATTGATAGTAGCTAAGTAAGGCTTTAGTGGTGGCTTTCGGTTGCAAGTTGGAGTTGTGGTGGGGAAAATTTCACTTTCTTCACTGTGGTTATCTTGTGACATTCGATCCTGGTATGACAGGTTATTTCAACCTGTCAATCCCGTATATACTTGCATGAAATTTTATCCCTTCACCTTCGTTAATGGGATATTGGATATCTGGATTGTCAAATTTGGCCGTCCAGTGTGATATCAGTCGAAAAACACCTAAACCCTTGATAAGCTAGCTTCTGATTGATGAAATTAATCTCTCATAGGTAAATTCTCCCTCTTATATTTTGACTTGGCGTTGTATATCGGAATATACTGCATCACAATAAATTTGGATGAGTTTTTGTTGCAAAATTGCGAAATTAAAAATTGTTGCAGTTTTTCACAACCAAGAAAGGAATGATTTCAGAAACAGTCTTCAATGTGGAGTGTGCCTCTGCCTTGAAGTGTATCAATAGGAAGTAACTCAAAAGCTGAACAGATATTTCTTTCAATTAGTATGGGTCTTATAAATGAAGGTGCGGCAGAACCTCGATATGTCTTTATTCAGTATAAGTCTATGAGTAACTGTCATAAAAAAGTTGCCTAAAAGGTATCGTTCAAGCCCGAATGACTGTTACTATATGAGGGTTTATCCGTGGAAAATTTGTCCATAAGCACATATTCCTCGAAGTATATTTGTTCACGATTCAATAGTTGTCAATTTACATGACTTTATTACCAACGTAGTCCTTGCTAACCATTCGTAATAAATGTTCGTATTCGGCTTAAACAGCACTACAACGAAAAACTTTCACTAAAAATATTAAAATTAACAATATAAACCATACTAACGACGATCAGTAGATCCAATACCACGCTTACCAGAGAACAAATGTTTTGGTAATGCAGCAGTTGAATGTCTGTCGGCTTCACCTTGTCTTGCTTGTCTGTTTCTTTCTCTTCTTTGTAATTTGAGCATTCTGTCAGCTTGAGTTCTCACAGAACCATCAGCAATACCATCGTTAAGACGATTAGGTTGGTTGAGAGGAGCATTCTTCTTCTTGATCTTAGAAGTATGGACACCTTGGTTTCTCTTCAAGATATCGACACCTGATAAGTCCTTCTTGGCGGTTGGGGTCTTACCAATCTTATTTCTCATAGCATCAACTTCGTAACCAATATTGTACATGTGTTCTTCCATTTCTCCGTAAGTTCTCTTAACTTGATCTCTAGGCATAACAGCTCTATTTTTCAAATGCTTTCTCACTCTACCTTCTTCAATCATGGTCTTTTGCTTGTTACGAATCCATTGAGCTTTATCCTTGATGTCTTCAATCTCTTCATCTTCGATATCAGAATCCAGATCGTAAAATCCTTCTTGTTCTAACCTTTCTTCTTCTTCCTCCAATGCTTGCAATTTAGCGGCGATGTCTTCATCTAAGAAGTCATAAACATTCTTACCTTCCAAAACTTCTGGCATAACGTCATTCTTCCATTCTTCATCCTCCAAGAGATATTTATCTTTTAAGTTGATATTGAAGACACCAGCACCTCCATTGTCGGCTTCGATATCTCTTGCTAATTGACGTCTTTCTGGATCTTCTGGATCGTATTTCTTCAATGAAGAAATCTCTTCTGGAATATGAGCAGGACGAGCAACGTCATCACGGCTTTGCGGACGAGCAACGTGAATTTTATTAAGAACGTTATTAACTCTGGCAGTACCTTTCAATTTTTGTTCAATTCTTGCAGTTAAGAGTTTTTCACAGGCCTTGTTACGAACTTGCATCACGTTATCTTCTTCATGACATGAGGCGGTCATTATTTCAACACCAGGAACAGTAGAGATGGTATTAAGAAGGTCTTGCTTTTCTTGAGGTAAATCTTCAGCTCTGATGATATCAGTTTTATTCATGACAACCATAACACTCTTGTTAGCGAACAATGGTTTGATAGAGTGGAATAATTTAACTTGGGCTTCAATCGAGAAACCACACTGTTCAGATAAATCCATAAAATATAAGACACAAGAACGTAAATGGGCAATAGCGTAAATCGATTGCATTTCGATATTGTTCATTTCTTCAGTTGGCCTATCTAAGATACCCGGGGTATCGATAGCTTGAAATCTTAAATATTTATAATCAAAATGACCAACATAAAGAGATTTGGTGGTGAAAGCATAAGGTTGAACATCAACATCAGCTTTTGTTATACAACGTAAGAATGATGACTTACCAACATTTGGGTAACCACAGATCAATAAAGTTCTAGTGTTTGGATCAATACTTGGTAAACGGCCCAAGTGTTGTCTGACTTGTTCGAGATAAACGAAAGGATCCTTTAATTTCTTGGTAATGGTAGCCATACGACCCAAAGCAGCTCTTTTCAATTGCTTACATTGATATAAGGATTGACCAAACTTAAGCAATCTGTTGTAATCTCTGGCAACCTGTTCAATTAAAGTCTTTGCTCTGGAAACTGCTGCTAATGAAACTTTATAATGATTCTTTTCATATAAAGTATCCATCAAATCTCTGTGGAAAGGATGGACATCGTTGATATTGGGGAAACCGGTTAAAAGATCGTTGAATTTTTCAGTGAATCCTTCAGCGGTGAACTTAACTTTTCTCATGTAGAATGCCCTGATACGACTAATCTTGAAACCTGGACGAATCACAGTTGGTGTCTTTCTTTGAGTACGGTTAAGAATAATGTCCAACATATCGTTGGACGTTGGAACACTTGGAATATCTTTCCACGAAAGTTGCATGGTTGATATATATGCTAAGTTATGCTAAGTAAGAAGATTCTTATCAACTAGAATATCTAGAAAAGAGTAGTAAAATTAAGAAAATCATTTTTTTTTGCGATGGAGCTCATCTAATTTTTTTTCCGTGCGGCTCATCCAGTTTCCTGATTGGGGATGACTTCACAGATTTGCCTGGGTTTACGGGTTGTTCACTGATGGCATCTATTAATAAGTATGTATATAATGAATATAAATATACCAGAGGTAAGCTATTCATTGTAGTGGTAGACCAAGTAGTTTGGCAAGCCGAACACTTCATAGCCTAGTCTTTTGGCCATTTTAGCGAAACCTTCTGTCTCGATCAAATGGTAGAAAGGGAATGACGGGAACATGGCACCGTCTCTGTGAACGTCGGCCTTAACCATCACAGCACCACCTCCAACACCGTCCAATGCCATTTCAGTGTTGGCGTCACCGTTGGCGTCGTAGTAATGGGCCATAAGAGGTCTGTAGGTGGCCATTTCTGCGTAACCTTCCACGACGATTTCGTCGTCTCCCAAACCTGCAGCAAGCTTCAATCCTTCTTCTGATTCCACCCAGTTGTTGAAATCATAAGGTCTGATTGATTCTTGCTTGGTCTTGTCGTCAGTGTACCTTTGGTAAACATTGGCAGATATCACAGGTTTATTATGGCTGATTAAATCTTGTAAAAGGGTGGCAGGGGTTTCGACAATGTCGGCATCCAACCACAAGATCCATGAAGTTGAAGGGGAAATGGTGGTGAAAACCAATGAATTTCTTGCCAAGGCCATCATGGATCTTCTTTCCTTCTGGACACTTAAAGCGTGGCGGTCTTTTTCATTTTGAGAACGTAATGAGTCGGAATCTTGTCTTAAAATGGTGATCTTCTTGAACTTACCAGCTCCTCCTTGAGTTTGTTTGACTGCTGACTCAAGGGCTTTCAAAGCTTGGTCACCGTCGCTGGTTCTCGGTAAGATGAATCCCAAAGAAATTAAACTGTGATCGTAAGTCAATTTATTTAAATTGCTCCAGTATTCCGGTAAAAATTTGGACATTGGAGTTAAAATCAAAAGTTCTTCCTTATTTGCCAAAGCATCTGCTGAAGTAGTCAATTGGTTCAAGTCATAATGGCTTATATGATTCTTTGGTAAATTTTTTAAAATGACTGGATCTTTCCCCTTTGAGAACCATCCATTGTTCTTTTTGGTGTAGCTGTACTTTTGTTTCAGTGCTGAGCCCAGTTTGGTGTTCGATGTTGAAAAAAAGAAGAAGTAAATGATCAAAATGAGTGAAATTGGAGCGACAAGTGTCAATGGTTTTCTCCGTATTTGACGGATAATCTGGCCTTTCGTGTAACCCATACTCAAATATTATGACTAGAAAATGCTGTTATGTGGTTAACGGGTTACTGCTTCTGTTAGAGCCTCCAGATCAATAAAGGCCAAAAATAGTTGTTGATGTGACGTTTGTAGTTTTATTTTTCTTTCAAATTTGAGCTTGATACGTGTCGTGCACGTGCCAGGAATCTCATTTTCAATTTTCAATTTCCAAATTTCGAAATTTGACTTGATTTTTATTGACTTTGCCGGTTACGAACGCGCACACTCCAAAAACATATACCGATTTAACTTTTACAAGAATTAATTAGAGAATTCATTATACTAAACAAACAAAGATAACTAAGATTGAGTAGATTATTTGAAGACCTTACCGTCGGCGATTTCCTTCTTTTCACCGTTGACTTCAATTGGGTGGTCCCAAGCCAACAAGTTTTCGAAGTAAGCCTTGTCTTCAGCGTTAGATGGGTCCAACTTGGTGTAGTTGTAAGAGTCCCAATCTGGGGCAACATCGAAACCTGGTTCGAATTTGTCACCTCTGACAACGAAAACACCGGTGATACCGTTGTTGTTGTTTTCACCGTAAACAACCATGGAACCGAACATGTATTTGGTAGAAGCAGACAATCTGTTGAAGAAACCACCAATCAAGTTGTTAGACATGAAGGTCAAGGTCAATTCGTCATTGTATTTGTAGTCAACCTTCCAGAGAGACCATTCAGAGGCGTTGTAGAAAGTGTCCCAGAAGTATGGAATAGCAACTTCTCTGGTTTCTTCGTTAGAGTATTTTCTCTTCCATTCATCAATTGGGAGAGTTGACTTACCCAACAATTCCAATGGGTGTTTTGGTTTTGGAGCTTGTTGAGCTGGTTCGGATGGAGCAGCAGCGGCGGCAGCTGGAGCAGCTTCCTTTTCCTTCTTTGGAGCGGCTTGCTTCTTTTCCTTCTTTGGAGGAACGTATTCGATTGGCTTTTCAATGAATTTGAAGTCACCCAAGGATTCCTTCAAGACGGCGTGTTCAGTAACGGTCTTGAACCATCTGGTGATAGATGGGTACTTCTTTCTCCATTCCTTACCGAACAAGTTTTCGAAACCTCTGAAGAACAAAGTAGCGTTGAGCAAATCAGCGAAAGAAGCTCTTTCACCAACTAAGTAAGTATAGTTGGCCAATCTTTCTTCGTAGACAGAAGCGACCTTTTCGATGGTGGCCAAAGCTTCGTCAACGTTCTTCTTGTTGTATGGAAGAGCACCAGACAATGGCTTGAAAGCGGCGGCAATGTTTGGTAAGAGTTCAGAGTTACCGAAAGAAGACCATCTCAAAATTTCAGCGTATTCTCTAGAGTTCTTACCCAACAATTTGTGGTTGTCAGTCAAACTTAAGACTAGATATGTTAGTAATTGTTTTTAAACAAATTTAAACTCGGATCATCTTGGTTTGTTTCAGATTAAGAAATCTCGACATAATCTATTAAGACAGGGATAACTGTATAATATTGAAAAATTCTCTCATCATTGAAACCAAAGAAGGATATTAGTTGTAATTGATACATACAGTAAATAGAGATAGCAATGACTTCAGTCAATTTCAAACCCTTTGGGCCAATGAAGGCTGGGATTTTTTTCAATGGGAAAGATTTGATGTAAGTTTCATCTTCCTTACCACTGACATTGATGTCCAATTTGAAGTGCTTGATAAGAGCCTTTGGGAGGACACCACGAGCTTGCTGGTTGGCGAATAAAGTTCCTTGAGACATGATTTCTTGAAGAATTCAGTTGATTAAATATGTATCTTTTTTATTAGCAAAAATTTTCCAGGGTAATGGATTCGCGGGTCGTGTGCGTTCCCGGTGAAGATCTAAAGTAGGGCCGGGTAACTTTAAAACGTGTGAGGATTGTCAACCTGTAAACATTGGAGTCGCAACATGTAGTTTTCAGACCATACAAAGTTAGGGCACAGTGACTCCACTAGGAATTTTATCATCAACCAGAGCTATGCGAGCCATGTCCTGATTTTTCGAGGAAGACAAACATTGAGCCATACGAGTCATGCGGAAGTCCGCTTGTAAAAGCACTGATACGTTTTCTCGGCCATTTCCTAGCCCAATGCAAGCGTTGTCTGAACAATTAGCTTTTTGCGACCATCCAAATTCGGACCTTGGAACACAACCGTCGATGCCGTGACAATTTGCAGATAAAACTGCTCATGTGTTAATATCATGCTCCAGCTCCGTTACATATGCATGGTCTAAGAACGTTTGTCGGTAAGCAGGCATAAGGTTTATGCAATAGTTGAAGCTCGGGCCGAGGTAACAATAGGTGGTTACTGACTTTGGAACTAACAAAACAAATCCACAAAATCATTGCAGCGTTGCACAGCCAGCATTTAAACTATCGTATCTGCGAAAGTTGGCTGTGCTGGATTGAACCTCGACAATTTCCGAATGAATCTCACATTGATCGGTCCACGGATCCTGCTGAGTTTAGGTAACGGGATACACTCGAATAGCGTTTATCCGAGCTTTTGCCAAAGGATCACCTTGAAATTCACGGTTATTTTTTATGCGAAGCCCTCGAGCATCGGCATCGAACCCGGATCGCTCAAAAAATATCATGCATATATTGAAGTAAAGGTGAACTTCGAACAATAGTGAATGAAAAAGGAGGTGTAGTGGACTCATGCAAAACTCAACCGAAACCGTTGGAAATCGCAAAAACACTTCTGGCTGCGTCTCAAATGAGATTTGGATTCAAGTGGATTTTTCTCAGATCAGTGCCGTACGTAAAATGGGTGCCCTGAGCAACAATTTGTTCCCTCAAACATGTAGCAAACTGACAACTACAAAGAACTGAATTATTATGAAATTAATCTATGCAAAGTGAGTAAAGGTTGTGTCTGAAATTTATTCTGAAAATAATCATTAGTAAATATACTCGCCTAATCACCGAAAGTCCAGGAAAAACAAGAAGTCCACTGGTTTTTCAAGTTATTTTCAATCGCTGAACTTCCAATAATGGAGAAAATTTGAGATATTCTATCATTTGAGTCGGATTGAATTTGATGACTGTCGTTATTGATTAGCTTTCTGATGGATTCTCGAAGCAAGTTTTGGGCAATGTACTTATCATTTGACAATATGCTTCTTTTTTGGGGTAATCCATCGCTAACTAGATCAATCAGTGGTTGCAGAAGAATGTAATTATAGTCGATTTGAAATCCTTGAAATTGTGGATTTTGATTAATACAGTCTAGCTTAATCAAGTACCAAATCATTTCCCTTAACTTTAAGCTCTCTGACTTATAAAATTTGTCATTATCTGAAGATTGAGTGAAGTCACAGTCTTGATATGAATTATTCAAGTTTGATATCTCAAAAGGGTTCAAGTCTTCGAATATGTTTAACTTTTTATTCGAAATATTAGTGGGAGAATTGAATTCGTATGAAATATTTTCATTGATATCTTGATAATTCCAAGATTCGTTAATGTCATTTTTGGTGATGAGTTTTTTGATAAAGAATTTGAGTATAGTTACCGAATGGATGCAGCTTATTAAAATAGTTGAGCTGAATGATTTAGAGCTCAATTTCATCATCATCTTATTAAATATTTTGATTTGATTATTCAATATGATTGAGACGGTTTCATCAGATATATGATTTCTCAGAAGCTTTATTAGGAAATGTAGTAAAATCAAAACTAGACTCACTAGTAATCTCTCAAAGCTATGAAAGTTCTCATCGTTCAACTCAAGTTCTTTTAAGCTATTCCATTCATCTAATTGTTGGTTCAATATAGGGATTAAATCATTGTCTAGGTTACTGTAGTGACAGCTTAGAAGGCAGTTAATAAGATACTTGTAATGACTTGGATCTTCTTTACCTTCATTTTTCATTAATTCTGTCATTTTCAAAATGTAGTTCGGTATAATCAGTCGCCACACCGATAATTCGTTAAATAGATCTAGAATCCAGTAATACTTTTGATATTGAACCAAATTTATAAATTGGTGGATATCAATGTTATGTTTGTTTGTTTCTGGAGCCAATTTATCTTGATTGGGTTCCGCTGACATATCCGCCAAACCTGAATTGGCTTGATTTGACAATAAATAATTGGTTATATCGAAATTCTCTAAAATTAGGTTATCATCAATCGCCCCCAAAGACCCTGCCCATTCGTACGTTTCTGGGTGTGTGTTAGTCTTTTGGGCCAAGTTGACATTCAGGCTGGAGCTAGAAGTAAGTGAGGAGAGTGATGCACATATATCTTGCTGACATTGGTAGTCGGCTTCTCTTAGATCTTCCGGTTTATGTAAATGAATATATGGCTCGTATGACTGTCTTCCATCCTGATACAAGCTTGCAATTGCAATGCTTTGATCGAGTAATTTGAATGGGCTTGAATTGATGTCAACTTCCGGGGTTTCGTTATCCTTCTCTTCTTTTGGATTGTAGATAGTATATTGCGTGAAATTGAGCCTTATTCCTCTGTAACATTTCCTCTTCAGTTTTATGCAATTTTTACAGACCGGTTGTTGTTCATCACATTTGACATGACGGTCTCGACATGTGAGACAACCTGATCTTGTTCTGCTTCTCTTGATTGAAGGATTCAACCGCTTTTTAGCCATTTTGTATGCACAGTCTAAAACGAAGGTTGGATTTTATTTTTTTCTTGATTTCTCACCTTGTTATGTTATTCATAGAAGGTGGTGATTAATCAGAATGTAGAACAGAAAACGAAAGATGAAAGATGGGGTACGGTTATGTGGTGAAGGGTTTTAGTCGCAGGAAGGGGATTTGTTTGTGAGCTAATGCTGGATCAGGTTCGGAATTTGATTTTTAGGATAAGTGGCTAGAGTTTGAATGGATTTGACACAAGGATGGATGTTCGATCTGATTGGATTCCTACTGGTTCGGATAAGATTCGATATCAAAGATTTGGTAAGAAATTTAGATGATAAATGCTGGGAATAGATTCTTTTACTTGTCTAAACAGTGTGGACTTGATATATTCAATAAAAATGATCAAAATCAAAGGCGAACTTTACTGTAAATTTATGCTTGATTGAAACCTGGTTGAAGAAAACTTGGGAATATGTAACTATTAATAATATGTGGCCATTTTTATAGTTAACAAAATAAAAAAAAAAATTAATAATATCGAAATCAAAATTAGGAAACCAAACGGTTTTTTAGATGTATATATATGTATAGCGCTCATTGCTCAGTTCCGAAGTACTCAGAAAAGCTGAAAGAGTGCCATTTCTGCATTAGGTAGAGAGATGCGTCAACAAATAATAGTCCTATTATTATAAAAGAATCAACCTACAGGTTCAGCGTGCAATTATATGTGCATCAAGACAGTTAGCGTACATATAAAGTCTCGATTTGGAAATTTCATTCTACTTGATAATTTAATTCAGCTCCCCTATAAAAAATAAAACGGGATCAGGGTTATTAATGTAAATTTGCATTCAATCATGTTAACACATATATCCAAGAATTCTGATGAAAGCAGTATCGATGGATGGGCACCTTTCACTCACTGATTATTGCAATGCTTCATATGTATAATGCGGGGGGAGGGGGGGTTCATAATTAGGTTCTGCCTGCAAGTAACTATGAAATATCGAACTCAATACTTCAAAAAATAAATATTCATTCTTCATTTTTTTTTTTTGAAATTTTTAAAACGGTAATCCAAATTGTTTATTTTTTAAGTACACAAAAATAGTTTTGTTTCCTTGAAAATAATAATTGTCGTACCTTGTTTTATGCTGTTAAAAACCATAAACAATAATTCGTCGACATCACGATGACTTACCATCACTACTCCTTTCATGCTTAGTGATGCCTTTTCAATTATAGGTAAAGGTGGGTTCGAACGGGTTTATGACTCTCAATTTTTATTTATTATGTATCGGTGTTACGCGTATGCATGGTTATATCAGAATTTAAATAAATTTGACAATCTCTACCTGTATTGTCAGCGTTTTATTTATTTGCATGTTGTTGCATGTACGGGAATTGAAAAGATTATTTATAAATCGTGACATAACCAATGCTATTGACTATCTAAGAAAATCAAACAAAACGTTCTAATTTGTATCCTTTGTCATACAAGTTGAATAAATAAAATTCATTCACTTGCACCAAATTTAATTAAAACACCCAACTTTGTAAAAGTTCATGTAAGATTCTTTGTTAAATGTATCAAACAATAATTTTCATTCAAGAGATAGCCTCGATTCACAAGATTTCGATATTTTTTGACTTGAACTAAAATTTGAAAGTTGTGACAAGTTTAAGAGAGTATACTAAGCTAACTTTTAAGTTCAGCATTAGTTAAAATTGAGAAGTATTGCCCTAGTCTTTCTAGAATTTCAAGCTTATTTTTCTGTATTGAGTGAATATGTTCCAGACTATTTCGCTGTTTCACTATTTCATTATTTCATTTCAGCTTCAGTTGAAAACTTTTCATATCACTTCTTCTGACTTCTGGCCAAGATTGGCAGGTCGAACAATACGGAAAAAATGTCTGCATCCATTAATTTTTAAGTTAAAGTTTAGACTCTTGTGTATTGTTTACAAATTGCACTTGCTTTTTCCCAGGTTTGTGTTGAAAATCGGGAAGCGTAGTTGTTGTCCGCTCATCGCGAGAAGCAAGACTTTGGGGTAGAAAGTTGACTAGTGATCCGCAATAGGTGCAGAGATTCCTGATTACATCGTTGGCTTTGTGAGCCTGAAAATCATCTCACAAATTCATCAGTAAACATTGTTTCAGAATTTTTTAAAAAAAAAGTACCGCCAATTATATTGATGCAAGACCTGCATGCTCACAACTGCCAAACTGGTTTTCGTTGCAACTAAATGTACATTTTGCCTAAAAGTATGCGCTGCGAATATAGTTCAAATGCGGTGCAAATGCGGTAAATAAATGCAAGGTCGCATGCAAGTTACTGAAACATTTAAGCTTTTTTTTTTTCGTACTTACTAAATGATTGCCTTGCCTTAGCTTAGTGGAACCAGCTCGGTAGCTTAAATTTCGGTATGGCTTAGAAAATAAAGTTCATTGATTTTATCTGTAACTTGTTGCCAAAAAAACTTTTATTTCTTATCCCATAAGGGACCACCTTCACTGTTTCTGTTATAATCACATGTTATATTGGCGGGCAGTGCTTAGGTCGGTTTCTAGAAGATAAGTAAACAAAGGCCCATACTCATGGGGCATTTCCCAATCAATTCCGAGAATTTTTAGCTCGGTATGCTGGACTGCTTAAATTGGTATAGTGTATTCCGAAACACCGATTTACAGTGGCATAAGCGAAGATATTTAAATCATTAACCTTTTACATACATCTAAGGTTTTTGAGGCACACACTAGCATCTGCAGCTTTACCAAATGCAGTTGATCAAATTTTCTCTGTTACGTTTTCGGTGGATTGAGTCGAATTTAACGACAATATTATGAAGAGAATTGAAATAAGCAAATTGAAGAAGAAAATTAGACCAAAGTAGAAACCAATTTGGTTAATGATTATGGGAGTAACTGTAGTTAAGATGAAATTAGTAAGCCAATTAATTGAAACAGAAACAGATAATATTTCACTATTATCGTTGCTAATTTCATTATTGAATATCCCACAGCACGGGCCCCAACTTATTGAAAACGAGAGGATGAATAAGCAGCTAAGCAAAACCATTGAAATGCCGACAAACGATGACATGTTTTCTGACAAGTCTAAATTCAGCAATACCCCGAAAGTTGAGTAAATCAGAATAAGTATAGACATGGCAATTGACCCAAATAATAGCAAACGATAGCTACCAAATTTGGCGATAAGATTTCCACTTATTAAGGCTCCAAATAAATTGAACACACTCATTATGATGACAGGGAGGTTATCAGAACTTCCTAAAAACACCTTATTGAAAACATATGAGCCAAAGTAGAAGAAGTAGTTAATCCCAGTCAATTGCTGGAATGCCATAAGTAAACAGCATAAGGCTGTTTTCTTTAGGTATTTGCCTTGAAAATACCAAAACTTAGTTTTTGGAGCTTCAATTAATTTTTTCTCTGTTTCAATCCGTATAAAATCTAGGCAGATGTTGTTCAATTCTTCTTCATTCTTATAGTCAATTATTTTTTTATAAGTTTGTCTGATTTTGGTGAATTTGTGAGCATCATGAAGATAGAATCTCGATTCGGGAACTACCAACAAGAGAAAATTGAATATTACGGAAAACCCCAATTGAATTGATAATATCCAATTAGACAGAAATTTGGAAAAGTAACTTGTTAAATTTCCTGCCAAAATGGAGATACAAACAAAAGTTTGGAATAATGAGAGATAGAAACCTTTTTCCTTGTGTACGATGGTGTGTGCCATCAAAACCGGGGCAATCACACACACTGTACCACAGCTAACTCCGGCAATCAATCTTCCAGTAACCAATATGATAATTCTAGGGTAACTCGAAGTAAAAGAGTAAAGCTGGAGCAACGAAGCAATGAAATGGAAATAACTGGCGATCCGTAGTCCCCATATGTATCCTGTCAACTTCAGAATCCTTGTCAAGCCCAAGCAGCCCAAAATACAACCTAAGTTGAAAGACGAAATGACGATACCTTTCACAACGGCAGATAACACACCAAAAGATGCCAAAAAACTGGGAGAATTTATGAGATCTCCAGTTGTGCCAACTTCCCACCCGAGGTAGAATCCACCAGATGCTATCAAGGCACAAGAACGAGCTACCACTGGCATTGTATGAGTCTCTGGGTAACTTAGCCACTTTTGTGGTTATATGCCATAAAAATTGGTTGCAAAACCTTTGGTGATGTGCACGACCATGGCCAACCTAGTTCTTTTTTTCTCTACCCAATTTTTATCGCAAGGGGCATTTGGGGCCCCTGCACCTATTGATCTCAATTAATTTCGTTCTTATCAGTTTAGGTGCTGCCGAAAAAGGGCAAAAACAGGGGATCTCCCTGTGTATGGCAGTGGGAGGCAGGCAAGGAACAAAGATACCGGAAGCTCCTTGGTATATATACCAAGCCACAGTGGCTGCTGGTAATAGATGTGTCAAGTCATGTGTGCTGTAATCGGCTGTGATCGGGTTGAGTTAGGTGCAATATGTAGTTTACAAGATGCATCCACCGTATGAATACAGCGTCGCACCACACCGCACCGCACCGCACTGCTGAACACGACTCCACAGCGACGCACCCGCATGTGGCCACCCTAAAAAAAACTTTGGCACCCAACCAAGCCCAATTAATTTCCCCTCTGATTATTGACTTATCGACTCGACGAATTACCTTAATTACGAATTGATAAGCCAGTTTCAAATAAATTAATATTCATTTCTTGTTTATAAACCAGTATAACTTTTTAGCATTTTCCCTTTAATATTGCTGTATATCCCCAAATCTATCGATACCTGTTATTGGAAAGCCATCCCTATGAAACGGCCCAGCTTCAATAAAGACGCAGATCCATTTTATCCCTCACTGGATTCTTTGGTGTCGATTGAGCACTTGCCCCAAGTGTCGCGAGACACTGTTCTCGGGCTTGTAGACTCGGTTGCCCCAGGGTCTGTTGAGATACGTCGCATGGGTGCCACTAGTTGTGTGGTGGCATGCAACCCAGCCCTCGCCGCACGACTAGTGGCTGCTTTGCACGGACACTGGCACCAGCTGCGACGGCTCGAGGCGCGCGTGGTGGCCCCTTCGCGGGCCCACTCTGTGGGCGACGGGCCCAACTCCTCACACGACTCGCCCGACTCTCCGCTCAATTCGCACCATTCGTTGGTCGAGTCTCCCAGACAGACCCACACTTCTCTGTCGCCCAGTCCGCTCCCACCGTTCCTCATGAACCTCGTTGACACCATAGAAATCCCTGGCGACGACGGGCATCCCATTCGAGTCAACCCGTGCCGTCTTTTCATTGGCAACGTTCCCTTCTCGCTGACATGGACATCGTTACGTATCTTTCTCATCACCAAAGCACAGGAACTTGAGCCCAACAACACCATCGAAATCTTGAGGGTGGAAATCCCCATGCAAACCAGCCCAGGCCTAACATTCTCCAATTTGAACCGGCTACAAAGCTACCAAATGGGCCAAGATGCCCGAATGCGCTCATTGCTGGTGCCCCATGAAGACATGCTGCCTCGAGGCATGAGTCGGGGCTTCGCAATCGTCACCACCGGCAACAAAAGCTCGTCCGATAAGCTTATAGAACTTTTCGACAACATGGAATTCGAAGGCAGGTCCCTTACAGTTCGGTTTGACCGATTCCCTGACTTCAACAACTACATTTTGCAGCAATTAAATCCCGGCCGGAGCAGCCGAAGTTCACACTCGTCGTTCAGCAGCGACAGTGGAATCAGCTCCAAGACGCTGGTTTTGAGCAACTTGGCCTACGAGAGAACCCTGTTCCAGCACAAGATGTATTTCGACAACCTGTATCGACCCCCACCGGTGTATCCCATGTACTTTAGCATGGCCTATCCATACAACATACCCCCAGCTCCTATGGCGGGTCCGTACGTGCCGTACTACGATCCACGCGTGGCTCCCTCTGTGCTGGACCGTGGATACCACAAGAGGGAGAAGAACAAGACCGAGGAGAATGGCCGTGAAACTCATGATATCGCTTCACACAAAAAGTCAGCTTTGAATAGTGATTCGACTCTGAACCACGATGAGAAGGCTAGAGAATTAGTCAACTCTTTCGCTTCTATGGGGTTGACAAGTAGTTGACATTCCTACCAGATGTAGCATATACGCATTCAGATGTACTTTGTATTTCGTCGTTTTCATTATATAATCAAGATAGATTTGGACTGCCACCAGGATGTTTTTCTGAGATTTTGAGCAGAGTTGCAAAAAATTGCAAAAATTGTTGAATCCAATTTTGCAACACAACCCTGTGATAACTGTAGGAGCCATAACCTTCTACGAGAGTTGTTATGGAATACCACTGTCTATTGCGTGCTGAATACTTTAGCAAGACCTGGCGACTTTGCTTGACATTTGTCAGTCTACAGACTGCAGTGCCGACGGGTCACGTAAAATCTAAAACTCTACGGCCGGATGACACGAGCAACTGTGGACCTCTAAGTAGTATTTTTGTTCCTGGCGATCCATCAATTCGCTTGACTTTCTTCGTCAATCCAGAATCTCTCTTGAATCTCTTTCGGTCTTACTCAAATCTTATGGATCCCCTTCAACCGCTCTCAGATCCCCTTTAGATTTCTTCGACCCCTCTCAAACATCTAAAATCTCTCTTTAACCTAATTTAAATCTCCCCTTACATTGTTCGTTATATTTCACATTCACGGGTCATCGTTTTCCCATTAATCTTCCTGGTATTCCGTCGCTTACCTAAGCATTCAATTTTTAGCCCTCAATTTTTATTGCAGAAATCTTCACTGCGATTACATAATTGTTCTCATATTTCTAATCCAAAGAATTACAAACCACTTTTTGATTTGACGCCAGATAAAACAACATCTTTTCGCCCATTCTTGAAAGTTTGACGGGTGCTCTCTGCGAGTGAGGTTTTGAATTTACATTTCCCGCTTTAAATCGTCTTTGACAATCATTTGTGCCACTTCTGTTGCCGCCAAGTGCTTTTGTCATCAGTAATTCGATTACAAATCTTTTAATTTATTGATTCATCCATTTCTGGCATCTTATCTGAACTCTCCTAGCCTGCCGCTTTCCGCAGATACCAATTCTGCCCATCTTTACTGCTAAACGTGGTTCGAAACTCCCATTACTGCTCCAAATTCATATTACTAAACAGCAATGCCCGACAATACTGTTCCTTTCCGCAAAGAATCCCCTTCAGCAAGCCCTCTGCCAGCTGTATCGCCGCCGCCTTCAGATGTGCCGCCTTCCGTGATGGCCATTTCCAACTTACGCTGCCCTTCTCCCCCACCTATCTTGAACCACACCAATAGTAATAGACCCACAATTGGTTCTACCATGTCCTCCTCTAACAGTGTGCCGCCACATGGCGCCATCCTGAATATATCGTTGAACGGTGCTGCTGCTTCCGCTGACAAAGAGCCCGACAACGTTATCAACTTCGCAATCCCTCGTCATGACAATATCTCCGGCACAGGGGCTTCTATTCTGGGCCCACTTTCTCAAGATGAAGCTCCTCTTGCTCTCAACTACGCTATAAACCCTCCTACCGAAAGCACCCACCATAAAATGCCTTCTGTGCACGCTCATTTCTACGAAGACGAAACATTAAAGCCCCTGAAGGCTTTGAATCGATCAAGATCCGGTTCAGGCTCCGTTACCGGTTCTGACTACTCCATCGTCTCCTCAAATCATCACCAACAGCAAACTAGACCCACTCCATCTGAGTCATTGGAGAAATTGGCAGTTTCAAATAATGGTTTCGCCAATGCAACGAACCCAAATAAAGCCAAATCTGAACAGAATTCCAACATCGACCCTAGATTACCTCAAGATGATGGAAAACTTCATGTGTTACTTGGTGTTTGTGGTGCTCTCGCCACTCACAAAATCAAACTCATCATTGGGAAGTTGTTGGAGATTTATTCCCCAGATAAGATTTCCATCCAATTGATACTAACAAAGTCAAGTGAAAACTTCATCTCACATGAAACTTTGAACCTCTTGGAAAATGTCAAGAAAGTAAGAATTTGGAGAGATGCCGATGAATGGACCACCTGGAAATCAAGACATGACCCAGTTCTTCATATTGAATTACGTCGTTGGGCTGATATCCTTATTGTATGCCCTTTAACGGCAAATACTCTTTCTAAGATATCCTTAGGATTGAGTGATAACTTGCTCACCAATGTCATTAGGGCATGGAACACATCCTATCCGATTTTATTGGCCCCAGCCATGGTGAGCTACTCGTACAACGCCATCACCACCAAGAGGCAATTACGCCTAATGGCCGAAGAAATGCCCTGGATCGAAATATTAAGACCAGTGGAGAAAGTGGTCGGAAGTTATGGGGATATTGGCATGGGAGGTATGATGGATTGGAATGAAGTTGTGAATAAGATTGTGCTCAAATTGGGAGGTTATCCTGAAGAAGAGGATGAAGATGAAGACAACGACAGGAGGAAGAAAGATGACAACGAGGAGGCCATAGTGGATGATGAAGACGACAACGACGATGAAGACGAGGACGACGACGAAGACGACGACGATGAGGATGACGAAGATGAAGACGACGAAGACGATGAAGACAAAGGCGACATCGAGACTGAGGATAAAGATACGAAGAAATAGATGGCATTCCTCAAATATTGTATAACTAATGTAACATATTTTTAAAAGTGTAACTACAACAAGTCATATTCTACTGTATATTAAATAATTATAACACAATTAGTAGATTCTGAAAGATGGACCCATGGTAGATTTGATGACCAAGGAACCGACGTTTTGCCAGTTCTTCTTCAACAAAGAGACCAAGAAGTTAGCAGCCATCATGATTTGGTTGACGATAACATCTTCTTCCATTTCAACGTGACCAACGGCAACAGCCAAACACAAGACCTTCTTCAATTGGAACTTGATGGTAGACTTAACATCAGTAACCTTGGAGTAAAGATCATCGTTGTGGGAAACTGGGGTTGGGAACTTACCAGCCTTGGACAATTGAGGACCTAACAATCTTGGAACTTGCTTAATCAAGACTTCAGAGGCAATGAAAGCGTTGTACTTCTTAGCCAATTTCTTGATCAATTTCTTGTTCTTGTTCAATTTCTTCAAGTCATCGACGGACATGGCGTCAACACCGACAGACTTAGCTCTGTCGACATCGAAAGCATCACCAAAAATACAGATGGTCATGTTTGGTCTTGGGACTTGAGGCAATTTCAAAGTACCAGAGAAACGTTTATCTCTTTGAGGGTCGTAGTTCTTTAAACCGACTTGCAATTCGACGGTTTCCAAGAAGTTTCTCTTCTTGGTTTCGGTGGAGTACTCCAACAACTTTTGGACGTTCTCACGAACGTGGGAAGTGGTGATCTTAGACATGGTGTAATTACGTCTCCCAAAAAGATTTGGTAATTTGCTGATTCGACGAGGATGAAGAAGAAGTAGGAGCAGGTAAAAACTGGTGAAAAAAAATCACTGTGAGATGGCAGTGAGAATTGTTGTGAAGAAAAAAATGGATCGCGCACGTGACGGCATCACGTGTAATGTATGTCCTATAATTAGGGTACGCGCCCTAACACCAATATCAATATCAGTGCAACCTGCTCTCCATAGAAACACGATGCAATAACGATATGATTCAGCCGATTCGATGGTTGCGGCCCTTTTCCACGTCGCTGGTGGTGCGGGCTAGCGGCGGCCCCGTGCCTCCTCGCATCTCGTCTCGTAGGCCCAGTCGGAAAGAGAAGATCGACCGGGCAAACATGGCGTCTCATTCAAAGCTATATTTCGTGGACAGAAAGTATCAAATATTCAATAAATCCACCAAAAAGGTATTGGACTTGGGCTTTGCTCCGGGAAATTGGAGCATATTTGCAAAGGACACGCTCACAAAGATCCACGGATTGGAAGATGACACCTTCAATTCAACTTGCCACATTGTAGGTGTTGATATTCTTTTTGCAACACCTCCTACGCGTCTATCAGCCATCCAAGGAAATATATTCTCCAAGTCGACACACAACAATGTTCACCAGCATTTTAAAGATATTGCTCGGAAAGACACATCGGAGCTGGTGCTGGCGCTAGCGCTGGATTCCGAGTCGTATCTTTCCAAGGAACAGGATCAGACTCTTTTAGACATGGAGACCTCGGCTGTATCCAACGTGGAGTCACTAGACTTGAACTATCAGCCTGATTTGGTGTTGTCTGACCTTTGTGGGCCGTTCATGCAAGAACACGGCTTCTTCAACAACACGTCTACGCGTCCGTATATTCGATACTCCAACAACAAAGTGCTCCAGAGGACAGTGTCTGAACCCATCAAAGCATCTGTTGATTTGGCTGATGCCTCTCTTCTTCTAGTATGTTCTGTATTAAGGAAGGGTGGGTCTTTCGTGCTACGTTTGGCATGCGCCGACCACGAAGACCTCGAACTTCAATTGCTAGAAAGCCGACTATTGAAAGTGTTCGACTTTGTTGAAAAGTTTACAATCCACGAGGATTCACCAGAGCTATTCTTCATTTGTAAGAACAAGAAACTCCTGGTATCTGACAAGGTCGACGTTTTTGTTCCCAGGTCCCTCACGAAACGCCAGGCAAAACTATAGACTCCTACACCGTAATGATAACGAATTGTAATATATTTTTCCGTAAGAATACATTTACCATCTCAATGATATTTATTGACAGATCTATACTATCTTTTAGTGAAATCAAACATTAACTCAAGCTTCCACTTCGGCAAGTGGAGCATCATTTTCTTCGGCAACCTCTTCAGCAATTTCTTCGGCTTTTTCAACCTCTTTTTCTTCCTCAATTTCAGCTTCAGCTTCAACACTTTCTTCAGTGTTTTTTGGAGTGTCGTCAAGGTCGATAAGTGTATCGGAAGCTGGAGCACTTCCATTCAAATTCAAATTGCTCAAATCATCAATAAGTCTTTCACTTATTTTTGATCTGTTCTTGCTATTGAGTTGCTCCTTCCATAGTTTGATTGATTCTTGCAATTTGGCTTTGTCACCAGAATAATTGGTTCCCAAAAATGCTGCTTCAGTATATCTTTCACTCTTGATTAACAAATCCAAACATTTGTTCTTCTCACCACTTAGCCACCAAGCTTGGAGAGCAATGTTGTATTTACCCTTATTTTCAGCTTCTTCTGCTAAACGAGCCAATCCTTTCACATTGTTGGATGATGACAAAAGTAACAACAAGGAAGAATGATCGTTTGCTAACCAGTAACAATCTTGAGCCAATTTTATTTGCCATTTATTCAATGCTAAATCACCAAGCTTCTTCCACTTGGTTGAGTTGGCTAATGCATTAGAGGAATTATCCTTTTGACTAGCTGACAAAAGCTCATAAGCTTGTGAAAGATTGTTGGTGGATAAAGATATTTGGAACTTGGAATCGAAGTCATCTGACAAAGAATATGATAAACTCAAATAACCGAGCTTTTCAAAAAATCTCGATAATTGGTTCAATTCAGTCTTGCTAAATCCAGACAATAAAGTGGCATACTCCTCCGATAATTCGTGCTGAGAAATACTGGACAAGTCCGGAATCTCTTCCCCAGTTTCTTCATCGGTAATGGTCTTACTGGCGAACTGTTCTAAGTCACCTCTCATAACTAAGGTTTGCAATTCCAATACTTCAGCATTCACATACCATGACACAACATTGAATGACTTGTCAATCAAGTACAATTTTCCTTCTTGAGCTTTGTATCCCACAATATAATATTTATGATCAAAGTGTCCCAAGTTAATTACTTCACCACCAACGAAATAGTTCAATCTGTTAGTACTGCTGGTAGTGTAGATGAAGACATCACCGATAAATTTACCAAACAAGATGGATTCCGAGGTGGGTAAAGTATATAAGACATCAAAAGCAGATTCAGCACCTTCTTCAGGATCAACAGTACCTTCCTCCAAAGCCTGATCGAATAAAGCTTGGTCATAACTCAAGAAGTATGTTTCGTCATTCTTTTTAGAGCCCGAGTTGGAAGTATCACTAGCACCAGATGTAGTGATAATGGCCAATAAAGCACCATTGTCAGACCATACCACATCTTGAATATCTTCATCGATGTCAACTCTTCTGACTAATTTACCATTGTCCCAATCGTAGAAAGACAAACAGCCAACAGATTTGACAGCCAAAAGGGCACCTGCATAGATTCTGTCAGCTTCATAGACCAACTCAACAGTAACATGCTCTTGGAAATTCTTGAAAATTTTCACGGACAACTTAGACTCTCTTATCGCGAATGAAGTGGCATTGGTCAAGTCATGAGTGTTCCAAGCGAAGTCTAAGGCTTTACCATAAGTCTTTGATCTCCAGGCTAACGCAGTGTAAATGATGTATTCTCCATCACCACAGACTGCTGCGTATCTACCATTTGGAGAATGAGTTAAGGATTGAGGGAAAATTTCAATCGAGCCCAACTCTCTTTGTTGCAAAGGTAAAGCTTCACCATCTTTCAAACCTTCTGTAGAATTTGGTTTAATTATAGATTGATAAACTTCGGAATTCTTAGCGTAAAGCAATTTATTGTTGGAATCCATAGAGAACAAAGGTTCCTCGTTACCCAATTTGATAACAACGTAACCGGTGTCGCAACCGACAGCGACCAAATTAGATTTTTGTAAGATACCAACACACCACACTCTTTCTAAGGAGTAATTGATTGATTTTTCCAATTTGAAAGTGTTAGAATTCCAGAATCTAACGGTACCATCTTCGGAACCGGATACAATTAAAGGTAATTCAGGGTGGAAAATGGCAAATGAAACATTAGATAAATGACCCTCCAAAGTAGCCACACAAGATTTTGTTTGGTAGTCCCAGATTTTGATAGTCTTGTCGTCAGAGGAAGTAATCAAGTAAGGTTTATCAGCCTGAGGGTAGTAATCGACATAGTTAACACCTTTTGCTTCATGGGCAATTAAGGTGAAGTTAGGTTGAGGGGAGCCCAAGGACCAAATTTTGATAGTCCTGTCCAAACAAGCAGAGGCAAAAGTATTAGGATCTTTTGGATTGAAGTTGACGCTCATGACATAATGTTGATGACCTTCGAAGGTTTGCTCCAACTTCCAACTGTTATCCCAATTCCATAATTTGATGGTGAGATCATCGGAGGAAGTCAACACGTAAGGTTTAGATGGATGCACGGATATACATCTGATGTAATCTGGGTGAGCTTCGAACTGTGTAACTTTTTCACCAGTGTTGTAGTTATAAACTCTGATGTTGAAATCGTCCGAGCCCACGATGATCCAATTTTTTCTAGCAATAAATTTACCCGTACGAACAGGCAACTCGGTGACTTGGATCAGTTTGACCAAGGTGTTGGTGGCATAGGACCAGATTTCAATTTTACCATTGTAAAGAGTGGTAAGAATCCAAGGCTCAGTAGGGTGGAAATCTATCCCTTTGACTCTGTCTGAGCGAGTCGAAAATTGCTTGGTAACGTCTAGCTTCATGATGTTTCCAGGTATTAATCAATTGAAGGTTTTTTCTAATATTGAAAGCACTTATAGCTGATTTCAGTAGGACTGATTCGAATATGTTTCAATCGCGTAAACTCAGGTTAAATGCACTTAAAAAACCGGGAGAAAAAGGTCTGGGGTAAGTCGAAACCGAGCAAATCACTGATTAGCACTCTATATGGATCGAATAGCTCCAAATTGTTGTAATACCGTCAATTAATAAAAGGAATTAACCGCTCAGATCGAAATTATCTTGTTGTCTTTTTCTGAGTGGACTTTTGTTCCATTTGGCGGGCGCGGACACGACCATGACATTTTCATTGAGTTTGTGAATATTGCGGTACGGGTGTTGTCCTTTATTATACACAAATTGCTGCAAATTACTCGATATATTAGTATACTTTCTCTACGTTGGAGCGTTGGTCTCTCAAGCGCTTCTCCAAAAAGGACAATTTCTGGATGTAGTTGATCCAGTTTGTGACGAACGCCTTGTTGGAGAACTTTTGCACCATTTGGTGCTGGCCAATCTGTCTCATTGCAGCCAAACGGCCCAGGGAGACAAGTTCGGGCTGAGAGATGTAGATTTTCTCTAACAATTGGCTGAGCTGGGGGTAGTCTATGGTTGTGTCGTTGCTTTGAAATGTCAAGAAGGAGCTGTTGGTTTGCAAAGAAGGGTCCAAATCTGCGTCTGTATCACTTTTGAAAAAAAACCCAACTTCATTGAACCAGCTCTCACCACCGCCGTTTTCCGACATCACGATGTCAAGCAAGGGTCCAGCAGACGCATGAACAACTGGAACTACGCCACGGCTGACGTATTCAACCACACCGATACCGAAATGCTCGTTCCACATGGCATTCAAGCCAAACTTGCACTCTGAGAGAAGTTGAAGAATCACGTCGTACGAACAATCCACGACAAACTGTACGTATGAGTCAAGTTCAAGCTCCTTCACCTGTGCTTGTAATTCGTGGAGAGTGTGTGTGTCATCGGGTGTCCTGCAAGAACCAACAAATACAATGGAGGGAGTGTTTTTCAAAGGCATCTTCAGCTGCTGAGCAAGACTTAGGAACTTTTTGAACTCGGTGAGTACCAAACTGTGTCTCTTTTCGGGTCTGAACTGGGCAATATAGATGAATTTCTCGCTTCTTTCAGTATTTACCTTTCCTTTCACGAGTTGCTCAGTGCCACAAGGTGGGTATAATATGTCAATGGAGCTTCCGTAGCTTTCATTGAAAGTCCAAATGTTCTTGATGTGGTTATATGTCCACGACCCGTTGGCCAAGGTCACATGCACCAAGGATCCAAGGTACTTGTAGAAGTAGTACACAACGGACCAGTAGCCCAACTTGAATAGTTCTTTGCAATCTCTGAATGAAGGAGTGAAATTCTTCAACTCGCCAACACTAAACCTTTTGAATTTGAGCTTGTTGAACATATCTGGCTGGATGATCGGATAGTGCACGTATGCTAGAATCGGCACACCAAGAATGGTGTGAACGGGCAAGTAACTACCGGGAAGACCAATTGTATCAATCCAAACGTCTGGGGACAATTCGTAAATAGCTTCCAAGGCCAATAAGACGGAACCAAATAATTGACCGACCAAAGTGAAGTGTTTCCAGAAGTTTCCGTCTATTAACTTGGAAAACCTCCTCAAGTAGATGAATACGACTCTTGAGCCATCAATTGAGATTCCAAATTTTTCATTAACCTTCTTCAAAATTTGCAATGGTTCTGCCTCTACATTGGTGGTGTAAATGGCGATGACATTCTTGTCATCTTCGAGAAGAGTTGCCTCCACGGCTTGCCATAATACACGCTCTCCGCCTCCACCATTGTTGGCGTATGGGTGGAAAAACCCATAGAGAAGTTTCCTATTTGGATCGTGGACATCTCTGTTCGTCATTGAGGCCAAGAACTCCTTGTTTTTGTCCACTGGACAGATTTTTAACTTGTTGTTGACATAATTGGTGTAGAAAGATGGCTGACTGCTGGCAAGCACCAATCTCCGACGATAAGCTGATCTTTTGGTGCCCACTTGTAGGTATATTGGCTTGGAATAGTTAATAACTTTTTCGATTTTCTCTTTCCAGTGAAGTGGAGGCACAAGGAAATGCCGGGGAAGTGCTCCAGTCAAGAAGTGGTAGAGAAGGTAAGTTACCACTGTTGACAAGACCAAATATTGCAACATGACGTTGGATATCGATTAATGTATATGATAAAGATATAAGGGGTGTGGATTTTTTCACGTATTCCGGTTTGATTTGGTGGATAATATCCGGTCAATGCCAGCATGGAAACCATACCTGGTTCTTGAATTCCGGTCTTCGTTTCGAATTCCGGTTAACAGGGAATTGGTTACTGATCCCCGGTTTTTGATCCAAATTATCAGAAAATGGCCGGGAAAGGAAGTGAGACACATCTGTTTACAATGTCTCAAGGCGTGGGCTACCAGCTGTCAGTAAAGGCGGGGCTACACAGGGCAAAGATTGGATCAACAATAGGATAAACACGTCATGCTGAAAGAAAGGTTATGTCCCACAGCACGTCACCAGCATTACACCAAGTCAAAGATGGGGAAGCACCGGAGTTACACTCTAGCCATAGACTATTCGATAAGCGGGCTAGAATCTGAGGCGTGCAAGCGTCAAGCCAAAAGTAAAGAGAATGTTTATCAGTAATTCGTATACCCCCGGAATTAGACCCGTTTTACTATGGTTGGCCGAGGGCAGACGACCGGAATGCGCTTTCAAGTATAGGGGGTGCGCACGTGAATGCGCCTGGCGGCAGAACGGTTTTGGCACAGGCGGACTAAAAGTAATTAATCCCAATTAGGTAAAAATGGGTGCTAATTTATCCTCAAACGCGTTAATTGTCATGTAAAATTTTCCTTTCTTTTTAAAATTTAACTCCTTCGTGGTACCCTTTAACTTATAGAATATTGGCATTAAAAACTTGCTATATTGATTTCTTTTAAGTAACCAAATTACAATTAGCTTATTTCGATTGCTTTGATTGAGTTGCTATAAACAAAAGACAGTGTATTTAGTATTTAATTTCCTGGATTCATCGTTTCTTCATTTTCAAAAAAAATCCATGAATAATCTTCGGGAGAACTCAAGCTTAAACTCCCCTTCCCCTTCCAAAATGACAAATACTACTGTGGCCAACGCAAATCTCCCCGTTCCTACCACAGGTAAACCAAAGACACCACTTAGAAAAGATGAGTTAGAAAAAATCGCCAAACAGTTAAAGAAAAAGTTAAGCAAAGCTTCCATTACTGCCAAACAGCTGATGTCTCCAGTGGGAGCAACATCTCCTTCGATGACCAGTACTTTCAACAAGACATCTCCATTGAAATACTACATGCTTAAGAAGAACAAGTTAGACTTATCTCCAAACCCTCATTCATCTCCAAATCTCTACAGCCCAAATGGGAAATCACCTACTCAAATGAAGACATCTGCTGGCTTGTTTCTATCATCATCACCATTGAAAACGCGTCACAATCTCGCCCAAGATAATGATGAATCTCCTACCAAGAGAAGAAGCTCATCACTCAAGTCATCACCTAATGTTAGTAACAAATCTACTCCTTTAGCACTGGCATTAAAACCCTCACCTGCATTAACATCATCGGGATTTTCAAGCCCTCCATCCTCCAAGAAACCTTCCAAACCCAGTAACGAATTGACTCCACTGCAGAAACTGAATGGTAATGGTAACGGAAATGGCAATGGAAATCCATTATTGAGAACCCCAACACAGTCTAAACAGCTGCTCAATGGAAATTACAATGATGATGAAGGTGCTGACTTATTGATGTATTTGGCCACCTCTCCATCTCCAGCAAAGCCATACAACAACACTCCTAGATTTCAATCCACTGCACCAACACTGGCTGGTATCAACAAATCCAATGGTGCCAATTCATTCGTTGCACCTCCTCCTTTAACGCCTAAACGTCCAAATGTCAACCTTGCCAAAACTCCCCAGAATAGACTCACTCCTTCGATAAACTTGTTCAACAACTCCGTGAATAACGGAGGACTTCCTTCTTCTGGCTTAACGTTAACACCGGCTGGGTTCAACATGAGTGACTATGTGTTTTTCACTCCATCGCCTGGATCTGCTAATTTGCCCCATAATGGATCTAATCTCGGCATACTCAATAACAAGAATTTCTTGAAAACCCCGGACTTCAATACTCTCATGAACCTGGGTGTTTTGGCCAGCGCTACCCAAGCTGCACCTACTTCCAATCCTAGTAAATCAGTTGATGGGAAGATGATTAATTTCGACAAAGACGGTCTTTTCTCTGGGTCCAGTGAAAAGCCTGAAGATTCGGAAAATCACTCCTAATTCCGTCTATCATCTGGTGCTGGCATCTTTCACTTCTCTCGTTTTCGGTCTTATAATAGTTTTAATACAGTTTTAATGGTATATGGTGTAGTCACTTTTTTTGCAGCCGTTGTTGATTCACTGCGGTTGAAGCGTGTTTATCAATATGATTTGGCTTTGGTACGTGTTACTGTTCTGCTTTTCCACATACACATGTACACATACATCTATGTAAATGCATATAAATACATTTTCATCCATACAACTTCATATTGATCTCTTCAAAGAACTATCCATACTCTCTCCTCACACTTGATTCTATTTTCTGCACAAAATACGCCGTTGTCCCAAACGGCAATTCTTCTTCGTGGATACCACACCTTGTCTCTACACTCAATTGCCCCATTTTACACAAATCATCAACTATCCGTCTTTCTTATGGTAAGTTGGTATCCAAGTCATCACGTGATACTTCAGTTTAAATATTCTCTCACGTGACCAACACTCACGTGATCCTGTCATCACTACATATCATCCCACAGCGCTTAAAAATTATATTTCAAACTACTAATTCGAAAATGACCGACGCCAGTCCTGCCGAAAACACGGCTCCCGCAGCCCCAAAACCCGTCAATGAACAAGTTGCCACCGGTGAATCCGCCGGTACAGGCGTTGAGACAGAAATCGGCGAATTAAGTATAGAGGAAGGCGCCAAAGCCAGTGCTAAAAAGAAGAAGAACAAGAAGAAAAAGAAGACAATCACCTACATTGACAAGAGCTATCCAGACGGAGTGTTCCCCGAGGGAGAATGGCAAGAATACCCTCTTGAAGTCAACAGTTACCGTGTAACTGACGAGGAAAAACGGTATTTGGACCGCCAACTGAACAACAAATGGCAAGACTTCAGAAAGGGAGCTGAGATCCACAGAAGAGTTCGTCACAAGGCCAGAACGTCTATTCGTCCAGGAATGGCCATGACCGATATCGCCGACATCATTGAAGGAGCCGTGAGAAGCTACACGGGCAATGACCACACATTGAAGCAGGGAATTGGGTTTCCTACTGGTCTTTCGTTGAACCACATCGCTGCTCATTACACGCCCAACACGGGAGACAAGCTAGTTTTGAGCGAGAAAGACGTGATGAAAGTGGACATCGGTGTGCACGTCAATGGTCACATTGTGGACTCTGCGTTCACCATGACTTTCGACGACAAGTACGATAACTTGCTCACTGCCGTCAGAGAAGCCACCTACACTGGTGTTAAGGAGTCAGGAATTGACGTGAGATTGAACGACATCGGAGAGGCTGTCCAGGAGGTGATGGAGTCGTACGAGGTGGAAATCGATGGGAAAACCTACCCTGTCAAGTGTATCAGAAACTTGAATGGCCACAACATCGGAGACTACGTGATCCACTCCGGTAAAACAGTGCCAATTGTGCCCAACGGAGACATGACCAAGATGGAAGAAGGCGAGACTTTTGCCATCGAGACGTTTGGCTCAACCGGTAATGGATATGTTGTTAACTCAGGAGAGTGTTCTCATTACGCCAAAAGACTGGGCACCGAAGGGTTCAAGGCTCCTACTGAACGTGCCAAACAATTGTTGAAGACCATTGACGAGAACTTCGGTACTTTACCATGGTGTCGTAGATACTTGGAACGTGCAGGTGAGGACAAGTATCTTTTAGCATTGAACCAATTGGTCAGAGCTGGCATTGTGGAGGACTACCCGCCTATCGCGGATATCCGAGGAAGTTACACTGCGCAGTTCGAGCACACTATCTTGTTGCATCCACACAAGAAGGAGGTTGTGTCGAAGGGTGATGATTATTAGGAGCAGAAATGGAGACAAGAGAGAGAACAGTGTACAAATCGTGCAATTTAGAGCTCATACCTGCAATGTTCAAGGCCTGTGAATAGTAAATGCACATTCCAAGAATTCCATGTAGCAGGGAGGGGAAATAAAGAGAGAAGAGCAGTCTTAAAGTGTCAAGCGGTGAATGTTGTGTTAAAGTTTCGAAAGCAAACATGAAATCACCGGAATTGTGAAAGAAGTCAAAAACTTCCTGAAAGAGCAAAACGTTGATAACAGCCCAACCTTAAAACATACGACGGTAATCGGAAAAGTGTAAATTGCCCATTAGTAACTGGTGTCTTATCAGCCAACCATTTTGAGTCGGCAGAGGTGTTCAGATTGCACCGATGATAATTCTTGTCTCGGGACTCGGTCGATAACTTCCCGGAGTAGACGGATGTTATTGACGGATTTGGAAATATCGCCAATTGCTGCTTCAACTTCAACTTACTACATCCAGCTCATTCACTGATAATTCCCCCCAGTTATTAACAGTATCAAAATTTTTGAAACTGTGTAAAACTTTATATATATTTTTTATATGCATGTCCCAATTGGGAGCAATTTGACACGGCTCTACCGACCAACTCCGAGACTCACTGATGTCCCTTCTCTCTTCTTCGTTCTTGTTTGCGTTCCCATAAGGCTCTGACTGGCTTCAAATGTCTATTGTACGTACCCAGATCCACCTGTTGCCGCAACAGAGGGTATCAGGCGATTCTTAGAGCCACTCGTATATATCTGAACTTTAACTTCTTTTCGGCCGAAACGTCAAATTGTTTTCTGCATATGCACGCTGCAAGCCGGCCCGTATTCCGATTGTCAGCATTTTTTTTTTGCAGTCTCTTGCATTTATTAACCGATTTTGATAGATGAATGGGCTGCCGTACGATCAAAGGCTGTGGATTTTCATTATCTGTGGATAGTCATTATCTGTGGATAGTCATTATCTGTGGATGTTCACTATCTGAAGATATTTATAACCTGTGGATGTTTATTATCTGTGTTACCTTATCGTATGATTATAGTTCTCCGAACAAGTATATAAGACTGTGAATTTCAGCTAATTCTCGTTCGGTATCTCAAGAAACTAGAATGCCCGAAAAACTTGCTGGAATTACTAGCGTTACTAGTGCCTCAAGTCATTTGAATGTAGAAGACCATGAAATTAACCTCCAAGCAATTGCTTCCCAAACTATCTCCATTGGAGAAGTCGCTGGTGATTTCACCAGTGACCAAAAATACTACATCCTCAAACGCTTGAACTATGATGGTTTGGTCTCCTTAGAGAACTTACCTGTCGGGGCAACCTTTATGATGGAGAAAATCCAGGCTCTCTCAGAAACAGAAGCTTACGACGTTCTCAAAGAGTATTTAGAGGAACACGAGGGTGATGTCAACATCCGCAACGAGGATTACTCTTTCATTGAGGATCTTGTCCATTATACTACTCCCAACCAAACTTCAACCAAAGGAAATTTAGAGAAAGGTTTGACCAACTATGAAATCTCCCACAGGCTCACCAACTCTTCTTCAGAGATTGGTTTGTCTTCCAAAAACGAAATCTTTGATTGGAATTTGCAACTCAGAACTGAAGCTGCTTTGATCGCTTACCATTCTCCTTACGTGGAGGTGAGAGCAGTCACAGACCCTTTTGATGATCCTAGCATTCCGTGTGAAACACTTAGGGTTTACATCTTGGGTATTATCTGGACAGCTATTGGTGCCTTCATCAACATATTCTTCTACGAGAGAATGCCAAGTATCTCTTTCAATACCTCTGTGGCCCAACTTTTCCTTTATCCAAGTGGTCTCTTATTATCCTATGTTCTTCCAAAATGGAAATTTAAAGTCTGGAAATTCGAAGTAAATTTAAACCCAGGCCCTTGGACCGGTAAAGAACAGATGCTTGCCACTGTTTTCTTCTCTGTTGCCGGAGGTGGTACTTCTTATGTGGAATCAAATATCGTCACTCAAAAATTGAAGCTCTTCTACGATGACGATTGGGTTGACTTTGGATATCAAGTTCTTCTTATGCTCTCAACTAATTTCATGGGTATTGGTTTTGCTGGTGTTCTTAGAAGGTTTGCAATTTACCCTCAAAGAGCCATTTGGCCAACAATGCTTCCACTGGTGGCTCTCAACAGAGCATTATTGGCACCTGAAAAGAAAGAGAGAGTAAATGGCTGGACCATTTCTCGTTACAACTTTTTCTTCTTGGTAGTTGCCATTTCCTTTGTCTACTTTTGGATTCCAGATTATCTTTTCACTGCCCTTTCTACTTTTAGCTGGCTCGCTTGGATCAAACCAGACAACTTGACTCTTGCAACAGTGACTGGACTGCAGTCAGGTCTCGGATTCAACCCATTCACTTCTTTTGACTGGAACGTTATCAACTTCAACCTGGCTTTAACCATTCCTTTTTATTCACAGGCCAATCAATATATTGGAATGTTCATTGGCTTTTTTGCTATTCTTGGTGTGTATTATTCGAATTATAAATGGTCAGGTTATTTGCCCATCAACTCAAACGCTTTATTCACTAACACGGGTGAGCCATACCAGGTTACCCAAGTTGTCAACTCGAAAAGTTTGTTTGACAAGGAAAAGTATGAAAAATATGGACCTCCATTCTACTCTGCTGCTAATTTGGTTCTTTATGGTACCTTTTTTGCTATCTACCCATTTGCTATAGTTTTTGAAAGTTACAGAAACTGGAATGGTATAAAAAAGGCGTTGGTTGGGCTTTATGAATCAATGAGAAATTTCAAACGCTCCAATTATGATGGCTTCACTGACCCTCACTCCAGAATGATGGCAAGATACAAGGAAGTTCCAGATTGGTACTTTTTCGTTGTATTGATTGTGTCAATAGTTTTAGCCATTGTTTGTGTCGAAGTGTATCCAACTGAGACGCCAGTCTGGGGCATCTTTTTTGCTTTAGCAATCAATTTTGTCTTCCTTTTCCCATTGACTGCTGTGTATTCGGTTACTGGCTTCAGTTTTGGTTTGAACGTTTTGGTCGAATTGATTGTTGGTTACGCCATTCCAGGTAATGGTTTGGCGTTGAACTTCATCAAGGCATTGGGCTATAATATCGATGGACAAGCACAAAACTATATCACAGATCAGAAAATGGGACATTATGTTAAAATTCCACCAAGAGCAATGTTTCGTTGCCAAATATTATCCGTTTTCATTGGAACTTTTGTCCAATTGGGAGTTCTCCAATTCCTTACCACGAGTGTGAAAAATTTCTGTATGCCAGATCAAGCCCAAAAATTCAGTTGTCCTAACGCCAGAATCTTTTACAGGTATGTTAACTATTTTTTTTCGCAGCAATTCAAAGCTCAATACTAACATTTAGTGCCTCCGTTTTATGGGGTGTTATCGGACCAAAGAAAACCTTTGGTGGCTTGTATCCTATCTTCAAATGGTGTTTCTTAATTGGATTTGTTTTGGCTTTGATCTGTATTGCGATCCACAGATACGGACCAAAGCACTTGGTCAAAAACTTCCAACCAACCTTGATTATGGGAGGAAATTTAGCTTGGGCTCCATACAATTTGTCCTACTACACCATGGGCCTCTACCTTTCCTTCTTTTCCATGTCCTATTTGAAACGTCGTTACACCACTTGGTGGGAAAAATACAATTATGTCTTCAGTGCTGCTATGGACGCTGGCGTTGCTTTCAGTGCCATTATCATCTTTTTCGCAGTCCAGTACCATGAAAAGGATGTCAATTGGTGGGGAAATAACGTTAACTACTTGGGCTATGATGGCAATATGGTCCCTAGATTGAACGCCACTGTTTCAGCTCCTGACGGCTATTTCGGACCTAGAATTGGCCACTTCCCATAGTTGAAAATTTGCGATTCTATATATTGATTAATTGATATTACAAAATGGATTATAGTATTCACATGTGTCGTTCAAATCGTTTGAAAATAAATATATGGCAAGTACAACCAGTAAGCAATGCTGTTTGAATGTAACTATTCAAAGGCTTAAAGTCCCTTTTATTTTTCAAATTATGTGGGTAATTTCAATTGCAACTAATTGTTTCGCTCCGTATATCAAATTCATCGACTATGTTACATCTTCAATTTTAATAAATATTCTATGTGTTAAATATTTAACGTACTTTGAGGTAAACCCTCAAATACGGAATCTCTAACCTAAAGCAAAAATTGGAGAATTGTTACAGCATTCACTTCAGATTTAGCATGTGTGAATTGAATAGCATTGGATTCTAATAAACCCAAGTGGGTAGTTTGAATGGACGCAGTAGAATTAATGCAACATTCTTATAATTCAAGTGGAAGACATTGTCATAGCTTTTGCCTCTAGCTCAGGTCAATCATAACCTAGGAATATTGCCGATATCACCCATATGCTAAGGAGCAATTTCAGTGATTGCCGCAAATCATGTCACAGTCATGCTAAGTAATGAAGGCTCCTCTTTAAACCCAGGTTATCCCAGTGCTCAAATTCGTTTCAGCTCGAAAACCCTCAATAAATCGAGCTCCTCGTCTTCGAATTCAGACTCACCCGTAGTATCTTCAATACTTCCTTTCGAAAAATCAATGAGGTTGAAGTGGCCATGATTCACGATGATGTTCCGGTCGGCGAAATCTCCGTGTCTAATCCCCAAATCGGCAAGCAATTGCATCTGCCCCCTTCCTTCTTTATAGGTTACTTCACTGATTGTCTCAGGCTGATGCTCAATGTATTCCATCAACAAGAATTCTCCATCCAAGAACAAAATCGGGAATCCACCATCCTCCTCCTTCTCTTTTCCTGTAAGCTCCAAGACGCCGTGAGCGTACAATTTGGGAACATTCATTATTTGGCCTTCTGTCAAGTCATTGTGCCTGGTAATCCTCAAGTTGCACTCAACTTCTCGATTAAAGCATTTCTCAGCATACTTAAGAACATCTTCTTTGGTTACACCCATTTTTGTTTCTTGTCGATGATATTTCAAGTAGTGACATAAGTACTGCTGGTCGTAAACCTTCATAATCAACTGTTGGGAATCCCGGAGTCCTGGTATTTCGATCTTAGGAAAGCAGGATCTCAAGGTGCGGTAGTCAAGCTGGAAGATCTGACTCAAGTACTCAAAACCATTACGGACCAGCTTAAGACTGAAGGTATCACAATACCCCAGGACTATAATAGCATCTTGTTCTTGACCTTGGGGGTTCTGCCAGGATTTTTTGAAAGCTGAACCCGATTTAAAATTCAAGATCCTCGTCGAATACATCGTATTAGTGAAATCGGGGCCCTTGTATATCAACTTTTTTAAGCGTAAAATCTGCCTTTGAGGCATTCGTGGGTCTTTGCCTTCACAATCGTCAATGCCCTTGAAAATGAGAGATGCCATTACAGCTCGTATTGGGGTACTAGCCTTGGTGGAATCAATGACTTTGAACAGGGAACCTTTCTTTTACGACCAGTAACCGAGTGCAGAGTGTCCGCATCGTCAAAATCTAGCTGCAACAACACAGATTTGAGCGAGTCGCTAAGCATGATTATATCATGTTCGGTTATTAATTGATATCCTACCAACTGTTGAGTTAAACTAGAATCGAAGTCCCTTGGTACGTCGAGGTCTCCTTTAATCCTGGTTATATGAGGGGATTTAATCTCACCACTGAAAACAAGTGAAGATCCCAACCTAAATTGTAGATCGGGAACGATACTGGACGTGAGGGAATGGCCATTGGAAGCTGCTACCGAGATTGTACGTTTCAAGTCACGAACATTATATCCGTATGATTCAAAGATGTTGCTTACGGGTTCGCCAATCCATGATGTAAACAAACGTTCCCAATAAAGTTCCCCTTGTTCACTTGTATCCAATTTCCTATCTGACTTGAAAAGCTCCTTCATGGACGAAATTAAACCTCCCAAAAAGTCCGCTGGGGATCCCTCCTGACAATGCGTATCGAATAAATCAACAATTCTGTTGTCGAATCTTTGGTAAAGGTTGGAAACCCACTCGGTGTCGAGCTCCTCAGTCCAATAGGGTTCACACTCATGAAGTTGCGCTTTCATTTCGTTTAATGTACCCTTCAATGACTCCGGTTTTACATCAGAAGGACGCCCGTCAACTTTTATAGGCAAGGAAAGCCATGCTCGATGAATATGACGAAGAAAGAGGCGGTTGATTTCCCTGATTTCGTCCTTTGATCGTGAGTGAGCGTCATTTATGGAGTATGTGTCGTCCAATGGGCCAAGACTTCCGCTTGAGGCTCTCTTCATGCTCCGTATCTTATCAGACAATTGGTCCATCAAAACTCCATATTCGGCAACCAGCATCAGTTCCAACTTCTCTGGGTCAAAGACCCCATTTCCAATGACCAACTGCTTGGATTCAATGATGTCCTTCACAAACGGTTCAAGACCATCGGTGTTGATTTTTGTAGATGAGGACATTTCATGTCAGTTCATTCTTTTGTTTGTATAGCTTGTATAATGATTGACTCAAAAAAGTGGCGGATGGTGGTCATTTTATACCCGAGAGAAAGGAAAGTGATGTATCTCATGTCTGATTCTGATGTGTCTGAGTTTCCTTCGATGGAACCCGCAATGTGCAGCACCACATAAGCTGCAAAATCCACAAATTTTCATCGATTTTCCGGATACAATTTTATTGTGTTGAGATCTAATCACAGCAGTTGGATTGGAACAGTGAAGGTATCCCTTGTAATTGTGAATCTGTTGCTTCAGTTAAGAGGAATTAAGGTTAAACTAAAGAAAATACGGCGAAAATGCAACAACAGAGGTGTAACTACTCATTGTCAATAAGGAGGTGAATGGACAACAAAATTCCTCCTGCTGGAGAAGTTTTTGCCAGAATTCAAGAACACTTTGTCTTCCCTCTTCAAGTGTTTAAGTTTGATGTGGAGCAGAAACATAAATGCGATAGATGGTGTGCATAGTGATGTAGTGTTCTCGTTTCAGCGATGCTGGAGCATCATTACTTGATTGACGTATGTGGAGGGACTGGTAAATAGAGAATGTCCATAGTCGAATGTATGCTTGACATCAGGTCCCTCGAGGAGGAATGATCGATGTTTCTGCCTTTTAAACTTTCCTTTCAAAAACACTCGGTAACGCTTATCGATAGTAAGAAGAGAAACTTTATGTCATTGGATCTAAACAGCTGTGAAGATGACTCCTTTGCCAATCTTGGGTTCTAACTCTCACTGAGGAGAGTTTTCTCAAAAATGCCAAATTGCAAAAGTTGATTTATTTGAGATTAGAAAAAATTGCTGCAAAATTCAAATTATTCTGAAAATATGATTGTTGCACTCCAAGTTCATGTCAGAATTCAAGGAAACTAAAATATGGGAATTCCTGGAGTTCGACCAATTTGAACATTCTCGATTGTAGACACCAAAGACGAAAATCAGAAGACCACGATGCCCTCTCAGGATGCTTGAAACCAAATATTCATCAAGAGTCTTCTACGTCAATATAGTGTAATGATTACAAAGTACAATCAGCGGAATATTCAATTTGTCCAACTGCATTGCTTTATGATTTGAAGCGTTCAAGGTTTGTACTTAATCTAAGTTTTTGTCTTTTATCTGCGCCGTAAGCTTTTCGTAAAGAATCTGTTTTCATATGTATTGGTGGCTCCTTTTTTTAACACTTTTTTCAAAACACTGATTTTTCTGTTCCTGGACTCAATATCTTCGGCTGCAAGATTAGCATAGTGGTGAGCCAATGAAGCAAATACCGATTGGATCGTAAAATTGGCATCCCGAAGACCATCACCTTATACTGGAGAGAAATTTTTCGAACAGTTTTTTCATCTTAAAATGGTGTTTCCATTCCGTAGAATTTGGGAAATTCAAACTTAATGACAATTGATGTACAGCAGCAACGCTGTCTTCAGTTGTGCCCATCAATTTATTGAAAGACACGTAAACCACAAAACTTAAACAATTCAGATCACCAGTTTGACTGTTGTATCACAAATTTTGCAGCACTAACTAGTCTATATTTTTTGCCCGATTGGGTGGATGCTCGCGCGGGGCCGTACGTGACGCGGTGCGGGAACCAGTGAAACGGGCCACCGCCGGTGTGGCTTTGGCACGCGCATGGAATGAGCCACACGACCGTCTCGCCCCATCCTGGAGCCATGTCGCGCCGCACCGCGCCGCGCCTCGCCGCATTGTTGGCCCGCTGACAAAAAATTGGGCGTCCGTCCACCAGTTCCATTTTCACAGTCATTGTTTTTTGTGCGATTTAAACACTTTGTCATTTCGAAAACAGCTGAATTTTTAAAACTACGTCTTTTCCAATCAATCGTGGCAATTAGCTAGACAAGCAAGTTTGAAGTCGCCATGGAAGTATCTCCCAGTGTATTGCAATTCAAAGGTATGTGAGATTTTTGAGAGTTTGATTTGGCGGAATTCAGTGATTTTTCACTTGATTCGGATTGTCGGCGGCTCCGCCGTGAATGTCAACGATGACATTTAGCTCTGGCTTTGGCGGATGTCATAGGTTTTCGTGTGAAGTGATGTGTCATGTGCGTGTGAGGTGATGTGACATTTGTTTGTTGAGTGATGTGGTGTTGATGTCGTGTGATGTGGTGACTACGGCTATCTATCATCTTACATCTATTGACTTGTGTCCACTGACGTTGTCTTCAGGTTGGATATCACGAATGTGACACATCACGAACCAATTGAATACCACCTGTCGATCCGCCGTGAAACACCGATTGGAAGAATGTTGGAGAGTTATCAAGGAACCATAGCATTTAAAATTTCCCGAACAACAGCTGAATGTCAAGCTTGCAGGTCATATAACCCAGACCTGAAAAACCACATCACAACTTTCAGATCCTCCCTTGTGATTTTGGCGGAGTAGGCTTTTGTCCTGTTGATACTCTTATACTCTTCCTTTTGGCTTATTACATTCCCCTCATCGGTTTCTCGCTCGTTCTTTTTTGACCCTTTCATCATTACATTCAACCACCCTGCCGACTCGTTTCGCCTCTTCCGCCCTTCCGCCCCATCATCAGACCCATTACTAACAACAGGCACCTTTTCCAAACAGTCTACTGAGTACCTCGAACTCACAAACTCATCCTCATCCCCCCTCGCCTTCAAAGTCAAGACTACCGCTCCTAAATTATACTGCGTTCGTCCTAATGCTTCAGTAGTTGCCCCAGGCGAGTCGGTTAAAATCTCCATCATCTTACAAGGCTTCAACCAACCTTTACCAAAAGACTTCAAGTGTAAGGACAAATTCTTAATCGTCTCCTTACCTTGTCCTGACCTAGATGATGCCGCCAAAGTCGGTGAAGTGTGGAGCTCTTTGGAAGCTAAATATAAAGAGCAATTGGTTTCTAAGAAGTTGAAGGTTAACTATGTCATCACCGATTCCGATGAATCCGAATCTTCAAACGGTTCTGGTATTGACTCTGCTCCAAACTCATCTGCTGTTGCTGCATCCACCGGTGCTACTTCCCTGAACCCAGACAAATCAATCAATGAATCTTCTGCCGTTCCTGTCCAAAATGGTGCCCAGGCCCAGTCTGATGACTTGCAAAAGGAACTAGATGCATCCAATGCTCCAATTGACAACTTATCGAGCAGATTAGACTCTAATGAAAAAGTCAGTGAAAAATCGTCACTTTCCAACTCAAATGAAGTCAAGGGTGAAGAACCTGTAAGTGGTATTTCATTGCCAATTGCCTTGGCTTTGGTTCTTTTGGCTTTCATTTTAGGATGGTTGATTTTCTAATTTAAATATCACTTAAACTGATCTTTCTTCACTTTTTCAATTGTTTTATTGTCTATTTATCTTGTCTGAAAACATCGTACATTTCTACTGAATCCATTGCTAGGCTGGATGGTTATCGTTGCGACTGGTGATGTCGAATATATGTCGATAATATCAATGTCTCAAAGTACATGATTGTAGTTTTCGATATGGGTGGTCTTTATTGATGATTGTTATTATTGATTGATATGTAAAACTTACTTTTTATACATCTTATTTTATAATATGAGTCTCAATAGCTGTATTTCCTACTCCTTATTCTTAACAGATATTCTCTCCCTGATCCTAGTTGTTCGTGTCTTTGTGTCTATCCTCATCTACAGCTCTCTATATTCGGTTGAATCTACCTTCACTTCCGCTTTTCATATATCGATCTCAAGACATCCCATCAATGTCTTTTCACTGAATTTCTATTCTATGTTTTTTTTATTTCACTTTCAAGCCAATGGCTCACCCAATCTCTCTTCTGACTCAACACTTTCCCCATGGGCTGAAGCATAGTCGGTGTATCCTTTAGATGTGTGAGAGTAGAACAAGTCTCTATCGTAAGCAGCCAAAGCATCACCATTTTTGATTCTTTCTGGCAAATCGGGATTGGAAATGAACAATCTTCCAAAACCCACAAGCGAACGGTCATCTTCCACAGTCTTCAACACAGAAGACCATTTGCTGTCCTTATCATAAGTGTAGTTTCCACCGTGAACAATGACACCTTTCCAAATCTGCTCTGCAAACGTGAGATCAACTGGTGCCATGGTGAAGTCTGGCTGGAATCTAGCATCAACAAGAGAAATGTACGCCAATTGGTTTCCCTGGTCTGCCCTTTTCTGGAGCTGGTTTAAAATGTACCCAAAGGACACTATTGGGTGTTCAGTGTCATGTTCACCTTTCATTCCCTGGAAGAAAGAGAATGGTGATAATCTGAGCGCCACTTTATCAGCACCAATTGCTTCAATAAGACTGTCAACTACTTCCAAACAGAATCTTCCCCTGTTTTCAATAGACCCTCCGTACTTGTCGGTTCTGGTGTTGGAGCATGGGTTGATAAACTGGTCAACTAAGTAGCCGTTGGCGCCATGGATTTCGACAAAGTCCATTCCAGCAGCAATGGCGTTTTTGGCGGCTTGGACGAATTGTTGCACGGTTTCGTGAATTTCTTCCTCGGTCAACTCGGTAAGTGGATTTCCAGCTTCCTCGGCTTTCTTTTGATAACTTTCGTCGATGTAAATGGCCGATGGTGCCTTCAACTTGTGTCCATGTTGTTTTAAAATCTCCGGATTACCTGTACGTCCTTGAGCCCATAATTGCATAGACATGAAACTGCCATTTCCGTGCACTGCGTCTGCCACTTTGCTCCACGCGTCAATCTGGCGTTGATTCCAGATTCCTGGAATTCGTGAGTAGAGTCCGTGGTTGGGCAGAATCACAGTGGCTTCAGTAATTGCCAAAGTTCCTGGATATTGAGTTCTTTGCTTATAGTATTCTAATTGGAGGTCAGTTGGGACGAACTCTTCGGTATTTCTATTTCTAGTGAGCGGCAAAAGACAGATGCGACTCTGCATAGTCTTGTTGCCGATCTGGATAGGCTTGAAGAGTTTGGAGCTGGCGGTGGACATGGTGGTTTGATTTTGTAATTGATGCAAAAATTCACTGCACTTTTAGGCTTTTATATCACTTGTCGCGTGTATTCACATGCGTGCACATGCAGGATTATCTCCGCCAGCATTAATAATCACTCGGGTGAGGTCACTGTAAAAGGAGTTGGCCGGTCGAAGGAGTTAGCTTGCCAACGTCCTCGGTGCTTAAGGTTTCTACCAGAAGCTTAGAAGCTTAAAACGTGACTTCCTGCTTTGTAATTGCAGCTCAATTGCAGTTCTAATGTCCTCCAACCTGCATTCCAATGTGCACATTCGATTGTACTTTCAACCTGCAATTCAATCTGCACTTTGGGCTCGCACTTTGTAACCTGTACTCTAATTGCAATCTGCACTTTGTAAGGGTACTTAATCTGCACTTTACAGTTATCCCAAATACAACATATCTCCATCTTTTGCTACTACTTCTTCTTCTTCGTCTCGGACACTTTTCCGCCCGGCACACCAGCAAAGTACACCTGTGTTCTCGCCTGCCCGTTGCAAGCCCGCTGCCGCTTTCTGCGCCTCGTTAGCACTTTCCATCGTCAAGAACGGGCAGTTTTCACCAATCCTCTCTTCCCTTAACTGAATCATGGGTAAAGCTACCATAAAATCAGGTACCATCAACCTCCTAAACACCATTGTGGGTGCAGGGATCCTCGCCATGCCATATGGGCTCAAATCCAACGGTCTCGTGTTTGGATCATTTCTTATCGTGTGGTCTTCCTTCACTTCAGCATTTGGATTGTATCTCCAGAACAAAGTATCAAAATACACCAACCAGCAGTCGGCGGTGTCGTATTTCAGCTTGGCCCAGCTAACATACCCTCAATTGTCCATAGTTTTTGACAGCGCCATCGCAATTAAGTGTTTTGGCGTAGGTGTCAGTTATTTGGTGGTGATTGGAGATTTGATGCCCAAAATTGTCGAATCCTTGGGCGGGACTCACCATTTGTTGATGGCCAGAAACTTCTGGATCTCGGTGTTCATGGTGTTGATTGTCCCGTTGTCGTACTTGAAAAAACTCGACAGCTTGAAGTACACTTCGTTGGTGTCTTTGGCCACGATTTTCTACCTTGTATGCCTTGTCATCGAACACTTTGTTGCTCGTGACATTCCTGTTGAACACAGGGTTGTCGACGTTTGGGGCCCCAAATCTCTCAAGTCCACATTGAGCTCGTTCCCCATCTTTGTTTTTGCCTACACTTGTCACCAGAACATGTTTGCAATCATCAACGAGTTGAAGCCTAGCGAATCGCTGGGTCTGCAAACAAGACAGTCCAATCACATCATCAGAAATGCCATCTCCACCGCTTGCACCTCGTATTTGATTGTGGGCATAATTGGCTACCTCAGCTTTGGTAACTCGGTCAATGCCAACATCATCACCATGTATCCCAAGAGCTCTATTCTGTCATTGATTGGAAGATTGGGTCTTGTGTTCATGGTCAGCTTCTCGTTTCCTTTACAGTGCCATCCTTGCAGAGGCTCCATCAACCACGTTATCCATTTCGTGAGCAACGGAATCGAGTCCAAAATTAGAAACTCTTCTGTGTCTGATGGCTACACGGCATTGGATTCCGAATCCCACGATGAATCTTTCATTTCAACGACCCCAATGGAAGGTGCTCAGGACACCGATGGTCACGATCCAATCATTGTTCCTTTGACCACCAAGAAATTCTACTACATCACCACATTTATAGTCATTGCCTCTTATTTACTCGCAATTTCAGTCACTTCTTTGGCTCATGTTCTTGCCTTTGTTGGTTCCACTGGTTCCACGTCAATTTCGTTTATTTTGCCAGGTTTGTTCGGCTACCTTTTGATCAAGGGCGACAACTTGAGCTTGTTGGACAAGTCTTGCAAATATGGTGGTTTGGCCTTGAGTGTTTGGGGGGTTTTGGTCATGGTCACTTGTTTGTCTGCAACCATATTCTTGGGCGCCACCCATTGAACAAAATCAATCATTTATTCGTGTATAGTACTTAATAACATTCATAGCTACGGGTTGTATTATGAACTCAAGTGCTTTTCATTGTGGGTTCTATTCTTTCCCTGACGGCAAGCAATTCATTTCTACACTATCATATTCAAGATCATGTGCCATTGCAACTTTCTAGTTAAGCTTTCAGACTTCCAATGATCATAAGAAACAGCCAAAGATCACAATCCCAGGATATCAGCGGACACGACAGAAATTAACGATCTCTTGATAAGTTTAATAGGTAATTGTGTATTCATAAAAGTCATAAACCATATTCAAAAATTTTATCTAAGCCATATGCAAATATTTTCATAATCATCATAATAAATAATGTATCTACAAGATCAACTCGTCTTTCTCCCAGCCAGTTCCTCTGACTTCCTTCAAACCATGGTTGGGTTGTGCTTTGGTTCCAACCTTCAAGGCGAAAGGATTTCTGTCATTCTTTTGGTTCAAGTTGGCCAAAGTATGATTGACTTCTCTGTGTTTGGATTCATCGGCCCTGATTCTCAAGATCAACTCTTTGAAACTCGAGTTTTCGTTCAATTCAGGCCAGTAATCATAAGCGATCTTGGGGATCTTCACGTTATCAAATTTGGGCAACTTTCCCGCATCGAGCTCTTCAATCAAATGTGTGTAAGTACTCACTGCTTCCTCCTCTAAGTACCCAACAAATCTATGGCAGTACTTTGGATTTAATAAATAAGCTGCAAAAAATCCGTTGGTGAAGATTCCCTGGCCCATGAACACGAAAAGTCTGGTAAACCAACTTGGTTTTCCAATTTTAACAAAGGTTAGCAAGTGCATTCTTTCATTATATGCTTCATCAATCAAAGTTTCGATCCATGCTTTGTCTCTCTTTAATCTTCTCAAAGAATGGAGGGTCCGAAGCCATGAGGCACACAGACCTGGAATACCCGCAATTGACTCGAGAAAAATCACTCTTGTGAGCCATTTCTCCTCGGTCATTTCAAATCTAGTGCCCTTGAAGCCACTTGCCTTCTCTTCTGGTGTTGTAGGCTTTTTGTAGCCAGTGAAAAAGTCAAACAAGGCTCTGACCGTGGAAATGCTACCAAATGAGATTTTGTCACCTACTGTGACAGGTTTTCTATGCTCGAACTTTACCAAATCACACTCTTCATTTGTCCAGGGAGGATGGGGAAACATTGGATGGGTGATAAAAGCGACATCGTCTGTTTTCAGTCGGTGTTCATTAGAGATGATTTGAGTTGAAACGTTAAGAGGATTCTTGACGAAAAGTTGTGGTTTCAGTGGACCTCCAGTGGTTGCGAAACGAACAAATTGTAGACTTGTGAGACGCTTGGTTTTAAACATTGTGAGTGTTCAGATTACTTGGGCAATTGAGACAGAACAACACGGTATTTATAGGGAATCAAAACTATAGTAGTCATGGGTTTCAGGTACAGCCGTCCGGCAATTGCCGTGCTCTAAAAAACGGGGTTTGGAATGAGTTCCGATCCATCCCGCAACCTTATGAGCCTCGGCAGTTTTCTCGGTGATAACTATAAGAGAGCAATTTCATTTGTAGCTGTTGGTATTGGCTAAAGCTGCGAAAAGTTGTTCAAAGAGTTTTAAGGGTCAACGGTTTTGGTACATGAGGTTACTTGATGCATATGTTTGCTGATGTTGGTCAGTTTTGTGTGCGTTTTATTAATTGTTCTCGGTACTTTTCCCTTGCTGAGCAATAAGGGTGTACAGGCACATGGCTTTGAGCGGTGAAATGTGAAGAAGATCTGGTGCACAGATGCGTATGCGGTCTAGACCCGAAGTACACGCTCCGAGGCGCTCCTGTAATTGAAAGTAATTGAAATCAAGATAATTAAGCGTTGAAAGGTAATATACGAAAGAATAAAGAATTACGGGCAGTCGTTAAGAAATATTTCGAGGTTGGAAGTGTAATTCAATTATAAAAGAAGTTTACAAAGAGATCATACAGATAAAGCCTAGACCTCATGTAAAGATACAGAATGATGGCGTGAAATCCGCCTTGGGGACGTATAGAAACTCACTAAACGAAAATAATCGATTTTTTAAGTAATCACGAGTGAAATGGTACGATAAATCACCATAACTGAATAAATAATATTGGGGTTCTAAAATATTATTCCCGTATTGATAAATACGGGAATTTTTAAAAATTTAGTGATCATGCAAAAGCACCAAAAATAATTTTTGCTCGTACAAGCGGTGGAAATTTTTAATTTACGACGATTTTCATAAAAAATTGCCTTAAAATCAAAGGCCAATCCCAAATTTTTTCTTGACAGAGTTTATTTTTAATTTTGTAGGGAAGCTCATTTTTTTTGGGCAATATTTTTCGGCTACGTGCCACTTATTTTTTGCCGTGGACGATTGTTTACAATTATTTTTAATCCAACAAGGTCATAAATCCGTATCTGAGGCGGGAGGGTCTTTTAATGCCGTGTACCACCTCAGATTGTAATTCAGCTTCATGGATCATCATCATGAATTCGCGAAGGATTTACATGATTACTTCGTAACACAGTAAAATAGAATTGGGGCTTGCCTTTCGATGTCAGAACATACTCCCTTCATTCAAAATCAAATCTCACTGTGAGTAATACATCTATCCTTACATTACAGTTTGCATTACACGCCATGCAAGTCGCATTACTTCGCATAATAAATTATTTTCTTATAGAATCTGTCCTATCAATTTTATTTTCCCGCATTGTTGATTATGTTTCGGTTCAATTCCTATTGTGATTTTTCTTTTTTCTTCCCACTATTTTTTAATTTTACGGTGTTTTTACCTCTTTTTTTTTCTTGCTTCCTCCACGATTATATATATATCTAAAAATCCACTTAGAGTTTTCCAAAATATTAATTATTATCATATAAATGAATATTGAAGGTTTTAAAATGTCATCTTCCTACCCCAACGAATATTATCAGCAACAGCAAACTCAAACTTCAATCAAGGAGTTTGATCAACCAAGATTCTACAATAGCCCCATGGTTGTTCAACAGCCTTACTTGCAGATGGCTTCAAATAATGGTCATCATCAAAACCAATATATGAACCAGTCAATTGTTTATCCATCGCAGCAACAGTTTTATGAACCTATCCCCGTTAATAACTACTTGTTGATCCCACAACAAAATGGTACCAATGTTTATAATTCCAACTACTTGCAACACCAGCCAGTAGTGCAACAACAGCCTCAGGTTCATCAAACACAACAGCCTCAATCTCAACAGCACACTTCGAATCAGCCACAATCACAGGTTCAAAGTCACACTGAGTTGGGCTCAAATCAACAAACTCCTACCCCTGCTAACCATCATATCTTACAGTACCAACAGCAGAAGAAAACGCATCTTCAAAAGCCAACCAAAAGTCCTGTTCTTTACTCAAACTTCACTGAACGCTTGCAAGAACTCTTGCCCACCCCTCCACTTCTCAAGGCTCCAATCAGACCAGATATCAATTTTGCCACTAATCAAAAGAGAGCTAAGAGAAAGTCCAAATTCACCCAAAAACAGGATGAGATGATCGTTTCTTTGAAGCGCAAAGGAAAGTCATGGGTTGAAATTGCAGAAATCACTGAAGTTGGCTCTTACTTGGCTGCAAGAAATAGATACCAAGTCATTGTGGGCCAACAGGGAAACAACAACTCATCCAGCTGGTCAGGTGACGACAAGCAATTACTCCAAAAGTTATTGGATTCCGCCGAACTCGAAAAATGGAGATTCATTGCCAGCGAGTTCAACAAGGCTACCGGTAAATCATACTCTGACAAAGACTGTCGTGACTTCATAAAATTATTATTCTGGATGAACCCTGCATCATTTCAAGTTAACGAAGATACTATAAGTGAATGTGCAAAGGAAAAGAAGATTTCCGAAAAGGCCAGTGAGCAGGATATAAAGAATAAGGAAAACTCATCATCTCCAAACCAAGAATCTGCTTATGCTGAAAGTTTATTAAGCAGGAAAACTTCTCCTTACATCTCCAAAGGTTCTCCTTTAAAGAATGGCATGAACTCGAATAACATGAATCAAAATGGTCTTGGAGTTTACAATCAATCTTACGACAGTACTTACCAGAAAAGGTATTATTGATGGGTTATGTTAGGTGTTGGTATTTATAACGATGTATAATAGTTTTTGTAGCGAATCAGTATAGATCAACTTGATGTTGTCTTTTTTTATTTGTGTTTATAGTTATAGTTAGTCTTCAACTTACTGAATATAATGCTTTACGATTACTGTATCTTTAATCATAATTAAGTAACTCGCTAGCTAAGCGAACAGAACACTATATTGTACTTTATTTCGAATTTGAAAAAAGACATCGGTTTTTCACATTATAGCACTTGTTCACATGATTTTAGGGATGGCTGGATGAATTCGGTCTGAATCGATGTTAACTTGACATTGATACGGTACTGTAATAATATTTGAGTTAGTTTTGTAATCTTATTTTGATTTAGTCTTATAATTTCCTTTTAAGTTGGTTTCGTAATTCCATTTTTGAACTATTTTTTTCATTGATTGAAACGTGTATTGGTTCCGTATACCCTACTTAGTGAATCGTAAATAGCTCCGTTGAGCCTTCTAAGCGATTCGTAATTGGCCCCTTAATTCAATTGACTCAATTTTGACTCAACGATATCAATTTTATCTTGTGGGCTTTGTTTTTTGTCGGTTCTGGAACCAACTCTAATGTCACTTTGAATTCTGACAACGCCCCTTGCATGGAGTTTTTCATGCATTTGGCCAATTAAATCCATAACTTCATTCCATGGACCTTCAATTGTCGTACCAGCACTGTGTAAGGTTGTATGGAGATGGGAATTCCTTGCCAATTGAGTGATGAATACAACTTCATCACTTACGGAAGCTTTGCCCGTCCCAATTGGGACGAGACAGACGTCGGCGAGGCAATTTATCGTAACTGTCATTTACGAAATAGTATCTTTACCTTAAATCAATAATTTTCATTGAGTTTAAATATTGACAACCGTACACCTGCACCTTCAATCCGCCTCAGCGACCAGAGTATCAATTAAGTTTATTTTTAGCTCCTCATTTAATATTTCAGATTCTTCACCCAGGTAATATTTCAAAAGATTTATGGGGTTTTAGCCTTTGAAAATATCCCGGTCGAAGAACCTGTAAAGAAGTCCTGTGCATTGAATTCGACAAACCAACATTCGTATTATTTTGCAGAATGTAAATTATTAATTTGCCTGATACGAGAGGGGGGTTAAAGATAAATTTTCGAAATGGAAATATAAGCGAACAGGAATTACGATTCTTTTCTCGTTAAGGTTATGGAAGTATCAAATATTATTTGCAGGTAAACCAGGCAGTGTCAGGTGAGCAATCTACGATAATGTCGGGTTGAAACGTTGTTAAGCTAAATTCTATGTGAGTCCCGTAAAATAGTCTTTTCTACATTTTTTCGAATTCCTCACTTATTTTCATGGCAAGCAAAGTATTTTTTACCCATCACGAATTATTTTTCGGATATTTTATAACAATATTATTTGGCCAGAATCTCGTACATCTGGCGCTGCCGAGCGTGTGAGTCGTGCTTCCTTAAATGGGAAAGTTGCAATAGATCTTATCTCCTGCCATGATCTCAGCCTTATATTACAATAAGACGGCATTCCGTTGTTGGGGATCTCCAGCAAATAAGATTTTTCGTTGTTCCCGTGACTCGCATGCCACCGTTAATCTTTTCAAGAACTTCCCAGGTATCCGTTCTGAGCCCTATGCTGGGTTTTAGATCCTCGAAACAGCTGACAAGTGTGAATTGTCAAATCTTCCTTTCCCGGACAATGCTGGCTTCTACGAACATTTTCTTAAGTGCTTCCATTTTGGGGAAACACCATTAAGCACATGTGAATTTCTCTGAGCCTCTTTCGTGCCACTTGTCTGGCCATGGCGTAAAGTGTGAGCAAAACTCGTTTCTGGCCTCTTGGCTCATTCCTATTAGGGGCGAATGTGTGTGATTACTTGATCACGTAAGACCTTATGTAATCACATTTCATTTCCGAGGGTGTGTGCGTGTGTGTCACGTGTTTAAATTCCGTGATCTCATCAAGATATCAACACTTGTAGTGTCTGATTATTTGCAACACCTTGTTCATCGGCCAATCACCACAGTAATGTTTCTGCAGTACATCAGATCGAACAGTTTCAGGCAGTACGGGTCTGACTGGATTGTGGTTTTGGTGCTTCTCTGGTTCTTTTTCTGGATCATCGATCCAGCTCCACCATTTTTCAGACAATTCAAACTCTCTGATTCTACGCTACAACATCCCTTTGCCACACTGGAGAGAGTCAATGATAACCAGCTTTACTTCTTGTCGGCCATAGTGCCCTCGGTTGTCATTGTGACCATACAAATGGCGATCTATGGGACTGATAACTCAATAGACAAGTTCCACGTGCTCAACCTCAGTTTACTAGGACTTTGGATATCGTTGTGTATAAGTGGTGTTAGTACTGACATCTTGAAGAACTTGATTGGGAGACCTCGTCCTGACTTCTTAGAAAGATGCGGAGCAAAACCTTCAACTCCTTTCAACGAATTCGTTGACGTGTCCGTGTGCACTGCTCCTTTAGGACTACAATATTTGAGTGATGGGATGAAACTGACACCGCTGGGCCATTCGCTGATTGCTTTCAGTGGTCTATTCTACTTGAGCTTGTGGATCTTGCGCGTTATCAGGAATAGAGGCCCCAGATTAGTACCAGTTGGATGGTATTTGGCCTCAATGGGACCATCTTTGTTGGCCTTATACATTGCTCTATCCAGAACGCAAGACTATAGACACCATTTCTTCGACGTCATATTCGGTTCGAGTATAGGTATCGCCTGTGCTGTTTATAGCGCCGCCAGGTATAAATTTTCCGTGTAATGGGGCAATGCAACTCACAAAAACATTTCTACTGCCGATATCTATGTGCTCTTCATCTACATTATTTTTAGTATTAATATATTAAATACTTACGTCCGTTGAGGACCCCAATTAATGCAATCGTAACTCTATCGTAATAAAAACAAAGGGAAATAAAAGGAATCTAGATATAAAAAGTTTTTTCAATTTTAAGGAATTTTTTTCAACTAATATGTATAGGGTCAACGAGTTGAGCGTTGGCCATGAGTCATCACATTAATCATTAAGCAGAAACTTCAAGCTCTAATATTTTAAAGTCTTTGGTTGTTCCCATGGGTTTTCTTGGTTGGTGAAGTGACCGTAAGAAGCAGTCTTGAAGTAGATTGGTCTGGCCAAGTCTAATTCTTTGACAATAACACCAGGTCTCAAGTCGAAGTTCTTCTTGATGATGGCAACCAATTCATCAGAAGACTTAGAAGAAGTACCATAAGTGTCAACGTGAACAGACAATGGTTCAGCAACACCAATGGCGTAAGAGAATTGAACCAAAGCTCTTCTAGCCAAACCAGAGTGGACCAAAGACTTAGCGACCCATCTAGCGGCGTAAGCAGCAGATCTGTCGACCTTGGAGAAATCTTTACCGGAGAAAGCACCACCACCGTGAGCACCCCAACCACCGTAAGTATCGACAATGATCTTACGACCGGTCAAACCGGCATCACCTTGAGGACCACCAATGACGAATCTACCAGAAGGTTGAATGTGGTAAACGGTTTTGTCATCGAGTAAGTGAGCTGGAATAACCTTCTTGATGATGTGTTCCTTGATTTGATCTCTCAAGTCTTCAGTGGAGATTTCTTCAGCGTGTTGAGTGGAGATAACAATGGTGTCAATTCTCAAAGGAATGACAGCACCACCATCTTTAGCGTATTCAACAGTGACTTGGGTTTTGGTATCAGGTCTTAACCATGGCAAAGCACCGGATCTTCTAGCAGAAGCCAATTCAGCGTTCAATTTGTGAGACAATAAGATGGTCAATGGCAATTTTTCATCGGTTTCGTCAGTGGCGTAACCGAACATGATACCTTGATCACCAGCACCCAATTGTTCTAAGGCTTTCTCGTAATGCAAACCTTGAGCAATGTCAACGGATTGTTGTTCAATTGCAACTAAAACGTTACAGGTCTTGTAGTCGAAACCTTTTTCACTAGAGTCATAACCAATGTGTTTGATAGTGTCTCTGATGATTTTTTGGTAATCCAAAGTAGCCTTGGTGGTGATTTCACCGAAAACCATAATCATACCAGTTTTACTGGCGGTTTCACAGGCAACTTTAGAAAGTGGATCGACAGCCAAACAAGCATCAAGAATGGCGTCACTAACTTGGTCACAGATCTTATCTGGGTGACCTTCACCAACAGATTCAGAAGTAAAGAGGAATTTTTCAGACATTGTCAAAGTAGTTGGGAGTAAAAAATTATTTGTGGATTTCGGCGTCTATTTATGTGAAAAATTTGATGCACGTGCAATAACCATTTTCTTTGTCACCACTATACGACGAAAAATCCATGATTCGATTTTTCGCTGGGATACGCCTAGCTGTCCACTGAAACCCGTTGATGCAGCTTCCATTCTGGGCTCCATCGATACCCATTTTCTCTCTCGGGCCCACTGAATTGCTGCCATGTCTACGCATCCCTTCGTATACTCTCGTACCTGGTCACGTGGGTTGCCGAAATTGTACGCGTGTGTTCCGATGGATGTGCACGGGTGTTTGGAAAATTGAGCCACAATAAAAATCTAAAAAAAAGAATCTAAAAAAAATTTAGAAAAAAAAATATGTCGTTCTAATGTCGCTGGTGTCGCGAATGTCGCTATGGATTCCTACGCGATTCTCAAAATACGCGTCAGATTTAAGTGAATATCACACATTTCAACTACTCTTTTCTTCACGAATAATGGACTTTCTCGAGGATCTTGACGACGTGGTGCCCACGACGTACCAGATTCCGATCCAGCAGTACTCTGAGACGTCTGATAACTCCGATGACGACTCTGAAAAAGAGAATATCCCGGCACAAAATCAAGATACCGATATCTTGTCCAAAGTGAAACAGCGGTTATTTGGTGATACCCAACCAGTCAATGTATCCCAGGACGCCACTCACACCCCGGACTCGGCACAGGAAATGGGCGCTTTGCCGTTTGGAAACTCATTCTTGTTTCAAGACACACAGAAGATCAGCCAACCCAAAAGCGATACATCCCAACTACAAGAGAACATGCAATTCCAGGCTATCAGCTCCCCATCCCCGTCAAAATCATTGGCATTGCCCCAGTTGCCCATTGAGGATGCTGAGATCGAGATCAGCAGTACACAAAAACCAAAATCTCCGGTCAGTAATGACATCTACAACCACAATGACAACACCGACAACATCGACAGCAATAACAAGGACAACAGTGAGGAAAATGGCCTTTTCGTCTCTGAGAGCTCTCGTGAAGATCAAATTGCAGCAATTGCCGAGGCCAAACGCTTGAAAAGAGCCAACGACTTGCAGTCGGATATAATGACCGGCTCGCTTACCGACGAGGAACAGGAATTAAACAACGAGTCCCATGATAGAACCATTGACTCATCCAGAATAGACCACCAGCCAACAAAAAAAGAGTTGGAGGAACAGGAAAAGTTCATAAACATTAGTAAAAGGAAAAGAGACATTCAGCCGAAATTCGCCAGCAAGGTTAATTTCACAGCACAAGATTTCTTACAAGCATTCAAAAGTGACGAGTCAGATCAACAAGATCAAATCATGGACGCAAACCTAAAATCTTCTCCTAATACATCTCCTTTGAAATCCAGCAATACAAAAAATGAGAACGCTATACCAAATCCTGAAAATTCAATTCCTAGCTTGGCTGCAAAAATATCAAATAAATCTCCTTTGGATATTTATGCTGCAAACTTGAAGAAAGAATTGTTATCTTCCCCTACGAAACAAGAGAAATTAATTGACTTGGATGATTCAGAATCTGAAATCGGTGAATTTTCGTCTCCCTTGAAATCGTTCAACCCTAAGATTATGTCAAAAGGTACTGATTTGGACGAAATTCCTGAACTATCGAAAGAAATGAAAATCACATTGCAACAAAAATTCTTCAAAAAGCACAATGCCGGACAAAATTCTGAATTTGCTTTACCCAAAAGCTTAAGAAATAATTTGACCTCAACGACACGTCAAAAGGGCCATTCAAAATTGCTCAACTCCTTGAAAAAAGCCAATAGTCACCAACTTGCGGAAATTTTCAAGGCAAACCCCGAAGCGAATATTGAAGCTGCCATCAATGAGGAATTGGAGGGTGACTCATTGTTTCAAAGAGAGTTGGAAAGAGTCAGGCAGATAAGGAAAAAGGAAAAGCAAGCAGAAAAGGCCAAGTTGGCGGCAATGATGAGTTTCAAACCTGGTAATGATCACGATGAAATCGAAGTTTCTGATGTTCCTGACTCTGAGGAAGAAGGAAATTCTGAAGACTCTGCTGCAGATTCTGAGGAGAACTCTGATGTAGAAGAAGAAGAAGAAGAAGAAAACGAGAACGACTCTGAAGAGGAAATTACAACCAGACGAAACAGACGAGCTCTTATTTCTGATGATGAGGATAATGAGGATAATAGAAACGATGACAGTTATATGTTCGGAATTAACGAGGGCAACTCGCAGCAAGAAATGATAAAGTACAGCTCTGCTAGAAACTCGCCTGAAAAACCATTGAAAGCCATCTTTCCAAGCCAAACAAAAGGTGTTCAAAATGATTTTGAGAACAGTCGGGCATCCGAAGATTCATTCTTGGATTTCCCGTCGATATTGAGTCCAGGAAGAGATATTTCAACTCAAAAAGATATTTTGGACTCAACTCAAAAGGACACACAAAACGATATCCAAAGTACCCAGAAAGTTCACGAACCTTCAATTGAAAATATTCCGGTTTCAACTCAGAGAGATACTCAAAATGCTACTGAGAATGTTGCTCAGACTCAAATAAACGCCGCAACTCAAAAAGACAGTCAAGACATCTTAACTAACAGAGATAAGGACGAAGACGTGACGCCAATGGCTGTTGCTCAGGGAAGAGAAGAAATCAAGAAGAACGAGATTCCTGATGAAGAACTTCAAGAGCAAATTAAAATGTACGAGAACAAAATAAGAAGGAACGAGTTGAAGGCAAGAAAGCGCCGGAAACAAATGGAAAGAAGTGGAGTCAAGAATATTTTGGAAGGGGAGGCCGAAGAAAGTGAAGATGAGTGGAAAGGAATTGGAGGCGAAGACAACGAAGACTCTGATGTTGCCAATTCTGAAGATGAAAAGATGATTGATAATGATTTCAATATTGATTTGAATGATGAAGCAATCAGAACCAAATTCATGGAGCAATATCAAATCAAAGATCAAAAAGAATTAGAGAAATTAATCGATGCTGTCAAAAACCATAAACTCCTGAAAAGGCTGGGTGACATGAATGCTTTAGACATTGAGTTCAGTGATGAAGAAGACGAATTATTGATTGCTTGGAAAAGGCAAATTGCCCTTCAACAAAGGCAAAGACTTATGTCGAACAAAAAGTTGAGGAAAGCAGCAGAAAACGAGAAAGCCAAGTCATTCTTGGAGTTAGCCCAGGATATTCCAACCAATAGCATCAGAATAGATGAAGAAGAAGAGGATGATACTGATGAAGATCAAGAAACAGATAAGGACGAAGAAGTTGAGGTCAAAAAGCCAAAGATGATCAAAGAGTCGTTTGTGAAGAAGACGCTCTCCTTCCTTGCAACCAAGGACGATGAGTATGAAAGAAACCAAGAGTTATCGAAGTTCCAGCATGGAGTTTCTGACGACGAAATCGAAGATTTGTCAACATTGAAAGCCAGAAGTTTGAGCAACTTACAACCTGCCCGTGCACAGAAGACACCTGTGGAAAAGAGGAGTTTTGCAGTCGATTCTGATGAAGAAGACGAAGAGTTCAGAATGTTCAAGAAGCCCTCGTTCATGCAATCGTTCAGGTCGATGTCAGGAGACCAGGTGACCAGTTTTTCGGGGGTCACCATCAGCAAACAGTACAAGGTTGCGTCAGGTTCCAAAGCGTCCATCACGTTCATGTCAAAGAAGAGTAGTGTCAAGAGTTTAAAGGCACGAAAGATTGAGAAAGGGTTGAAGGACTTCAAGAGTAGCGGCAGCAATAGTGGGTTGTTCCGAACCGGTGGTTTTGACAGTTGAGATCGCATGGCGTTTAGCATAGCAGAATAGTCTGTAGTAATATTTCATGTATATTATATTGGATGCAGAGGGGGATTTGGTAGTATTATTAATAGAACAGTAGAGTACAAATGTGAACACAGTAGAGTACAAAAGTGAACAGTATTGAAGACGAAGAACAGTACAAGGAAATGTTTCGATCTACATAACACATGTTTTGTAGTTCTGTTTCTCTGAATGGATAGCGTTGTGATATAAATGCTGAGCAAAAGACCATTATAGCGGTATAGGGTTTGGCAATATTGTAATGAACATTTGCTACGCAAGTTATTTCATTGTTGGTGACTCAACTGTGTATGCTTCATAATACTGTTGATGGCCATATGAGATCTTCTTGTTTCTCTCTTCTACTCCATGGATTCACTGACTTATTGGGTGCAAATTATTTTGCAGCCATTTCCAAAGCCGGCTACATGTCTTACGGTGCATTTGTATTAGTATGAACAGTGAACAGTGTGAGAGATGCACAGCCAGCAGAACCAATGAGATTAGCCATCCATTGGTGTCTCGCTGGTTGAATGAGAGGATGTGTATATCGTGTGATATGACTTGATCGACTTGATTTGATACGATCTTTGCTTGACATGATCTTTGATTTAATTTGATACGATCTCTAGCTTGATTTGATTGGATTGGATTTGGCATTGAATCTGGTTCAATTCAATTGGTGATATCAAAACATCGAGTGCTCCAACGCCAGCAAAAGCGACGAATGGTTCACTTTGGACGCCACGGGCTTGTTGAACAAGGAAGACGAGCCATGGTCGAAGATCTTGGTGTTGTTGGGCCCAATGGTGAGACTAGAGTGGTAGCCGTCGATACGGTGATTTCGTGGAGGGAGCCGCTGGTTGTGGATATCGTTGGTGATGCTAATGGGGTCCAGTTTGTTCTTGCTGTTTAAGCGTTTGATCTTGGGCGGCGGCGACGAGTGAATCTGCTTGGCCGGAGAACGGGCAGGGGACTTGTAGTATTGGGAAGTTTGGGCCGGAGATGGCGAAGAAGGCGAGGAAGGCTGAACGAAGCCCGTACGGATTCCAGCCGGTGTGATTTGTGTGAAACACTTGAATGAGTCGGTGTTGGTGAAGCTACGAAGAGCTTCTGAGATTCTCGATAGGTCAATACTCTTTCGCCGGCGAATTTGCATGGATGTGTTTGGGGTGGATGTGTTTGGACTTGCAGCAATTGAATTGTCGCTTCCAGAATTGTCAGAATTGCTAGAACTCTCAAAAATCTCAAAAAGCTTGCTTTTAACTCCATCTTTCTTGGAACTCTCGGCTCCATCTTTCTTGAGACTTTCGGCTTCTTCTTTGCTTGACCTTCTTGCACTTTCGGTGGATTCGTTACCCTGTATGCTTGGCTGCGAAAAGCCCCGACTGCCCTGGATAAACCCGCTTAAAAGCGACACCGTCCGCACCGGACAGGGCGAGCTCTGGGCCCGCGAGTAGACCGTGGCCACCGTGGGCCGCACCACGTCCGCGTGGCTCGGAGCGTGCACGCTGTCGGCCGGGTTGTGGAACCGCACGGGCCGCTTTTTGAGAAAGTCCTGGAAATCGTCCAAACTGGCCATACGAGACATGTGCAAGGTGTCGTCGGCCAGCAGCAGCGAGGACATGGATATGCTGTCGATGTCGAGAGATGAGAACACCGGTGACATGTTTAGTTGGTGCACAAGATTATTCTTTCTGCCAGTTTCCAAAGGTGAGAATCCTGAATCATCAAACACATTTTCATCGGAGTGGTGGGTGGCCTCTGTTTCATAGTCCATGTCATGGTCCAAGGACGAGTCCATGATGTTGCAGTCCGCCGTGTTGTCGGTGCTGGAGGAGATCTGGCGGTGGTTTGGCTGCAAAATAGCTGGAGAAATGGGATTCAACGTGTACGCCGACGAGAGCCGATACTTGCTTTTCTTCTTGGAGATTTTGGCCAGCCGGCACCGAATGGGCTTCAAGTTCAAGTTGGAGATGGATATTGATGGCCGCAACGTTGGTGTGCTGATGTCTGGAGGGTTCAAGTTGGGGACATTCAAATTATGCGAGAAACTGTTGAAGTCTTCTGGAAAGCTGGTTAAATTGTGTGGGAAGCTGTGAAAATCGTCTGGGAAGTCTGATTGGGAAAAGTGGTCTGAATCGGCGAAGTTCGAGTCGAAGAAGCGGTTTGAGGGAAGATGATTTGTGTTATCTGGATCACTCAAAAACTTGGAATTTTCAATCCGAAAACTGCTCATGAGACAATCAAACTCATGGCTCAAATTGTCAAAACTGGTCTTGTTGGTGAATGAATCGTTCAAATGCTGGTTGGCCTCAAGATAAAAGCATTTCTGCTGAAGACTGTCCATGGCCTGGAGACATCTCGTGTTATCTTCGAGTAGTTGTGAAATCGTGCTGATGGTGTTGTCTGCAGTGGAGATGTTTTCGTTCAAATGTGATATTTGGCTGATGATTTCGCTCGACTCGTGGTACGAGCCAATTATGCTTGTGCTTTTCTGATTTAGACTATCAGCGAATGCTAATAAGCCGTCTAGTTTGGACATGATGTGGAAATGCTAATGGGGATGATAAATAAATAAATGATGAATGAGATGACGATAAGGATGAAAGAGTTTGGTAGCTTGGGTTGAATATGCCTGAAATTCAAATGCTCGTTGGGTTGATGCCTCGATATCTTGGTCCCTCGATAGCTTGGTCCCTGAACAACTCGATCTCTTGAAAACTTGGTCCCTTGAGCTGTATACCTTGAGACTTTAAAAGTTGACAGTAGAAAGTTAAACAAGTTAATACTTTGACCGCTTGCGAAGATCTGAAACAAAAAAACTTGAATCCACAGCTCAAATTATCTGCCACCTCCTAATCGCCTCAATAATTACTTTGATCTAAAAACAACTAAGGTGTTTGTGATGAGTTTAATTTTATTACTACATCTCAAAATAGTCTTTGCATAGAAACTCATCCCCATTATTGTTAACCCGTCTAATCCCTTCCCTGACTGAGCTCAACTTCTAAATTTCTTTCCCCATTCGGTTCCATGTTTATTTCCTTCTATTGTTTATTGTTTATCTGTATACACATTCTCAACCACATTTCAACTTGATGCGATTTTGTACAAGTAACGGTTTTTATTTTGGGAAATTCGGTTACCAAATGCAGACACGCATTAAAAATATTTCGTAAAAATTCCTTATGTAATTTCTTACATGGTTGATTCACTTTTACACATATCCGATTCACTTACTTTATGTATTGAAATGCTATAAAGATTACTCCAGATCTTCTTTCTTGTGTCTCTTGCTAGACGACTCTTCTTCTCCGCTTGACTTTCTTTTTTCCTTCTTATCCTTCTTTTCAGTCTTATCCTTCTTTTCTTTCTTTTCCTTCTTCTCTTTCTTTTCCTTCTTCTCTTTCTTTTCCTTCTTCTCTTTCTTTTCCTTCTTCTCTTTCTTTTCCTTCTTCTCTTTCTTTTCCTTCTTCTCTTTCTTTTCCTTCTTCTCTTTCTTCTCCTTCTTCTCCTTCTTCTCCTTCTTCTCTTTGTCCTTCTTACTCTCATAAGTCTCTTCTTCAGGAGCTTCGAAATCCTTCAATCTTTCTTGCTTTCTTTGTTCGCTGACTTCCTCTTGCTTATCTCTCTTTTCCTGAATTTCCTTCATTTTCTTCTCCTTCTTGCCTAAGAAATATTCACCACTCTCAATCTGTAAATCAACCTTTCTAGGAGTTTGTGCGGGTGGAAATGGTGTGTAAATCTTCTTTTCCTTCTTAGGTGCCTTACTCTTCTTTCTGGCCACGTTTCTCTTCTTGAACATTGGTAAGAATCTTGACCAATCTTCTTCGGCTAATTCAGGCTTCTTAGCTAATTCTTGTTTGATCATTAATTCTTTGATATAGTAAATTGGATGAATGTTCTTCATGCAATCCTCAACAACTCTTCTAACTTCTTTCAAACCTTTGAATGGTCCCATTGCACTGACTGTGTTACCCTGAACTAAGATATAACATTTTGTTAATAATTCTAATGCTTTCAATGTATTACCATTTGGTCCGACCAATCTTTGTCTTCTCTTCACAAATCTATCCTTGCTGGCAGTGAAGTTACCGATCTTTATAACATCACACGCTATTTCATCGTCTAAGATCTTGATTGCTTGGGGAAATGGCACTGATCTAGCTAATAATTTGATTAAGTCACGAGCTTTCAAGATAATGGCTGGATCAAATGTCTTTCTAGTGGTCTTGACAGTCATGGACCCTTCGACAAGATCTAGCTGACAAGAAATGTGGTATTTCTCTAATGACTGGTTTACTTCAGGCCATATAGAGCGGAGATATTTTTCTCTGTATTTAGGGAATAATGTCATGAATGAGGATTCTTCGGCAAAATGCATACCTGAAGCATTGTCTTCCGGTTTGAATTCCTCTATTTTCCATTTGTCGATATCTGGGGTGTCCCAAGGCTTTTCACGGTTGTGTGTGGATGGCATTTTGGTGTTTTGGTGTGAGCTAAAGTTGTATAATTAAGTTGAGATGACATTAAAATGTGAAGAAAAAAAAAATCTGAGTTAAATTTGTCACGTGAGCTCATCGCAGATTTAACTTAAATCAGGAAATTACAAGAACCACTCACTTGCAAACAATCCAACATGGCCAAAGGAAAGGGCTTCAAGGCGAGAAAAGGCAATCCCGTGGATAAAAAGGGAAGCCTCCCCGATAAAAAGGGAAAGGTTTCCAAGCACAAGGCCCGAACACAGCTGAAAGCAACCAAAGCTCAAATAGACAAGCTTAATGCAGATTTGAAGCAGTTTGAGGAAGTAAGAGAGTCATTACAAGAGATCAAGAGCGTGGAGAGCAAGGAAACGAACCCGCTCAGCTACAAGGAGCTAAAATCCGACTTGAAGAAAGACGAGCAGCAAAAGAAGCAAAACCAGGGAGTTGAAAATGACTTGACAAAGCAGTTGGAACTCATCACTGGCATTGAGTTATGAAGCAGGCTTCATCCACCTTATTCGGCAGGTGGGTTGTACATAGTGTATACTACATAGATAAAGTACCCATTATCAGGTGTAGGAAAGGTTTTTGTATGTCTTGAGTGATTTGTGTCTTTATTGGGATCAGTGGGTGCAAAATACATTGAGAATTTTGTGAAGCGAAGCAGAGCTGCAACTGCAATTTCAATTGTTATACCCTGAATGGGGATCGAACGGGTAGCTACACATTTTTGAGAAGCACTATTGCTGTTCAATTACTAACTAGTTTGTACTTAGTTGAAGTTGGATTCAGCGCCCCACTTCCACAAGGATTCACCAGGGTTGACAACTTCTCTTTCGTTTTCAGCGAAGAGGGCACCCTTGTTAACACCTTGAACGGCACAAACCCAGAGGTAGTAGGTGTACAAGTTGATGTCGAAGTTTTGGATCTTTTCCAAACCTTCTTTCAAAGCTTGTTCTTTGGTGGTGTTGATGACCTTTAAAGTGACATTGTTCTTTTGTTCGTATCTTTTGGCAATTTCTTCATAGGTGAGTTCCTTGCTTTGAATTCTGACAACGTCTGGCAACAGGCTTGGGTCTCTGGAGGCGACAGAAACCACAGACAAACCAATGTCTGGCAAGGTGGTGGTGGCGACCTTGTTTTGTGGGGAGTCAGCGTAGGTGACGGTCTTGTTTGCAGTGTCAATACCAACATGGGCGACAACAGTGTCTAAGAAAACACCTGGAGAGTCGAAAAATGCGGTGTAGATATCAACGACCTTGATGCCCAAGGCTCTGACTCTGTGGGAGTGGTCTTCCTTGTATTTTTGGAAGCCATTGAAGTAGTCGATGTTTCTGTTTTCAAGACCGAATTGAGATGGAATCACAAGCTTTGGCTTGACGACCTTGATGATTTCTTCAGTTTGCAAGAGGAGATCGTTGTTTGGTTCAAGGAGCTCAATGATAACGTCAACGCCCTTGATTGCTTCAGCAATCTTTGCGGTGTCTTTCAAGGAGTCGTATTGAACGAATTGAACTTTGTCGGTGTTTTCCTTACCTTCCAAAGATCTGGTGAAGGCTTTGACAGGGAATTGGAACTTGTCAGCGAAAACTGGGTTGTTCAATGCTTGGAAAACTGGCTTACCAAGGAAACCAGAGGAGCCGAAAATTGCAACAGAAGCCATTATTGATTGTATTATGTGAGATATGAGATGAGATGTGTGTTAATGATATTATTATAATTGTCTACAATTGCCAGCAATATCCTCAACTATTTATACCCCAATTCTCGGAGATACATGCCACCTGCCACATCTCCCAGCTGACAAATATCCCCTTTAGCTCCTCTAACATTTACGACCCAATGACTGCCCACACTGAATTTTCCATAAAATTTCTTGGTTATGAGCGTATGCTGACAAATTATTGACACACTTTTGTAATAACTATTTGGGTGCTACCTTAAGTCATTTTCCAAATCATGCATCTTGGCATTAAACGGTGATTACTAATAACCTGAATCGGATGTATTTGTCATTGGGTGAATGGCAAACTGACGTACGGTGTCGAAATTTGTGGTGACAGGACAAGCCCGGTAGCCGGATTAACTGCGCTCCGCCTTTTGTTGATGCCGGAGATAGGCTGAAGTATTGTTTCTTTTACTAATCCTGCATTGTGAAGTGTTTTAATCATGTCAGGGCATTCGCCAGTACACCTGGCTGTGGTTGATGATTATCATTACATGTGTATCTGTGAAAGTCGTGAAAACTTACGGGTAGAGTTTGGGCTGTCAAAGTCTCTTGACGTGTTAGTAATCTTTTGGATCTGGGGCAGTGGTGTGCTTGAAATTTTGGGTTTTTCCTGGATACTGGAACTCTCGCTTAGTCATTTTACTAATGCTCACTCAATCTGATGGTTGGCTGATTCTGGGTGGGGTATGACGGTTTCTGGTGTTGTGTGTGAATTAAGGTGTTTGCTGGTATTGAGTGTGGCTCGTCAAGGCAAGTTCAGTAGAGCTTTTTTTAGACTCTTGTATGCGTTTGAGCCGATGTTGCTGTTTGTACTGTCTCTACAAGTGGAATTGTGTTTAGCGGTGACATGTAGCTGAGTTGTCTTTTACACACGAGATGGTACTCAATGGCTCACATGTGGGTGAACTGACTTCTTCGTCTACAAGCGATGTTGACATGAGATAACCCCGTCTACTGGTCTTTAAATGCTGAATGGTATTCGGTGGTGCCCATTTAGATGAACTCACCTCTACTCTAGTTGTGGTGGCAGATGTGTGTGTTCACGTGTGGTTGATTGTGAAAAGTCTTTGGTTGATTTTAAACGACACTTCTGTTATCCTACGCTTAATTCTTGTTTTCGCATTGGCTTATACTTAAAGTTTACATTAACTGGATTAAGGCATATTCTCATATATTTTTAGATATCGGAACAATTCGAATTCACAAATTAGCAGTATTAGCTTCTGAATAAAGTTGCAAAGCTAATATGGAAGTTCACTTCCGTCGTAATTGAGGAAACGGCCACTGTTTTCAATTGTGGCGTCGTCAACGGTCTTCAAAATGGCTCTGGCGCTCTCAGAAGGCGTGATAAGGATAGAATTCATGGTTTCCTGCAACGAAGGATTAATACTTTTGAAGTTTTCCAAAACCTCCTTACCCATGTCAGAACCAACGACGCCCGGTGAAATGGGGAACACAATAAAGTGTTTGTCTTTCAATTCTTCCGCTAACTTTTTGACGGCGAAATTGAGTGCAGCCTTAGAAGTGGCATAAGCATTCGTGGGGGCAGAAATAGGTGGGTTGAAAGATCCAACTAAGGAAGAAACGTAAACGAGTTTCCTTGTTTGGCGCTTCTCTAAATATTTGTGAAGGACTTTAGTGACTTCAATAGGGCCAACTACATTGACGTTAAAGTGGTCAATGTATTGGTCACTAGTAGCTTCAAGAATGTCGCCAATGCTGTTGGCAATTCCTGCATTGGAGATGAAAACATCGATTCCATCGGTCAATTTTGTCACCTGTTCATCAAGTTTGGCGATAGATTTGGAGTCAGCAACGTCAAGAGCAACAATAGAAACGTTGTTGTTCTTCGAGGCGAGTTGTTTCAAATCAGTAGCAGCATCTGGGTTACGAGCCGTGGCAATCACCTTGTTGTTCTTGCTGAGTTCTTCGGCAAGGGCAAAGCCAATTCCTCTGTTGGCACCAGTGATAAAGTAAGTTAAAGACATTGTTGTTGTTGTTGTTGTTTGTAGAGTGATGATTTTAACAATTCAGTGAAACAAGAGGGTATTTATACCGATTTTCAAGATGACAAATCTCTTGCCACCAATTTGCAGCCATTATTGATTTGTCTATAAATCTCCATTTTGCATCTCGGGCTTATGTGATGCTCGGGTGAATCTCTCTCACTCGCCTCGGAGTTCACCCCAAAAGGGAAATTGAGTGGCTCGGAGTTACACCCGAAAACGGATATCGTGAGGCTCAAAATTTGTAATCGCAGGATAGCTGATAAATGCTGACGAATGCTAATAGATGGACTTTATACTTGAGCAGACAAGTGTGTCCTCGTCAGACTGAAATTAACGATGTCGTGTGAAGATACAGAAAGAAAGAAACAAAGTTTCGTTTGGAGGTATGTTATAAAAATGTTAGACATCTCGTTCAGTAATCGTGTTTTAGACTAAAGAAATCGAATGGTGATCTCATTCAAATAATACCCGAAGTACTCAATTGTAGATCCATACACAAAAAGTCATTAACACGCTTCAGAGAAATAAATACCCACACCCACAAGATGGTCGTAAGTAAAAAAGGGCCAGCTTCAATTCAGGGACGGACACAGAGAGATGATGGGAAATACTTGGCTCCTAATTCAGAGCTGGAAGCGGATTTCAGTGTCTAACGAAGCAACTCGGAGTGTTGAGTATGGGTAGCTGGGTTGAGGCGAGGTGTATGTTACCGCATCTATTGGGCTTGATCTTCGAGTTCTCGTGCAATATTATTGAAACTTTGGTGGAGCTTTCATGAAACTGTCATGAAACTCTTGTGGAACTGTCATGAAACTCTCGTGGAACTCTCGTGAAACTCTCGTGGAACTCTCGTGGAACTCTCGTGGAACTCTCGTGAAATTCCCATGACATCTTCTATACCATCACCATTACAAGGCTGCCTTTCATTTTGATTATCAGGTACCTCGTCCAACTTCATAAGACTGCAAACCTTACAGAAGAGCTACAAGATCGCCCAGCCTGGACATTCTAGTGCTCCTTTTCAAGAGAATCAAAACTATTGTGGTACCCTTCCCCATGTAAATCTACTTGTACATTAATCGTAGAAGCATCTTCTTGCTCATTGACTGGCTTGGGGTTATAGATAATTCTCTTGAATGCTATTATTAGACCGCAGATATTTTAAGCGTTCTTGGTAGTAAATGCTACGCCTTCACTCAAAGTTCAAAGAGGATGCACTGAGTGACTGTTGCAAGCTACTCTCCAGGATCCTAGGTCAACATACACGATTGCTACAAAACCTTCTAGATTGAGGTCCAATTTCTCATGTCAAGCTACGCCGTAAACCACCGCCAGTACCCCTTTCCTCATACAACATTGAGTGTTTGCCACTCTGTTGAACAAAAGCTACATAAGTGTTCAGTTGTAAACACGTGTGATTTTTATGAAGAACCAATTCTGATAATACGCATCTCGTGCATTCATGAAAGCAATTGGCTATGCTGGCATTTATTATTTTACTGGCAGTGAATTATAAAAGCCCTGTGAATTTTCAGCAAGAATTCACGACTTGGAGGATACAAATGTATAATTGATGTGAAGCCTTTGACGAGAAGAAAGGCTCGAACTTTGAATACGAATTTTGGCGAAGTCGTTGGCTGCAACAAATGTTGCAAACGGTATAAAAAAAAATTTTCAGACGCGTCTGTTTCAAAGTAAATATGCAAGTTATTACATTCCCGAAATCAACTAAGTTGGATACAAAAAGAAACTATGAAAGGCGTGAACTAGAGAAAAAGTTGTGGAGAGTCTTAAATTCAAATTGGGCCTAAGGCACAACTTTGTAAAAAGTTTATAATAAGCTCTTCACATTACAAATTGATCCTAGTCCCCTTTAGAAATACGTATATAATTACATGTTTAAGCGGAGAATTTAACCCAAGTAATTGATGACGCGTCCAGCCAATAGCCACATCGGCTTAATGTGTTATGTTTAGTGTAGGTTTTACAATTGAGAATTTTTCAAATAACATTAACAAAGAAAGAGTGACATTTATTGTTCCCAATTAAGGTCACCTTTTCCTCAAATTGTACTTGTAATGGACTCTACTCATCGGCCCAATTAGCTCCCAATTAGTCTCGTTCGAGCCGGTTGCATACGACTGCATAGCCGGTGCCTGCAAGGAGGTGACGCGTCGCGTTTTTCCCCAAACACTCAATTATTCCAAATTCGGTGAGAAAAGTATTTATCAAAATAAAAATCTAACTTCCAAAATCAATACCACTTCTTCTTCTTCATCATGTCTGACCACTCCCGCCAACCATCAATATCGCTGCTGCTAATCCTGCTGGCACATTCACATCCACAAAAGATCGGTCCTTGGAAACTTGGTAGAACTTTGGGTCGTGGTGCAACAGGAAGAGTTCTATTAGGAGTTCATAATGTTACAGGTCAGAAAGCAGCAGTTAAAGTTGTTTCAAAATCAGAATTGAATGAAGAATATGACGCATCACATACAAAGTCTGGTGGTTTACCTTATGGAATTGAAAGAGAAATTATTATAATGAAATTACTCACTCATCCAAATGTTTTAAGATTATACGATGTTTGGGAGACTTCTAAAGCATTGTATTTGGTTTTAGAATACGTCGAAGGTGGTGAATTGTTCGACTTATTGGTGGAAAGGGGCCCATTGCACGAAGCTGAAGCTGTTAAATATTTCAGACAAATCATCTTAGGTACCGCTTATTGTCATGCTTTGGGTATTTGTCATCGTGACTTGAAACCTGAAAATTTACTTCTTGACGCGAATTTGAATGTTAAATTAGCTGATTTTGGTATGGCAGCTCTAGAAAGTAATGGTAAATTGCTTGAAACTTCGTGTGGCTCACCTCATTATGCTGCTCCTGAAATCGTTAGTGGTTTGAAATACCACGGTGCCGCCTCTGATATTTGGTCTTGTGGTGTAATTTTATTTGCTCTATTGACTGGGAGATTACCTTTTGACGATGAAAACATCAGAAACTTATTATTGAAGGTTCAAGCTGGTTCCTTCGAAATGCCTTCTGAAATCTCAGTGGAGGCTCAAGATTTAATAAGCTTAATGTTAACCGTGGATCCGCTTTCAAGAATCCCTACTGGTGATATTTTACGTCACCCATTATTGACCAAATATCCTATTCCTAGTGAAGATTTGATTTCTGTCAAGTCTTTGCCTCATCCTGAAACAGCCTATAAATCTCTCGGCTCTGTTAAAAACATTGATAAACAAATTTTACAAAACTTATCGATTTTATGGCATGATAGAAATCAACAAGAAATTGTCAATTGCTTATTAAAAAATGGTTCTAATCCTGAAAAGACATTCTACGCTTTACTCCTAAGATATAAACATAATCAAGAAGACTTATTGGCCGCTAATAATAATGTCTCTTCTCCTAAGAAACGTCAAACAATCCCTCGCTCAACTTCTCAAATGTCAAATAGAATCCCAGGTACTCCTAGAAAGAAGAGAGCCAGTCAAATAAGTGCATCATCTTCAAGAAATCGCCCAACAAGCTTCCAATACAAAAACGGTATTCCTTCAAGGATCCTGGCTCCTTCGAGTAACCCTAATTCTCCTTACAAATCTCCACATCGCTCTCCTCGTCGTTCCCCTCGTAAATCTCCAATAAGACAATCTCCATTCAAGTCACCAGTCAGGAAATCACCTCGTTACGAAGATCAGTACCAACCCCAACAAGCTCCAGCTATCCCAAGAAATATTTATAATGAAATCGTATCTGCACAGAGGAATGGATCCCATGGTTCGATGCCTCCAGCTCTACCTTCAAAAGATACTATCTATGAGCAAGAGAACCTCGCTCAAGCACCAGCTCTCTCTCCAGCCAAGTCTCCAAGAAAAACCGGTTCTCCCAGAAAGGTGGGCTCTCCAAAAAAGAGAGCTTCTATAATTGGCATGAAGACTAGCGTCTCCAAGAACAAGTTACTGAAAAGAAAGTCCATGAGACAATCGATGACTACTGGTCTTAAAAGAAACTCAATTACCATGAAGTTACTTTCGACATATGCCAAATTATCTGGTGAAACTGATTGGGAGTACATGGATAAGCAAACGAGAAGAACATCTGCCACGTTTGCAACTCTTTGCGATAAAATTTTTAATCAAGAAGAGTACGACGAAGATGAAGAAAACTTGGTTGATGAGGAAGAGAAGCAAGCAAAAGAATACGAGAGGCTAATGGAGTTAGAAAGACGTAAGCACGAAGCTGAAATGAGAGCTAGAAAAGAATTGGCCAAGCAAAAGCGTCGCCAAAAGAGAAAATCATTGTTATCATCGAAGAAGCTTTCAATTATCGTCAAAGATGATGCGACTGGTAATGAAACAAGTGAACTTGATGAAGAAATTATAGCTCAACCCAAAAGACAGCTGAAGAAAGGACATGGCGGCAGACTGGTATCTGAAGGTGTAGTCATCGATCACTTGAATGATGAATTAACTGCTGATGATGTTGAGCTTCTCAAAAGGAGATCTATCAGTCAACCAGAGGCCAAGAAGCGTCTTAATCCTATTCTTACACGTCGCCCAGTCTCACGTTTGGATCCGTTGTGGACTGCTTACGAGAATGAAGAATTAACCAGAGCACAAGCTGCATTAGAAGCTGAATTCCGTGATGCTAATGCCAGAACTAAGAAACAAATCAACAGGGAATCCATGGTTTCCGTTTTGGACGATGAGAACAAACGCTACTCAAGAAACAGTGACTTTAATATTGAAGATGAGTATGAATTACCGAATCCAGATGTTGAAGATGGTGACTTGAGTGAGGAATATATGCTGGAGATCAGAAAACTGAGATTACTTAATTCTCAAAAGAATTTAGCTGGTGCTCAAAGACAAAAGGAAAGAGAGGCAGCTAGAATCAAAAATAGAGAACGTGAAATTCGCCAAAAGAAAGAACTCATCGAGGCAGAAAAGGAGAAGAGAAAGGAGGAAGCTCGGAAGACTCTTATCAGTGATGTTAAGATCCCAACCGTTACTAGAAAATCTAGAAACTTCACCGCTTCTAACAAAAGACTTTCTGTCTTAACTATGAGATCGACCAAAGAATCTTACAAAGATTTGAATTCACTTTTGGATGGATCAGACGATGAAGATTTGGATAAAGGAATGCCAACTCTTAGAACAAGCTTTGCTGATAGGCTTGACAGAGCGGGATTACCTGAAGATGAAGAAGAACCGTTGGATCAAGGTTCAATTATGGACTTTGATGAACATTTGGCCGCGAAAAGATCAAGTTACTATGCTGGTGCCAGGAGATATTCTAAGTATGCTGAAGTTGCTGCTAAAACAAGCACCAATGGCAAATCAAGTGGACCAAGACCTCAGCTGTCCTTACCTCACCTACCTGATGAGACCGATGACTCATTTGCAACTAAAACAAGTCGTCGCAAGAGTAAATACTCAATTTCTGATGAGACTGAAGATACTGAAGTGTTCGAGAACATAAAGTTACCAAAGGACGATAATATTCGTAAGTCGAGAGCTAACCTGGGACAACCAGGTAGCTCAATGTTGATTCCAGACGCTAAACTCGAAAAGACAAGAACTAAAAAGGCACCAGCCGTTCGCAAAGAGCAGTATAATTCTGATACTGATGAGACCATCCCACCAACTCCACCTGCACATTCGGCAAACAAGAAGAAACCTTTAGAGGATTCCACCAACAAGATTCCAGATCCCGCTCAAAGAAGAAATAAATCGATCTTCAGAAAGCTTTCCTGGGGAACTAAGAAGACGATGGAAGAAACCCAATTGCCATCACCAGCCGATTCAAGAGCAGGATCGGTTGATGAAAAGAAAGGCTTTTTCAGATGGCTTTCAGGAGGACTGAGCCATCACTCTGAGGCCTTGACACCGGCAGAGATTAAGAAATTTTACACGATTTTACCAAAGCAAGAGATGCTGACTGCTCTTTATGCTCTTTTGAACTCATGGACCAATTTCGGGTTGAAGAGTTTGAAGATGGATTCGATCGGATATAATATCACAGGAGCTGTCTCTAAAAGCAACAGTTCTAACTTGAAAGGATGCAAATTCAGAATTAAGGTGAATCCAAGAGAGTACAACCAAAAGTCTGAAATTGTTTGTGCTCGTGTCAAGGGATCGAGAACTACGACTGATGTTTTGTTCAAGGAGATTGAAAAGGTCTTGAGAAAAGAAGGTGTGTTAGAGAGAGTTTAATGTATATTATGTATTGTTTAATAGATTTAGTATTCTAAAGATTGACATATTGTAAGGATTCAACAGAAGGAATAGGATTAAGGACATAAGAATATATAAGAATAAGGATAAAGCGTATAAAAAGGATGCGTGAAGATTTAAAAATGAAAAAGCATATAAGAAAGGACATAAGTAGATATAAGGATAAGGAAAAAGCGTATAAAAAGGATACTTGAAGAATCCAGGATAAAGATTAAGCGTATAAAAGTGATGTTTGAAGATTCAAGGATAAAGATAAAGCGTATAAAAAGGGAACTTGAAGAATAGATATACTTATCGCAGAAATGGAGAGATGGAAGCTAGACCTTATCTTTGAGGTCCAACACCACCACAATCTCTTGTTGCTGATCAACGACATTCTCCTTGTCTTCGCTGTTGTCGTCGATTGGTTCTGGAGCTTTTGCCACGAAAGTTGGGCCCACGGTATCTGTGCTATCACCGAATCCCCATTGGTTTAACATGGAAACAAAGGACGTAGCTAAGCCAATGATTGGATTTATTTGTGTATCATCGATCAAGACTTCGAAATCCAATTTGAACTGTCTCATCAACTTAACTTTACCGACCCTGACTCTGGTTTCTTCAGCACCGCCACTAGGATTCAGGACTTTCTCCAAGAACTTATTGCCAGTCCACAAGTACTTGCCTTCATTTGTGTAGAATGCGTGGGATCCATTTTCTCTAAACTCTGGCCAGATGTCACGGTGTGTGATGCCAGGAATGGTGTGGAAATCAATGGCACCAGAGAACACTCTCACGTTGATGGTTGCAACCTCTTGTCTTTGTGGGAAAGTCATCATTGACCAGACAGGATTGTACTGAGACAATCTCTCAATAACGTAGATTTGGTTTCCAGAGCCATCAAAGACTTTGATCTTCTTCTTTCTATCCATTCTGTCAGCTCTCACGAAATATTGACTAGGACTGTTCGTGAGTGGCTGGACTGAAGCAGCATGAGAGAGGTTCAAGATCAGTTTCTGCCCAATCTGATCGAGAATGAAAGTGGAAAGAGTGAGCGAACAAGTGACGCCAGAAACAGCTTTAGCTTGAAATATTGACATAGCGATTAATGTTAGAAGTTTGGCAAAAGTGGTGTTAAGGAGAAAAACAAATGATAATTTGTGTGTTACAACTATTTATATGGCTGCAAAACCACAGAAGGCAAGAAATGATTTTTTTGCGATAATGTCTATTTTTTGTGCAAAAATATGTCAAAATTAGATTGTTTGTCTGCGAAAAACCCACAATCTGAAAAAGTTCACTTTTCAAGTTAGTTGAACAGCAGAAGACGAATCAGTGATGTTGGCAAGTAAGCGAGATAAACCAACCAGACGAGGAACTGATAGAACTGAATGGTCTATTCTTTACGATTTTGTCGAAGAAAGCATAATAGTCGAAGTCAGATTTGAATTCAGTCTAAAGGTCTTACTGGAACTATGGCCATACAGGCACAGTTCACAGCAACAACCCTACAGAATATGAATATGGCATGCTATTTATTAATCTCAGGCTACCTAATCCAGAAAGTGCCAGAATCCGAACGGTAATTTATACACAATGAAAGTACACTAGAAAATCCCCCAAACGTCTTCACACCCATGACAAAACTTGGAACAAGCAACAGACGCAGACAATGGATAGTCAGAAACACCGATTTTCTCGTCAACGAATTCATCGGCGAAAGTATCTTTACCTCTTGCCATTGCCCCGACGAAAACACATATACTTTCATCATCGTCCAATGTTTCGACGTAATCTTGCACTCTGCGGACTTCAGCATCAAAACTCAATGTGATCTTGCGGCACTTGGTGGGCAAATGGTCCGTGATGGGATTCTTGATCACCTTCAACAATTTTTCCTCTGAGTTCACTGATCTGATACTCAATTTATGAAGTAATTGCACCATTAAACCAGAAAATCTCTTGAATGTTCTGGGGATTCTGACACTTGGATTCACCTCTATCAACACACCTCTAGCAGTTTGAATGTAAACCTGTAACTTACCTGCTTTGTTGATTGGAGAATCGAGTAATGTTAATAAACATTGATGGGTGATGTCGGGTCTGGCCTCGGCAATGTCTCTTCCCATTTTACGTAGTAACCCTTGGTGATCATCACAGTTAAGCAAGGCAAATTTGTCACCTCCAGCTCCTCCAGAGTTCATTTTATGGGTCTCTAAGCATGCTTGTGATAATACAACAACCAATCTTTTGGTGGTCTTGTCGCGCGAGTTGAGCGCATTTGGTTGCACTGGCACCAAACTGGCATCCTTAGCATTGTTTTCAGTCTCTTTCTTCACTTTGTCAGACATTCTGGGTTTCAAAATTGGTCGGAAATAATAGCAGATTCGAGATGGGTTTCGCTCTTCAATGAAAATTTTGCGATAACAAATTTTAACGTGAATCACGTGATTGTACACGTGATCATCAGCGAAGATTCAAATAAACCCAAGATCGAGTAAACCAACAAATATTACACCAAAATGGCATCTGACGACGACTTTGACGACTTTGACGACGAGGAGCTCGATGCCTTGGTGACACAGCATCGGGCGCGCCCTGCAACGACGCCCAATCCCGAAGTTCAGTCGCAAATATTGGCCAACTTGGGCCAGGTTTCTAGCAATAGCGTGAATTTCAGCCAAAGTCATGAAAACACCACCCAAAACCCTCTGGACTCGGAGAAAAGCAGATTGTTTCGTGCTGAGGGTGAAGTGGCAATATTAAGAGCCCAATTACTACAGCTACAACAGCAAAATCATCATGATACAGCCGAATTAAGACAGTCCTTAGTGAAGCAGAAGAAAGAGGCAGATGATCAATTTCATATGCTCAAATCCACAGTAGAGAAGCTTGAAGACGAGAAGAAGTTCTTGAGCAATGAGATCAAAACGGCCACGCACGTGAAGAGGAGAAAAATCGACGTTAATGATCACTTGAGCGAGGTAAAACCAGTGGTTGTGACTGGACCTCCGAAAATCGTGACAGTTCCAAGTGACCAGTACCGATTTCGTGAACACTTGTGCTCGTATATGCCCAGGGGAGGAACAAGGACCACAATGGAGCTTTTGACACATGTGTGTATCGAGGAAACCGTCGAGGTAATTGAAGATTTTGTGATTCCTGCCCAACTTCCAATATCTGACACTTTGACACGCTACTTATCCACATTGATTTCCCATCGCCTCGATAACATGCTCTTCGAATTCAGCAACGTTTTGGTGAAAACCATGGTGACATTGTTAAACCGTGACATCGTGTTCCCTGTTCCATTTCTACTTGAACTTCTTCATGCTACCATCAATTATAAGAAATCTGCCATCAACAACTCAACTGTTGAATATGTAACTCGTCACCTTGGTAAAATCGCAGAAAAGCACCTAGATTTGCTTGACGAAGACGTTGTTGCACGTGAAACACCATATCTGACGTTACTACTCGAAAAATATTTACTTGTGTGCTGCGTTGACACGATCGAATGTTTGGTGTGCCTTGGAGGTGAAATACCAGAACAAATTTTGAAGAAAGTGCTCCCGGAGAACACGGAGCGGTTTCGACTGGCGGCCCAGATAAGCTTGGTGTTCAGCGTAATACAGATGCTAGGGTGTCAGATTGGATCACCACATTCTGATAATTTCAACGTCTCTTCGTTGTTGAAAGTATTTCTTGTTCCAATTCCTCTAAGACAAGATTTTCTTTTCGTGGGTTTGAACAGGATTATTGGTAACAACGCAGATTACGCATTAGTGGAGAAGACTATCCCACGAGAAGAGAACGTTCTCCATCAGCTGATTATACTGGTGCCCGTGCCATTGGAACCACTTATTCCAAGTGAATCTCAGCAATTCGAAATGGCTGCGAATCACGAATTCCATTTACTTAATCTACGCCTCAACATAGCCGTCTTACTCGAGTCCACGGTCACGACTACACCAGCACTCAATTCTAAAGAGCATATCAAATCGGTGGTACGAATTATTGGGTTCGAACAAAATCATATAATGAGATCTCCCAGGTCCAAATTGATTGGTCTTCGAACCAACATCATAGGCCATTTGCTACGGATTCTATTCTACGTATTCGATGAGCTGAGAAGCGTATCCACGTTGATATACCCGGAGACACTCTATGAGCTATTTGTGGTCTTAATGAGGATTGCATTTGGAGACTCATTAGCCACCGAAGCGCATACCTTATTTGACAGCGTTAGCAGATGGAATAAAGGGGTGTTTAATCAATGGTGTGAAGCCAGATCCAGAGAGATAAATCACTTAAGAATAGACGAGATACTGGCAGACGGGGCCAATGGTCTTGAATTTCCATATGACATGGATACTGTTGAGTTGGCCCGAGAGATGCTAGGTATGTGTGTCAATCATGAAGAGGCTGATAACTTATATTTTAACATGCATTCCGAAGAGCCCTAAAAGTCCTAACAAACTCAGCAGCATTGAATCGCTGGTCGATCAAGTATATAGTACATAGCATAACATCATTAATACTATTCCTAAACCAAAGCGATTGTGAACATTCTACGACATCGAAGTGAAAATTCTGCACCAAGTAGTTTTTCAAAATTTACACCCAAAATTGGAAACTATTATATATTCATCATATACTTTACACAATGATTAAGCGGATTGCTTTTGAGCGACACCGGTTTGGAAGTCGTTCTTGAATCTTCTGGTGACGTGTTTCAAGTAAGCCATTCTACCGGTACCGGTAGTTCTTCTTCTCTTAGCCTTTTGAGCCCAGTTGTGAGATCTCAATTTAGCGGCTGGGTAGCCACAAGAAGAACATTCCTTCTTTTGAGCGTGCAAAGAACGACGACCACATCTCTTACACAAGACGTGGGATTTGTTGTGACGTTTACCTAAAGATGGAGTACCTTCTGTTAAGGCGTTAGTAAGTGAAATTTAGAGATGGCGATGAGTTTCAAAGATGAATAAATGCAGTGAGAACAGGACAAAATGGAGGAAGCATTTGCTGTTTGAAACAGTGCTGTTGAATTATCAGGGAAAGACAATTATAAAAAATTCATGATTAATCGGGAGGAATTCTAACTCATCTTGAATGAAGAATAACATTCAGCATTTGGATAACAGTGGTCTTGGAGGAAAGGAGAATCTATTCATCGTTTGCAAACTATCACCGGAGTATTGGTCTCAAAGACCTGAAGGATCTTTACATACTACCCATGTTGACTTATTGTATGGTTATTAAGAAAGTAGGAAGAAGTTTAGAAAATTTTCACTCAAGTCTGAAAAGTTAGTGCGACTCAAACGCAACCTGCAAATGTCCATGGGATAATTTGTAAAAAAATGGCAGTGTGACGTGCAAGGGCAACAGCCCTAGCCGCGCATCAGAGTCGCACGTGATGTATCAAAGAAAATCACACAAAACACCAAACACCAATTTCTCCCTCAAATTCCCCAGGTGGACCCATACACCAACAAGTTGCACGCGAATCGCGTTTGTTTACGCTGTTTTTGCAGTCGTGACTGTTTTGCAAAAGAGCCGCCAGAAATCTAACAACTACTAAGTTTTCCAGTAAAGCCATTGAAAATGAACCAGTTCCCACCGTCGTCGCCATTGGCACATAGCGATGTACATGAGCACGATCACGAGAGCGAGCTCAACGTGTTCAGCAGCAAAAATCGCGATGATTTTAGAGGAAGATACCCTACACCAAACCCGTCATCTACTTTAGGGAGATCTTCATCTCCCGCCAGGGAAATGGAGCAGAAGTCCGTGACGTTCGACTTGCCCAAGGCAAACCGGGACTTCAATGTTGTCAGCCCCAGCTGTAATGTGTTGAACGTGCCATTATTGCAAACGAGAACCGTGATTGGCCGTTCTAGCAAACTGAGTGACTACCATTTCAAGCCCGCCAGCAAAGCCATTCTGAGGGCCCACATCGAGGTTCTACGTGGCCCTGAATCAATCACGTTGCGTTGTTTGGGCTACAACGGTTTTGCCATGCGAGTGCCTGCCACTTGTCTCATATCTGCCAGTGCCAGCGTCAAAAACCAATTTGTCCTTGCCGAATCAGACACCAAGCTCGACATGTCACAGTTGGAGTTCACGCCCAGAACCATCCATATTGATGATGGCCACACCGAGTTTGCTGTCAACAGGGGCGAGAGCGTGGTTCTCCCTCGTATCGACAACATTCTCATCGAGATCGACGGCCATTTGGCTTTAATCAACCCTATAAGCGAGGGTGAAGTGACCGAAGATGAGGCTCCAGTGCTCAGAAAAACATTCACTCCAAACAGACCCATGCCCGAGATGCCCCTGCCATTCACACCCAAACCAAAGACTCACAACATCACCGCAGAGGAGCCAACTCCAAGTAGCACTCCAAGCAAGAAATTGTCAAAATTGCCAAAACAGAAGAAGAACATGTTATCGCAGGAAAACATCAAGATCTTCGAAGACTCCAACAGCAAGCGTAACATCACCCCGCCTCCAAATGCTAGACCCGAAGGTCCATTCACACCATTGAATGATCGATCAAACTTGCTTAATACTACACCACCAAAGAGAAAGGCCAGTTCCGAGGAGCCCCCACAGATCAAGAGGAAGCAAGTTGAAACCGAAGAAGCTCCAGTTGACCAAGACTGCATTTCAAGCGTGTCGAACGTTGAAGAGATTACTAACATTTTAGTCAACCACTTGGCTTTCTCCAGATTGTCATCTACACCAGCTTCTTTCTTGAATACCATCAGCGCTGTGGTTGCGAAAATATCATTGAAGCAATTGAGAGTGATTTTGCACAACTCAAAGTGCATTGGTGTTATCTACAGAGAAGGCAAAGACGCCGCTGGCAAGCCATTGGAGGAACAATACTACTACATGCCCGAACAGGATGATGATATCGAAAGACCAAAGCTAGTTGCCAGCATCAGAGGTCATGGGGGTTTGAGATCGTGCAGAAGAACCCACAAGCAGTATTACTGGAAGAAGCCTGCACCAATTAAGAAATAAATAGTGTATATTCAATTAGCTATTCTGTTTTAATCCTTTTAATGATTCTAGTCAGTTCCAATTTACGTTTTGATATTCCATTGCCGGTTCCATTTATAGTTTCAGCGTTGCCATTTTCAGTAGAATGGGTTTTTTCAATTTTGATGGCATCACCGACCTTCTTAATCTTGGTTTTTTCCAACTTTACTGTATTGTCGTTTTTGGTTTTGGTCTTGTTGGTCTTTTCAATTTTGACAGTATCATTGACCTTTTCGATCTTCACAGTGTCTTCCGTGTTCGTGGTCTCATTGACGCCGTTGTTCAAGTCGGACAAATCGGCTGCAAAAAGAACCAGCTGGGCCCAGCCAGCATAAGGCCCAAACTCCGACTTGAAGAAGTCTCGGATGACATCGAAAGTCTGCTTGTTCATGGTTTTGCCCACCCTGACCTTGTAGTCTCTGACCGCGATTTGGTAGACATGGGTATCCACAGGCACACAGTCGTGTTTATCCAAGGCCATCAAGCAGATACAGTCGGCTACTTTCGGGCCCACTCCTGTGAGTTGCAAGAGAAAGTCGTGAGCAGTCTGGTAGTCTTCGTTTCTGAGGTCGTTCAACTTTTGAAGGGAGATGTTTTCGCAGCCAGGATCAGTGAATTTTGCAGCCGTTTTCTGGATGTACTTGGCTCGGTATCCAAAGCCCAAATCTCTCAACTTGGCTTCAACGTCAGGGTGGCTGAGAGCTTCGGGGCCAGGAAAGGTGTGGTACGAGATGCCCTCGTATTCGTTGATGTAGTCTCCGAATTCAGACACGAGAGAATCACACATTTTCGAGATTCTCTTGACGTTATTGTTGGACGAGCAGATGAATGAGACCACAGTTTCCCATGGGTCCTGGCGGAGCATGCGGATGCCGGGGAGGGCCTGGAACGGTGTGGTTTTCTTGTACCGAGCGTGGGCATCTCCCCACAGCGTGTAGAGGGACGAGAGGTCGACTGAGAGGTTGAAGTAGGAGGCTATGAAGGCCACTGTTGATTCCTGGGCATTTGTGCCAGATTTGGACCCACTGGAAGGTTTGGTTTCGGCCAAAACCCACGCGTAGTGGAGATATTCTTCGTCCTGTTTCAAGAGAATGATACGGTCCGAGGTGGTGAAGGACCATACGTTGTTGATATTCTTCCAGCGAAAGGTTTGGCCACAGCGAAGCACTCTGCCGAGCGAGAGCTCTGCCGGCGAAATGGGGATTTTGTGCCAGACGGGCATATTCTGGGGTTATACACGGGTGATGACGATGATCTGGTGAATCCGGGATTTGATGAAAATGGTGGTTCTAGTTGTTGATTTGATTGGCAAAAAGTCGTCTGGGGTTTTATGAGACGACGGCGAAGCTGCTGGTGTAATCACAGGCCAATTAGAGCAATATGAAGGGTGTTCTGTGGATTTATTCGTGGGGTTGAAGAAGAAAAGAGGTGAAAAATTACTCGCGTCGCGATAAGCCTGAAGTATAAAAGAATTGCAAAAATCAGAATTGAGAATGAAGAAGCGAAATTGAAAAGAGAATATGGACAAATCATTACCAAAGTTCGGGTGAGATTGAAGAACTGAAGATTAGGTGAGATTGAAAAATTGAAGATTAGGTGAGATTGTATGATTCAACGTGTATATACGCTGTGAAGGACCTAATTATGTACGATGATTTGGCCCGTAAGTTACGAATGCAATGATTCAATCATGTCTCATAAAGAGTACAACTATATGAAGAAATGTCTTTAAATACTTGTAGACCTCGAAACCAGCTACTGTCTCTTAGAGATGTGAACACCAGTATGGCCATAAAGATGCCGTATACGTTGGATTTCATCATGTCAAACGTTCTTTAACCACAAGTCTTATCATGGATTTGTAGAAGCGCACTTGAATTTTTCACCTTCATATCTTTTCCTAATTGAGGATATTGCGATACACGCGTATTCAGAGCACCTGGAATCAAGAACACATTAATAATCGAAATACACCAAATTTCAAGACACATTCAGGATTCAAAGAATAGTTGAAGAAGCACATCAAGAATTGGGGTGCATTCAGAGACACTGTCAAGCTCATTCAAGTCCTTGCTAATATCATCTCGCCCGAGCTTATTCATCTTTAGCATTCCCGAAGAACATATTCATCTCACGTCTGTCAATTCTTCAAGAAAACATCCGTCTTTCGTTTGTCGATTCTTCAAAAACACATTCATCTTTGGTTTGTCAAAACACATTCATCCGTGAAATCAACAGACTCGACATTTGCTTTTCGTCCTACTTCCCGTCATATCCGCTTCCATTTGCCATCACTTTCCCCATGGAACAGTGTCCCCTCTGCTTCAAGAAATACCCGCTGGATCTCTTAGAAAGACACGTCAACTCATGCTTGGACACACAAGAAAAAACACCAGAGCCTGAAAAACACGAAAAGAAGTCCTTCTTCTCGGCTCTAGGTTTGAAACACGATTCTGGCAAGAAGAAGAAGAAAGAGCGGAAGGAACCCACCCTAACTGGCATTTTGCTTGCTGAAAAACGGCTCAAAAGACACCACCAGTCACAGGCAGAGTCTCTGAAGCCGCTCAGTTCTCAGAGCGAGGAATTACCTCCGAGCGACAAGGAGATCAAGAAAGAAAATGATTCCATTCGTGAAGAGAACTACCAGCACAAGGAGAATAACGATAAGGAAACGGTTGGAAAAGACCAAACGACTTTGAAACCACTCACAAAGACTCTACAGCAAGAATCAGACTCTCATATCGAAACAATAGATGTGGACAACGAACCATCTTCTCCCAGATCATCACCGCTATTTTCGACAAAAGCAGCTCCTGAATCCAACCACGAACAAAGCGACACCCAGCAAACACGAACACAACAAAGCAACACCCAGCAAACACAAACACAACAAACCGAAACTCAGCAAACACAAACACAGACACAGACCAAAACCGATGTGGACGCTCTCCGCAGAGAAGCGTCGCTTCCACTCGCCCAAAGACTCCGGCCCAGCTCGCTCGACTCGTTCTACGGCCAGGAGAAACTCGTGGGCCCAAACGGGCTTCTCCGACTGCTAATATCGGCCGACCCGGTGCCGTCATTTATCTTGTGGGGCGGCCCAGGTGTAGGAAAGACGTCGTTGGCACGAATCGTGGCGTCCACCTCCAACCACAGTTTCGTCGAGGTTTCTGGCGCCGACAGCAATGCCAAACGGCTCAAAGAAGCTTTCAGTAACGCCGAAAATGAACGAAATCTCACTGGCCGCAAAACCATTCTCTTTCTCGACGAAATCCACCGCTTCAACAAGGCTGTTCAAGACATTTTGCTCCCAGTGGTTGAAAAGGGGACCGTCACCGTCATTGGTGCCACAACCGAGAATCCGTCATTCACCTTGAACAACGCCTTGCTCTCCAGAATGCACACGTTTGTCATGGAACCATTGAGCGTTGACGCCTTGTGCCACATAATCAACAGGGGCTTGTTCGTGGTCAACAAAACCAGAAAATGGGTCCACAAACTCCATCTTCTAGCCTTGGATAGACTGGCCGTGGAACATATTGCAAGACTAAGTGCTGGCGACTCGCGTACGGCCCTCAACATCTTGGAGGCCGTGAATGCCCATCTTCTGGGGTTGAAATATCGAATTTTTGCAGCCACCGAGCCGGCAGAATCTTCTCTCAAACTCCCCGATATCGGTGTGGTCAAAGTTAATGCTGCAACGTTGAAACCTCTTCTAGCAACGAGAAATTACGCCCAGATGTACGACAGAGCAGGCGAAGGACATTACGATGCAATTCTGGCGTTCCACAAATCTGTACGTGGCTCCAACGCGGATGCTGCCATTTTCTATCTCGCCAGAATGCTTCACGGTGGAGAGGATCCCCTTTTCATTGCCAGAAGAATGGTGGTGATCGCCTCGGAAGACATTGGGCTTCGAGACTCGTCTTGCTTGCCATTTGTGACGTCTATGGTGGAGGCAGTCAAGTTCATTGGCATGCCAGAGTCCAGAATATTGCTAGCACATGCTGCTGTCAAACTCGCAAGGGCCCCGAAACTGACAAAACTGTACCGTGCTTTGAATAGTGCCATGCTGTTACTAGAGGGCCGGCCCGAAGTGGGCAGAATGCCCATCCCGCTCCATTTGCGTAATGCTCCAACTGGTTTGATGAAGGAGTTGGGTTATGGTGAAAACTACAAATACAATCCTCAGTTCCAGCATGGCGTTGTTTCACAAAGCTACTTTCCCAAACAATTGACCGACGAAGAAACTCGATTCGTTGAGGATACTCACATGGGCTTCATCAGAGATCAGGATGTGGCCGACGAGGAGTTGCAGAAAGTGGAAGATGAATACACGCAGTACACAACATGGAAGAAGAGGAAACGAGAACAAGAGAAGCAAGATTTGGCCAAAAGGAAAGTTGGTGCAAGGGCAGCTACACTCAGAAGAATTGTCGATGAAGAAAGACCAGAGAAGGTTAAGGATGCCGATAAGGGAGAGAGAACATACTCTTACGACGAGTTTCTTAGCAAAGAAGACCAACCGAAGTACTTTGATGGCCACGAGAAAGACGAGTATTCCGAAGATGAGGACTGTGAGAATAACTTTGAGTGCTCCTACGACGAGTTCCACATAGAGTATCCCATCCCCGATACAAACTAGGGATTTACAACTATGTCAGAAATAACTATCGTAATCTTCAAGACTAGAGACTCTACATTTGAAAGACTGAAAATTTCATACCCACTTGAAAGATTAGTCTATATACCTCACCTCAAAAGGATTCCTGAATGGGTATCCGTATTGAATTTTCTCTTCGTTTGTCAAAGGTTTTGGCCCACTGATATCCAACGATATTGGCTCCGCCTGCTCCCATTCGTCCTGGGTCCAATTTCTGTAAAACATCATTAATCCACCAATAATGGCCAATAGAAGCCATGCAGCAATAAACATGGCAGCCACAAGTAATTCCAAACGAAGCAGTTTCAAGTATGACTTTGCTATCGAGTTCAAGGATGATTGAATAGTGTCAGTCAACTTGTTCATGGGCACGGCATCCATCTGTTCGAGATCTGGAACAGTTGGAAATGCTATGTTCAAATTCAGATTGATCCACGTCAAGCCCTTTTCCACATTCTCGAGTTTTCTGCCAATGGTGCAATATACTATGGTATTCAAAGGACCATCCAAGGGAGTGCTGCCAAAAACCATCAGTATGGTTTCATTCATGCCTTGTAGCAATGTGTTGATGGTGGAATTAACCGATGTTGAAGCGTCTTTCAATCCACCCAAGAGCTCCGAGTTTACTGTTGTCTGCAATTGCTTGATCTGCGTATTCATGTCGTCCACGTAGTTGGTCGTGATGTTGGTGATGTTTGAGACATCAATGGCTGCAAAATTCTGAGTTCTCAATAGTTGCAAAAAACTCCTTACCATTAAAAATTGCAACCCAACTGTCACAAGCCCTAGTACTCCTATAGCCAAGGGAGTAAGTGCTACTGGGGAAAACAAATAAGAAAGAAACCATCCAAGAGAAGGGCTGTCAGGGCAGGCTTTGTGTAAATAGTAGATTAGCGGATTTGTATATAAATGGATCAAATTCCCAGTTTCCACTGGGTTCCCCGATAATTCAACCTCATTCACTAGCTTTTCAAACTTGGAGTAATGGAAATAGCGTTGTAGAGAAAGTACAACGAAAAGTAATAAAGTTGCTATCGATAAGCCGATGATGATATAGTCAGTTGATTTTGCAATAGTTTTTGTCGATTTCTGGTAAAAATCAGTCAAATTGCTCGGGGAACAAATATCATCGATTTTCGTGAATTTCAAAGGGGTGAAATTCACCGACATACTAGCATTGGACGTGTTGGCTAACTTCTCGAAAGGTGTTGCTAAGAAGTCAACTGTTTCTCTGGAAAGGTTCTTGAAGTCAGGAATTTTGTCAGATAAGTCTTCTATCTTCCCGATGACTGAGTCCGTGGAGATATTTATGGATTTGAGCCCAGAAATAGTTAGATTGACTTTTGCGAGCGAATCCAGCGGATCCTGAGATGATGTGAAGAGACTTTTGACAGTCTGATAGGACTTTATTATGCCGTTGACCACGGAAGAGAGTGTCGACAAAGCAGATTCGATCTCGCTGACTACGGAATTGACTGCGTCTTGAAACAAACTAGTGACGGTCTGAATGGCATCCTGGACAAACTCCAACACTCCGTGAATAGTAGCAGTGAGTAAGCAGGTGTATGTTCCCAAGAAAACGTCGACGTAAAACACGATCATGGACTTGACTATGGTGATAGCTAGCATGATCAAGTGCGCATATTGTCGTTGAAATGACTCTATGTTTCGCTCCACCACCAGGTCAATGGAGGAAGATATAACCAGAGGATACTGAGAGTAGAGTCTCGAGTAGTCGTTGGCTAAATTGCATAGCGATAGAGCAGCAGAGCGGGAGGAGTCCAATGAAGAGATGAGCCATCTCGATACAAAGTACACCTTGAGTATAGCCAACATCAAGAAAAGCACGAGCTGGTGGACCCAGAGCTGAGAAAGAGCCTCCCAGCCATTAAGGTACCATCTGGATTTCATCTCACGATTGAGAGTTGGAAGGGGGCATGGTTGGTGCTTATAAGGAAATTTCGCAGCCATCTGAAACAGTTTGGAACAATACTGGAACAAGTTTGAAACAATCTTGAACCACGACTGACATGAGCTTGCAACATGTCTCAAACACGCACGTTGACACTCTGGGATACCTAAGGTGTATCTCTCAAAGAACTGCTTAACAGCGGGTAATTGGATCATTAGTCACTTATTGGTGAATTTGGGAGAAAGTCGATACTAGTGAAGAGAGGATCACGTGACCATTCCTAGCAGATTTTTTCTTCATTGAAATAAATGTGAAACCACAACAACAACAACAACTTCAAGTGCAAACATGTCCGAAGAGCCAAAGGAAGAAAAACCAGACAACACCCACATCAACTTGAAGGTCAGCGATGGATCCGCTGAGATTTTCTTCAAAATCAAGAGAAGCACGCCAATGAAGAGATTGATGGAGGCTTTCTGCAAAAGACAAGGGAAACCAATGGAGTCCCTCAGATTCTTGATTGACGGAACCCGTGTCAGTCCTGACAACACTCCAGATGACTTGGAGTTGGAAGATGGTGATGTTATCGAAGCCCACCGTGAGCAGGTTGGTGGTAACTTCAATTGTGTCATTTGCTAGATTATAGACACAAATAAATGTATTATTTATCCAGTGTAGACGAGTTTCAACAGAGTTTTCTGCTCAGAACTCCATGGGAGATATGGTGGCTTCCAACCGTTCCTACGGGCCCTGAACTTCAGCTGGACTTTGTATGGTGGCGGCCCAGACGTTGCCGGCTACAGGCCAAATCTCGGCCACCTGGCGTTTCTACACAGAGGTCAGTTGCTACGGATACGGGCCATCAACGAACTGAGTCAGGCCTGGAAACATCCATTTCGTTTGTAATTGTCACTTTTCGCCAATTTGCCTCCAGCCTTGTGCCAATCTGGGAATGCCCGGAATCACTTGTGAACGGTGTGATGGTCGGAATTCGATAAATTGATATGGTGTACGGATCGGCCAATACACCCGTGAACCAAACACTGGGAATGACCTCAACAGCAACCCCACGAAATTTATCCGGCACTTCCCTTGGCCCGGTCTATTGTTCCGATGCCTCCCGATAAGAACCGATCAACTATAAAACTGGGCCAATTGCCAGCAATTGAGAAGGCCATTAACTATGTGTAGATCAGAAATTTGTGCTATTTGTCGTATGTGAATCAATCAACTACGTGCTTGCTCGTTACTAACAGTCAGATCATAAAAGTTGGACCGGTTGTGGCCAACACAAGAGTGCCGTCATGGATGGAACTCCAAAGACCCTGTGGTGCACTTGTGAAGCATTGGCTGGTGAAGAAGACGAGTACCCTCCAAAGGCTGGTACCGGCTTTGCCAGAAAGACATCTTCAGAGTAATCATGTGATTGCGTAGATGTCAGTCCTCGTGTATAGTAATAAATGTCATCCCATTGAACGCAGTAGCTGGAGAGAAGGAAGTGGGGAGATTTTGACAGAGCAATTGGAGAGAGGCATCAGGAGACTTTGACAGCGCAATTGCAGGAGATGAATCGAGAAAGGTCATCGAGGGAAAGCTGCCGGAGACACTGGCATCATGATTGGAGGAGGAATCGGCACTACAGTTGAGGAATTGAGGGCATTGATCTAGGGATAGTTGGGGAAGAGATTAGCAGCATAGACGGAGAAGAAGGATTGAGGAGATTCACTGACAGGGGTTGGAGAAGGGAGAGAAAGCCCGTGCGATTTTCAAGGTCCTGAGTCAAAGATGCCCTAATTCCCCACAAATCATGTTAGTCATGAGTGGAGCAGACCAATTGGTCCCATGATCTCGCAACAATTGGTTTCAGAAGTAGCCCGCCACAATCCCCAAGATGAGTTTACATTAGCGTTAAGTGGTGATTGGGTTGTTATATTGGTCTCCATTCAAACTCTTGTACAGCGAGAGCTGTCTTGTAGCTCCCCGATTGTAGTTTCACTGACCTTTTGCATCCACTCAGAATATTCACCAACAGAGTAACAACACGCCTACCACTACGACACTGCCAACAACCACACGGTCCACCAGTTCACCCAATCTCGACATCTCGTGCTACAAGCAACCCTTCGAACCATATTTACAGGCTAAGGCCGAATCTCCCCTCGGCTCTCGGTAAGCAGGGTGGGATCATAAAAAATGGACTGGCGGTACGGATGTGCCAACTAAGTTTCGTGTGATTTTTTTCTCTTAAAAAAGTGGCAGGGTGCGGAGTGCACGGGTGTCGTTGGTGTCCTCTGATTTTTCGAGGTACCGAGCTGGGGAATCAACCACTTCTTTTCACAATAAACATCAGCCATCAAGCTAATGAGCAGAAAGCGACTGGTTTGATTGTGAATTTTGATCTGTTGAACTTACCTCCAACACCGTCGTTTTTTCCCCGTGCTGATTCGACTTCTATTACACAATTCACCTTTGCTTTCTCCAGAACTTCCCCACGTCTAAATGAGTTTCAACTACCCTGACTTTCTAAATCCACCCAATAACCCGCGGGATGGCCACCGGCCTTCCATGAGCAGCGAGGGTGCTGCTGGTACCGGACCGAGCTCCAGAGGCGGAGAATTACCTCCCCAATTCAACGATATATTGTTTCTGAAACTATCAAATCTTGAATACAACGAAGACGCCCCTCCTCTGCCTACATCGCGCTTTGGCAACCACGGGCTCTCCAGCCAGTTCAACAACATGTCCTTGAACAACTCAAATTCCATCTACGTCAACACCCATCCTCCAATCACCAATTTTGGCCCGGGAGCCGGCCCACAACCCGAGTTTCTTCCTGAATCATTTAATTTACCTTTGGAGCTCCAAGGTGGTATCGGCACCATCTCCCTGCGTCGTCCGTCGTATGCTGCCGAGTCTTTCACGCGTTCATTGTTCCCTCAACACCCGAATCAGGCTGGGGGAATCGTTCAGCCCAACTTGAATGACGGTTTTGGTGAGTCCAATAAGAATCTGTTGGCAACTTTGGCCGCGGCAAACAACTACAACAACAATAACTACCCTGGTTTTAGACAAGGCAGTGACGAGTACATCCACCGCAGGCCCAGTCAAGTCGTCAATCTTAATGTTCAAAATGGATTTTTGTACAACCAACTGATCTCCCCAGTTCAGGCGCAAGCGCAAGCGCAAGCAGCACAGCAGGCGCAACAAGCTCACATTCAGGCCACACAGAACGGACCAATAAAGCTCGAAAACGGCTTGGTGTTGAGAGACCAGTATATCGTTGCTCTGCCTGATCTAAAAGCTCTTTACATGAAAACTAGCAAGTACTTTCAAGACGTTGAGTTGAGCAATCAAATTGTTAGCCAGTTGAAGTCCCTTTTGAACAACCCCGTGATCAATCGGTTGATCACGTTCATCAAAAACTTGAACAATCTTACTTTCAATAACAAAATGTTGTGTCTTGTCATCAACAAAAATGGGAAATTCGATTTATTGGCATATGCCGGTAACTCTAACATATTTCTTCAAAAGAATGACTTGGTGATTGTCGATGGTGACAGGGGCAAAGATTTAGTGATGATCTTAGAGCCATTGGCCAGCCTTAATTTTGCCATTTTGTTCAATTTCTTGAAAAAATTTGAACACTTGAAATCTTTAACCATTACAGACGGTAACCAAAATCAAAAGAAGAGCCCTAGCGGGGGTGTCCATTCAACAGATATTAATGCCTCTCAAATCGTTAATTCTAATAACAACGAGGATAACGAGTTCATCATATCCCTTCCCACGAAGCAAGTTTTACGGTTTGCAACACCGAAAGAGATTCACAAAATTAGTGGGAAATTTTTGGAGGAAAAGAAGGCTTTCACCACATGTTTCAATAAGATCAAGGAATTAAACTTGAACAATGATTTAAAATTAATTAATGTTGAATACCAGTTCGATTTCAAAAAGCTTATTTTCTATTATTTTGCAAAATTCAAAAGAATCGACTTTAGAGGTTTAATCAAAGAATTGTTCAAGATTTACAAAACGAGAATTTGGTTGTGTGCTGTTTTACCACATGATCAAGCTAGATTATATGTGCATGGTCCTATTCGAACCAACTACGAGGAAACCACCAATGGGATTCCAAAAGAATATGAACTTTCAAATGACCAAATATTAAATTTTTCAATTAATGAAATTGATAATTTGAATAAACCAAATTATTTCCATCTGAAGAATTTATCAAATCTCATAAACCATTTAGAAAATGAGATTGAAGGAAAATTCTTCGGATTTAATGAAACTCCAGACGACCAAACCCAATCTCAAACTAATTTACAAACAAGTCAGTTAAACATTATGCCAAATTTCAACCCTTTTGGTGATAAACAATAGCTCATAAGTCAACTTGAAGCTACAAATATAGACAACTATAGAATCTGGAAAAAAAAACTTTTTTTTAATGACTAATGAATCAATTGGAAAATTGGTATAGACTCAGCTAACTAAAATACTATTGTTTTAATTTATATTTACCATGGACGTAGTACCAATTTTCATCGAAGTTTGTGGAGAAATGTATTTTGATTCAATTTAGTTGCACACGCGCAATTTCCTAATTTCAACTTGACAACGTTGAACACATAGCTCACTTTTGAATTACAAGAACAACTCATATTTTTTCAAATTCAACTCCCATAAAATTTACCAATGAACCATTTACAAGGGGCAACAAAGTATATAAAGAGTCCCAAGTTCCAGAAATACCTGTTTGACTGGTTGGTAGGGCTAGGACTATTGGCATACTTTTTCCTTGTAGCTGAACATGCCAGACCGTTCCAAAGACAGTTTAAACTAAATGATTCAACCATACAACATCCATTTGCCACTCATGAAAGAGTCACTGGCATTGCATGTCTCTTGATAGCGTCTGGGGTTCCATTGATCACCATGGTGACTGTTGTTTTGTATAAATTATACCGCAGAAACCAAGAATCCAACTCAGTCAGCATGAACGAGGCATACCACTTACTCCAAGTGTCTGTTTTGGGACTCTTGATCTCCATATCTGTGGATGGCACATTCACAGACATTTTAAAGAACTGGATAGCCCGTCCACGGCCAGATTTTTTGGCCCGTTGTGGAGCTCCAGCAGATTTGGACGTGGATGTGTTTGTCGACATGTCTGTTTGCACAGCACCGCTCGGACAAGCTGTATTATTGGACGGTATGAGGTCTACACCTTCTGGCCACTCTTCCATTAGTTTCAGCGGGTTGCTTTACTTGACTTTATGGCTTTTTGGCCAATTCAAGCTTCTCGAAGCAAACACCCACCACGCCATACACAAATACCTCTTATCATGTTTGCCTATACTCATATGCTTCTACGTGGCGCTCTCGAGGGTCCAAGACTATCGTCACCATTTCAGCGACATTATATTGGGGAGCTTCATTGGCATTGGCATCAGTGTGTTGGTGTACGGTAAATATTTCCCCAATTTGGCCGATTCCGACTGTGACAAGCCGTTCGATGCCGACGACGAGTCTGCCAGCGTGTTGCCCATCTACAACAGCGTCAGCGGTGTCTAGTGCTGTGAAAATAGGTGGAATAAGACGAATCATGCTGTTACAATTCTGAAACGTGCTGTTGCAAATCTGAAACATGTTGGCTGCGAAAAATCGTTTCAGGTGTGTTTCCAGTTGTATAGGCATTTATATATATAGCAAGTGAATATTCATGTTAAAGAGGCCAACCATGTCTGTGTATGCCCGAGGTGATGACGACCTCACGATTCTTATGACTTTGACGTCTACATATACCATTGCTGGTTCGGAGGCGTCTACTAGCAAGAAGACTCTGAAACATGCTACTTCTACTGCTGTTTCTGCTGATTCCACAACTTCCACCGATTCCACAATTTCTGCTGATTCTACTACTTCTGCTGATTCTACTACTGCTGCTCATTCTGTCTCCACTAAGACAACTTCTACTGTCGTATCTTCTTTTCCCTCTTCAACCGCTTCTCTCTCTTCTTCTTTCTCGCTCAACACAGTCAACGCCAGCCAGATGCCCAATCTGACCAAACTCGGCCTCGCAATTGGACTCCCTGTGGCTGTGGTGGCACTCTTCACACTCATGGCATTAGCCTGGTTTTTCTGGAAACGCCAGACTTTCAGCAAGCGCAAAAAGACTCTTCTTCCTTACAAAAATGAGTTCTACTACAACTCCGAGTCCACGTTGCAAAAGAGCTTCAGAATTTCGCCCGAGACAGTGGTGTTGAAGGAGGGTCCAAAGAGGCAAACTGAGGCTGTCAAGCCGTCGTTTGTCAAACGCATGAGCCAGATGTTGGTCAGCGAAGAGTTGAAAACACCAGCATTTCTCAAGAAGTTCAACTTGCACTCACCGTCCAGAAAAGACCAGGATTTGGACCAAGACAAGGCCACTGCTCGCACCAAGCGGCTCCCACGAATTCCTCCGCTAATCAAGACTGTTCCGCTGACGTCGCTTCGAAACATGGAGAATGCTGTTGGATTCGAATCTGATTTGGGTGCAAATTCAAATTCCGCGGAATCACGCGCAATTGCCCCGTCCTCAACTACAAAACCAACTCATGTGGTGACAAAAAACTACACCAGACGTTTGGGCGACGAGGTATCCGTCTTCGTGGGAGACCAGGCCGTGGTTTTGGCCCAGCACCCGGACGGCTGGGGCGAGATTGAAATTGTGGTAATGGTTCGCCAGAGAGACCTACGTCGCGGCATGGTGCCCATGATGTGTTTGAAAGAATTGTAGTATAATACATAATATACATCGTTAGTCATTGTTCCAATGTGCCGTATTGAGCTCCTTTCTTTGAAAGAACAGTGTTGTACTCGAGTGTTCTAGTCTTTCCCATGTGCCAGTATTTGCCAAAATTAGCTAGTTGAAGCGCTGAAATGTGTAAGAATTTGCTGATGCCTGTTGAAAACTGTTCAGATTTGTTGAGACTTTTTGACCCCTTCGTTTTGTAGCTTGTTCGAATGAGTTAAAACTTGTTGAGGCTCGTTGAAGCTTAATAAAACTTGTTGAAACTTGCTGATTCTTGTCCACTTATAACACCCCCTCAGTGCTTGCTAGTTCATCACGTTAATACTTGCGTGTGTAGCTGGCGGGTGGGCCGCCTGGGTTCTGGCGAGACTGGGCCGGTGCCTGGCCTTGGTACTGGTAGGTCTCGGGCTGGGCGTACGAGCGCATGTTGGCCGCATTCTGCGGCCGAGGCATGCCGTTGCTCATGCCGTACATAGGCTGCGAGCGGGCCATGCCGCCCTGTGGCCGTGGCATTCCTTGGGCCGGGGGGCCGCCGGGACCAGGCTGGTACCCTTGCGGAGGTGGTGGCCGGTTCTGCTGGCTGGGCGATTGCTGGTACCCGAACAGCTGTGACTGCGGGAAGCCTTGTTGTGGGGGTCTGTTGAACTGGCCGCCGGGAGCAGGCTGGTTGGCGTAGCCCTGAGGAGCCTGTTTGTACTGGCCCTGTGGATATTGCTGTGGGTATCCCTGGGGCGGGCCCTGGGGCGGATACTGGCCAGGTGCGGGACGGTATTGGCCCTGCTGACTTGGTTGGCCTGGAGCTGACGGCCTGTAGTTCTGCGGTTGCTGTCCGGGAGCAGAGGGTCTGTAGTTCTGAGGCTGTTGAGGAGGGCCTTGTGGCTGTTGAGGTTGGCCCTGTGGCCTGTAGTTCAGTGGAGGCTGCGGCTGAGGCTGGTGTTGAGAATGAGATTGTTGAGCATGTGGTTGAGGCTGTTGTTGTGGAGCTGAAGTTGGTGCTCCAGCCAGAGCCTTGTACTGGCTCTGTCCAGTAGGATATTGATGCTTGCCTGGCTCCAGGATTTGTGGAGCAGGCTGGTGCTCGTTCAGAAACTTGGGAACGTGATTCTGGGAACTGTTAGGCGATGTGATGTGTCTTGGCTTGTTGGCGGTGCTTGACAAGTTGTACAACGGTGCCAGCTTGGCCAAATGCACAGGAGGTGCAGGCGGCGACTCAGGCTCGCTGTCGGAGTCTGAAAAATTCTGGAACTCACTGGTCTTGTCCACCACTTGACGGTTGAATTGCTGGTTGAACTCATTGTACTGCGTCATTGGTGATTGCACCGACGAATGACTGGTGTTACGGCTTCCAAACTGCGGAACAGCCAATGCTCCGGATGGTGCAGCCAAATGTTCGCTCTCGTCACTTTCATCGCTGAACAATTCATCGTCGTTGTGTGGATATGCTGGCCCTTCCGTCAAGTTGATCTTGCGAATACCTGAAGGAAGTGAATCTTCGTTAATCTCTTCTGGGGATCCAGCTAAGAGCTTGTTTCTGTTGCTGTGGAATTGGTCCAGTGGGGAGTCGATTTCATTGTAGTTCTTGTAGATGTCAGCAAGCTGGACAGACTTGTGCAATTGCAGCTTGTTTGGAGCAGAGAGCGTCTGAGATTGTTTTTGGTCTTGGAGCGAGAGGTTTTGTGGGTTCTTATTGAATCCGGCTGTTGGTGCTCCTGGTGGAGCAGGTGGAATACGCTGTGTAGGTTGTTGATCTTTTAAGATTCCATCTGCACGCAATGGTGCCTTTGATGGTCCCAAATTTGGTACCAGGTTTGGTCCCAATGGGCTCTTTGGCCCTTGGTGTTTACTCGAATTTGGAGTGGACACAGCTGACGAACCCAGTGGTCCTCTAGATCCGGGACTGGATCCTAATCTTGGACTACTCAAAGAAGACACAGCACCGCCAAAACCACGAGCACTTCCGCAACCTTCATAACCACGGTCGAGTTTCAGTTTCATGATATTCTTCAATTGTTGGTTCCATTGAGCAGAATCCCACAGAAGCCAATCAGAGCGAGTTGCCAAGGAGGACATATCGGAAGAATCGAGATAATGGACGTGAGGAAGAGTTGGAAGACCGAATAAAAGGGAGTCTGGATCAACCCTGTCAGCCTTCAAACGCTTGGGGCGACCATAAAGACCAAAACTATCGAGTAAAGGCACCAAGAATCTGATAAGGGTATCAAAGCCAGGAACAGCGCTGTGTTGTTCTGGCATCAAAAAAAGGGTAGTACCGGTGACGTCACCGGCAGACTTCAGAGAAGATTTCACGCTTGGAGATTTGAAGTTGATCTGACAGTCTAGCTTAAGCATAGTTGAGTGGTCAATAAGAAGATGAGAAGAAGGGTAAACGGCTGTGACCGAAGTAGAGCCTGAAATCACGGCCATGAGTTGTTTTTTCTTACGTTGTTCCAGCTCGTAGAAGAGAACACGGCCAGGAGTGAATGATTTCTTCTTTAGCACGGCAGGTTCGACCACGGCCCAGCATCTCTTCCAGGCCATACCTGAACCGTAACGGATACTCACCCAATCTTCGTGATCGAAACGTTTTTCAGCTAGCACAGTTCTGATATCGGACAATCTGGATCCACGGGCAGAGAGAAGAGCACCGGTGTATGCTTCTTGTAAAGACAGATATTCATAATTGGACAAACGGAGGGCCAAATTCCAATCGACCAAGTCTTTCTGTGATTTGTACTGGATGATATAACGATTCTTTAAAGTAGTCAGCACAATAATGACGTTTTCAAGGTTTTGTTTAGCAGCGGGCAAGCTTTTCATGGCGTTATAGACGGAATCGGTGAAATTCAAGTAGTTTGGCTTTGCAGAAGTCTCCAAAAGAGCCTCAGGGTTGTTTCTGAAAGCAGCCAAGTTAGCAGCGTCCCAGTATGCCAATTGGTTACCAGTGAGAATACCGTAGACTTCACGCCATTCACGATCTGCTGGTTTCCCGTCACCATTCAAGTCGTAGTAAAGCATGAAAAGACCTTCGTGGTAGCGGCGATGTGATTGGGCAGACAAGAGTGTGACGATGGGCACGAGCTCAGGCGACAAATCGTCCATATTGGCATCAGCGGTGGCGGTGGTGGCGGTGGAGTCTCTGGCCAGAGACTTTTTCTTCGGTGAAGAATGGTTTGAGCTGAATTTCTTGACGGCGTTCATTTCTGAGGGCAAAATGTGAACAGCGGGTATGATTTAATAAATATGACGTATCAGGAGCGATATTCTAAGGAATATGATTGATCAAATTCAGGGAAAAATCGGGGTAAAATGACAGATGTCGAGCAGTATGAAGAATGCAGTGAAGGAGCGACTTCTATATGGAGGATGGTATTGAGAAATAGTGAAGTTTTAGGGAAAAGAAGTAGCTTAAAGGAAGAAACTAGTAACAAATAAACGCTGAAGAAAAGTCAAATTGATTTGATTTATGATACAAAAAAAATATACTAAATTGTTCAAAAAATATTGATTGGTAACCGCACAAATTAGGAAATGCATAAACAGACATCTGTACACCGTGCAGAGGAAGTGTTCAATGCATCTTAGGTCCGTAAAAGTGCGTGGTCGGAAGTCGAGCTGTTGGGATGCTAATTAGGCTGCGGTGCGAGCAGAGTTACAAACGGGACACAAAAGGGTCGCACTGAGCCTTGCTGGCCATTAGAGTTTAGGGTTGCTGCCAGGTAGGGGCAGTTTTGGTGGCAGCTAAGGCTAGCTGCGCCGGCGGGCGGTGCTGATTTTGGCTTGAGCGCACATGTATGCCCTCGGAACTGACACACTTACGACCACCCACGTCATCAAACCTCGTAACTGGTCCCCACTTCCGACCCGGTTTCCCGCAAATTCCGGCATTGGCGCCGAGGACCCCAATCACCTTGGCACAATATAATATCAGATGGGTCTGAATTGCAAACAAACCCAAGAGACTATCATTATCATGAGAAGAAGTTGCCGTTTGCCCAGATCCCAGCGTGATTGTCTCTGCCTGACTCGAAACTATTGAAAGCATCCCGACCTACAACTCCCACTAGATATTCCTCATCGTAGCACACAATAGTGGCACCTTTACGCACTGCTCGGCTGCCAACTTTCTTATTGCTCTCAAACCGTTGTATCAATGTAAACCTCGTAGATTGGTTTGCAGCCGCTTGATACGAGGCGCAAAGCCCCTAAACGCGTGTAACCCCTCAAGTCAAGCGAGCCCCACGAGAGTGACTTACAGACCCAAATCAGCACAGAAGAGACCAAGGGAATTCCGTATTTTAAAATAGACGATGCTATGGTTGGTAAGGAATGTACGGGTCTATAGATAAATTCCGTTCCGGGAGTATTTCCGCATCGGGACTGGGCGACCCCAGACTTTTCGAAGCAAAAGATATATAAAGAGAAAATCCCACGATAATCAACAGCACAGTTTGTAATAGCGGAAGGAAATGACATTTAAAGAGGAAATTGATCAAGAGCTCGTGGATTTCGCATACAAGAACCTCAACAACCTTCCCAAAGGTGAAGGGTACAAGCGGATGATTCTGTCATTGCCATACGACATGTATGATCCAGAACTCCACTCCAGAAGAGTGCTTTCTCACGAAGAAGCACTTGACTACAGCAATATAAGACTCAAGGACTATGGGAATGACATTAGCAAGCATTTTGCAGCCAGAACCGAGCATTTGAAGTCAATCTTCGGCCATGTTGGTGAAGGTACCTATATGGAACCATATTTCTATGTTGATTATGGATGCAACGTGTACCTTGGCAAGAAGTTTTATTCCAATTTCAATGTGACATTTTTGGATTGTACTTTGATCATTTTCGGTGACAACGTGATGGTCGGGCCCAATGTAACCTTCACTACAGCCACACATCCTACTGATCCCGAACAAAGACTAGCAGGAATCGAATATGCCATGCCGATTAGGGTGGGAGACAATGTGTGGTTTGGCAGCAACATTGCCGTATTGCCCGGGGTGACAATTGGCAGTAATGTTGTTGTTGGGGCCGGAGCTGTGGTGAACAGGGATGTTCCAGACAACTGTGTGGTTGCAGGAGTTCCAGCTCGGATAGTGAAGAAACTCAAGACCAAGGAAGAGAAGTTGGAAGCAGCCCGGGAGGTGGGTGTTCCATTGGTAAATTGAGAGAGAGAGGGAGAAACTCACTTCAGCTGAAAATTGCAGCTAAAAATGAAATATGATCAAATCAGTAAACGAATCAATCCATCTGTTCAGCTATTGGTACAATAAGCTTTCAAAAGGAGTCTTTCCATCCAAAATGACATAGTTCAGATACTTCTGCGAAATACTTAGTACGCTATTTATATCATTTATTCAACAACTCAGTGATCATCCGGTAGATTTCTGAATCATACCACCCATTCAGTCACTTCATTTTCTGTAGACCTATAGTTTTTATGGTTGACTTGATATCCAGTCCATGATTTTCTGGTAGATTCTTCTTATGTAACCGTCCATTACAAACAGGGTCCAATTCATTTGTCAATCTTCAACAATAAAAGCTATTGGTTTGGTAAAACTCAGGAAGTTCAAGACCCCAGAATTAAAGAGAACTTTGATACTGCTGCAGAAACTTCACCACCTAGCGATATCATCAACTTTTAGTAGAAAAACCGAACAGTAAAAAATGCCATGACAATCCTTATCTGAGCGCTAATGAGTATGGATCTCACCAATTTCCAATGGGTATAAATACCACCAATTATCAACAAGTATAATATCATCTTACCAATGAGTATATTCAGCTAAGTTTCATCGATCAATTTTCGAGCCCAACACCCCAAACTTTCCCAAAGGTTCCTCCTTTGTTCTTTGAACATACCATACCCACTCAAACCTCACGAATCTTCTCCAAGCGTCACCAATGGCTTCCTTAGCACATTTCCAATTTTCACACCAAAAATTTGGCAGCCAAAGCGCACTAAAATCTCATTAATTTCAAATTTGAATCAACTACTTTTCTTTCCAATTAAGCGCCAGAATCAGCATTTGAAGCTTGAAAAAACAAAATCATATAGAAAACACTACATAAAATCACTTCACATATCTTCCAGAACACCTTTCAGCACACTTTTCAACGAACCGGTTAATCTAAAAGCTTTAATTCCGGCATCATCACTTTAAAACGATACATCACTTTAAACGATACATCACTTTAAACGATACATCACTTCTAAAACTTCCCGTCAGAATTATTCATAAACACTCATAGCGCCATGAACAACACCACGCCGTCCGCCGACGACTTTATTATCCCCGACGAAGAAGTGCCCTCCTACTCTGCTGCCACCAACCCCAACACTCACGCCAATACCACCAACAGTACTAACACCAGCACCAATTCCAACGCCAATGCCAACACTAACGCCAGCGCCAGCACCAACGCCAGTATTTTTCCTACGTTTGGCTGGACTCCAAAAGTGGATCTTTCGCTGACATTCACGCCGTTCACCAACTCCCAGTCGTTCCAGCAGAACAACACCATCCGCGAGAACCAGTACACGGGCGGCGACACCCTCGACGAACCGGTATGGGCCACGTTGAAGCGGGACTTGTCTCAAATCGCCCGCCGCTTGGCCATTGTGGTGTGGCCCATGCAATTGGCCCAGTTGGCAGCCAAGCAGCAGCTGAGAATCATCGACTTCGCCGCCAGCAACGGTATCAACTTGCCGCAGTCCATTGTCAGCAACAGGCGCATCTCAGTGTCTGCCAATGCGGACGCCGACGCGGACGCTGACGAGGACTACCAGCAGCTTGATCAAGAAAGAAACCTTTCGTCCAACGAACTCATGAGCCAGGACCGCTTGGACTGGGACTTATGGGGCCCATTGATCTTCTCGTTGTGCTACTCGGTCACATTGAGCTTGACCGCCAGCAATAAACAGACGAATCTGGTTTTCACGGGCTCGTTTGCCTTTATCTGGATGTTCTTCATTGTGGTCGGCCTCAACATTCAACTTTTGGGTGGAAACGTCTCATTCATGTCCGCCATTAGTGCCACTGGTTACTCCATGTTCCCCATTGTGGCCGGGTCATTGGTGAGCGCGTTGGTGTTGAAGATGAAGCTTGTCAGATTGGCACTCTTAGCCGTCCTTTGCGCCTGGAGTTTGTTCGCAGCCGTCATGAGCTTAAAGTGCCTGGGCGTTCTTCCAGGCAGGGTCATTTTGGCCATGTACCCCGTTGGTTTGATGTATGCCGTACTCAGCTGGTTGGTGGTGATTACATAGACTAGTTTGAGTAGGAAAACATGCATTAATTATTAGGTTGATGTTGTACTATACAAGTAAGAGAGCCAATGATAGCAATCCTTGGAATGGCACCAAAGTGGAAAGACCTGCTTTCAATGCCACGGCACCACTATCTCTAGAAGATGAAGAAGATGTGCTGTTGCTGCTGCTGTTGCTGCTGTTGTTGCTGTTTCTGGCACTGCTGCTGGCCCGAGCAGATGATGATTTTTGGGGCGTTTTGGCCTCGTACGATGATGATGAAGATGCCTGCGACACAGGCAATGCAATAGAAGTGGACGAAGATTCCTTAATGGCGTACGTGGTGACGCGAGCATCACCAAAGCCAATTCTGCTCTTGTCCAAGTCAAATACGGCGTAGTATTTGCTTAAAAACGCTGCTCCCAACACCCAATTGGTGTCTTCGCTGAGACCCTGGATCTTGGACGCACAGTAGCCGTCCATGCCGTTTCCAGAGTACTCACTGGCCTTGAAATCGTTGACATCCAAGCTGAAAACATGGCTGCCAATTGTCAAATTGAACAGGCCCTCCGCGTCACATTTGAAGGCGTAGTTGCCCTTATCGTCCGACACCAAGCTGGATCCAAAGAGCTGCTGGTGGAGCGAGTCTGAGTCGTTCTTGGGAAGCACGATTCCCGTGGTTCCCGTGTCGATGATGGCACGACGAGAGCTGTCCCACGATTCCAGCTCCGAGCCGTTCAGCACGGCCACATTAGAGATTTCCACCAACCAGTACCCGTTGTCATTATCCAAGACATCGGTGTAGTACATCTTGTTGTCGGAGGTGAAGTTTGCAGCCAACGAAGATGCTTTGGACCCGTAAACGAGCAATCCGCCGTAATCGGAGGGAATCGACGAGCTTTTGCCGTTAGCACTCAAATATTGCACGGACTGGTCAGAGTACACCAAGGCTAAGCCAAAAACAGGCTTGTCGATGAGCTTTGAAACGTACAACTGGTGGATATAGTTGCGTTTGGACCCAGAAGCTGCGATTCCCAAAATCCCACTGACACTGTACGAGTCCAACATCTCCGGCGAGTTGTCGGCCAAACCAAGTGAGAAGTTGCTGAGGGCGACATTGTCGACGGTGAAGTTGATGTGGCTGGCTAAAGTGTCCACCAACTCGCCTTTGACCTCGTCTCCTGAGTAATTGAGTGAAAATGACAGCTCTGTGCTGAGGGACGAAGAATCGTCAAACCGGGCCACCGACAGGCAGCCGGAGTCGGTGCACGACGCATTGTACACCCACAGGTTGGCAGAGCCGGTGTCGAGAAGGAGGCCGAAGGTGTCGTTGTAGTGGTTTGAAGACACCAAGGACGTGTTCAAGAAATAGATGGATTTGGACGAATCTGAAGATACCACATGGACGTCGTTGGACAACTGGAAAGTGGGAGCGGATGAGGGAAGCGACGACGCGGAAGACACGGCCACGGTGGAGGTCTTGGACACGATGTTGGGCGAAGAATCAATGTTCTTGATATTAACACGCGAGCTAAACTTGACCCGGAAATCCAGCACTGGTTTCAACGCAAGAACATGGAGGAAAAGAAAGCAGAGCGCCAACATGCCACGGCATAACCCCATACTTTGTGATGATAAACAGAAAGAAGAAGTGGTTTGGGAAAATCGAATATGGTATTAATGTTGAAAACAAGTGAAAATTCAAAATTCAAAATCAAAAATAGATTTTGGTAATAGCCGAGATAGATTTGACAAATGTAACTCAATGCATGGATGGACAAAAAAATCTGCAAACCAAAAAAAAACCTAAAATAAAAGAAAAAAATACCAGAAATACTGCTTTTGTTTGGAGACTAAGTCTGGCACGCTTGACTTGTTGTGGTGGGGCTGCTGCTGCTCATCAATATCGTTACCACATCTAGCACCTTGATTTGTTTGTCCAATTCCCTTTTGGGGATCAGTGTGCGCCCTGGCCTCTGAGCCCCGATCGCCATGCTGCGATGAACACGCCTATTGCGCCTTGCACTTGCCCGGCCGACACGGTAGGGTGTCGTGCTGTTCAGCGGTTGTTTGGTTGTTTGGTGGTTATGGCAGATATGGTGGTTATGGAGGTTATTTGTTGGTGGCTTGGAGGGATGATGAGCCATGTTCGATCGTTCCATGTTTGGTGTCAAAGCATTTATTGTGTTTTGCAGTCGCGTCTCCAAACAAACACTGCGCATAATGCAACGCCAAACGTAGACGAAACTCGCAGCAAGTGGGACAGACGATACTTGTCCATGAGAAGCATGTTTTGCGAGACGAGCTGACGTCAGCATGTACCCATGGGTACCGCTAATAGCCTTGATTTGGTGAATTGGCTTGGATCAATAGTGAAATGGCTTGAATTGCACACCGCGAAGGCTTTGGCCGGGTTCAACGACTAATTGGTTTGCACAATCATAGATCAGCCTCACTAGCCAGTGCGGTCACTTTCACAATGTGGGAACTTGAACGATATGCTTCAAAAGCCATCTGGTGGATCATCGCCAGCGCGACAAGTCACTCCAACAGCGACTACCCAGCCGGGCTTTTGGTACGCTTGCTTGGTAAAACCACTTAACCTTAGCCGAGATCTGGGAAGTACCGGACTTGAAGCTGGGGCGTCCCAGAACATCGAGTCACAACGCACGAGTTTGGGCCAATGGCTGCAGTGGTATCATGTGTTTATCAGTTTGACGATTTGAGCCGAAAGCCCCTAAGACTTCTTGCATCTCCCATATTACAACAAGATTGTGGATGATTCAACGAACCTGATTTAATCATGCACCTCTGTGGCGTGTACAACTATTCATTTGCATATTTGATGCGCTTCGCCAGTTCGTTATAAGTATGAAAGCAGCGAGTATCTACAGACGGACTACACATTACTTAAATGTAACAAATGGATGGACTAAGTATTGCTTAGATGTAACAAATAGATGGTATTTCGGTGGTTTTGAGTAAATCTAGCGGAACGTGTAGATAGCTAAATATATTGGAACTTGACTAATAGATAGCGATAATTAGAAGCAAGTGACAGCATTACGGCTTCCCCAATGTCAAGCACGGTAGCACCAAACTTCACGTACTTGTATGTTCTACAAATGTGATCCTTCTGCACAGAAATTCCCTGTGCAAGCTGCTATTGACCATACAGTGCAGAAGCTTTTCACTACATTTCGGGTGTCAAAATTCTGGAATCCGAATAGCCAGGGCATTCATGAGCGAAATACACTCACAATTACTCACCACTGATTCCTTGATCGAGCTACAGATTGGTCTTGCTTGGTAAACTGATGCAAAATAACACAGTGTTCCACCCGTATATTGGAGCGATACACTCTTGCCACGCGCAAAAATATCGAGTTTCGTCTCCATGGCACAGTCGTCCTGGACGTTTACTACTCGGCGTGCGCGCCTCTAGTAAGCGCACAGTGCGAAGGTTCGGGGTTCGAACTCGCCAGACATTCATATTCTGATGATCAACATGGATGTGAACAATCTCTGAGTATGGACTCCATACATGGATTAAACAACCTGCCTTCCTACTGACATGAATGTTTTTTTGTTGAAGCTGTCCTTTATTTGAAAGTGTTCTCGTTGATTTGAATTTTTACTGATTCGTTTTGAAAATTTCTTCGTTGTAACTGTGAAATTCTGGTCCTTGCATTTAATAATCACATGGTATTACACTTACTTTACACTTACTTTACATTTATTCGCAGTACGTATATACATCTAGTTTACAGCCAACACTGACTTTGTGAATAATCTATGCAATAACGTCAAGTCACGCTGAAATCAATAAATTAATTTCCCTTCTTCTTTTGTCTTCTCTTCTTACGCTCCAATTTGGCAATTTGATTCAAATCATCTTCACTTGGCTCGTAGATGTGCCAAATAGTGTAATGAGGTAACCCACCAACGGAAAATCCCATGGCTTTAGCCATTTTACCAAATGCTTCAGTTTCTGCGTGATTTAAAAATGTAAAAGCAGGGAAATGAACACCCTGGCGGAATATTTTTGCCTTTGCTAATATAGAAACTCCCCCTACCCCATCCAATCCAACCACTTCGTTTTGGTCTCCATTGACATCTCTAATGTAAGCCAAATGAACTCTCCAGGTTGGGTACTCCGCATAACCTTCCACAATGACATCATCTTCATCAAGAGTTTTCGCCAATTCCAAAGCGGGATCCGATTCAATCCATGAATTCAAATCATAGGGTTGTTCATTACCCAAGAATGTTGGCAAAGGTCTCCAAACATTTGGGACCATGACGTCGTAGTTGTGTTTCATCAAATCTTGAATGACTGACCCTGGGCATGTTTCAATGTCTGCGTCTCTCCAGTAAACCCATGAATGTTCAGGTTTCAAAGAGTTTGAGGTCAACCAATTTCTGGCCCTCCCCATCAATTTACGACGAATTCCTTGCACCTTGACCGCGTGTCTATCACTGAATCCTTGGCCAATCACCTGGCCAAAGTCTTTCCTGAAGATAGAAACGGATCTGAATGGCTTCTGGTAGTCCTTATGGTAAGATTCAGGGTTGTGGTAGAACTTCTTGACATTGTTGATGTAGTCCTGGTCCATGTATAATTGGTACAAGTCCAGGGATCCCTTGACCTTCCCGTTCTTTTTGGCAGCTTCTTCCATTTGAAGTTTTTGCACTAAAGTGCCGTTTTGCAAAGCTACGGAGTACTCAAACAACGTTTCCAACGTTCTGTCGTTGGGCAGGCAGTCCGACACCAAAAACGCAATGTCCACCAACAGATGATCGTAAGTCAAGTTCATCAAATTGTGGAATGCCATGGGCAAGACGTGTTCTGCATTTCTCAATGGCATAAGGAACAACACCACGTCTCCCTCGCTTTGCCCATTGCCTGAGCCTTTGTAGTCGTTCAAATCGTAGTACTCCACCGTATTCTTGTAAGCCAATTCTGCCAGATCTTCCAATGGCTGTTCGGCCACTCCGTCTTTGGTGACGGCGTACATTTTCTCATCGTCTGCCGCTGGTTTGGAATTTCCCTCCACTGGCACAGTACCAGCATCGTGACCCGCCACTGGAACGGCGTCTCGTGCCGCGTCGGGCCCTCTTTGGCCCACAATTTGGTCCGATCCCAGGCTGGTGCTCAAGTTGGGTCCGATCAAAAAGTACCACGTTAGCACGAACGCCACGACGGCGGCGGCAATTCGCTTCACTCCAATAGGTCTACCGGCCTTGCGCGGCTGGAGCCGATGGATCGGAAGATCCAGTTTCTTCCCGTAGTCGTCCAAAACCATTCTGAAGAATAAGGAGTTTTTGATTTGAACAACATTGTTAAATTGTTTTCGACTTCGCGAGTCTGGTGTCCGGGTGTATGAGTTTGACAGACAAAAAAGCCACGTTTCGCGACAAAAACGATAAATTCGCAGCAAAAGATGAATGGAGAAATGGAGGAGAATGAATGAGAAAGAGAAAGAAAGAGAAGGAGAATGAATGAGAAGAATGAGAAGAAGGAGAAGGGTCAAGAGAAAGAATGAGAAGAAGAAAAAATTGGAATGAAAAAGAACGAAAATAGGAAGTTAGATCAAATATAAACGGTAGAGATAAGTGTTAATCCGTTCAAAATTAGGCAAAAATGAATTGTCATAGTCAGATAATTCCTAGTTAAAGGAAGAACATTACTTCTCGGTTGTTTGGATGGCATCAAATCCTGACTACGCTGATTTCCGATGTTGTGAATTCTCCATTGAGTGTAGTCTGAAGAAGCGAATGCTGTGTATTTGTTGAGGGAGTTGAAATCTGTTATAACTCACTCTCTGATGTTTTCCATGAAATCAAGATCTCCTAATCATCCTCCAATGGCACGAAAACAGTCAGCATGCAATCAATTGAATAACGTGCCGACCAAAGGACAAGTACGTCTTTTCTGGTATCAACCTACATTGCAAATATCTACACCTGTCTAGATGTATTCAGTGTACTGGCAATTGGTGTCTTCTCCAATGCAATAAACCATTTCAAGACTCAACATGTCGGTGATTCAGATCCTCTCAATGCTACGGACCATATAAAGATTCAATGTGTTGGTGATTCAGACTCTTTTAATCAACAGAAAGTCATCCATCGAATACCTAGTTCATTACTTCCTCCAACTGGTTCTCCTTTGGTTTAAACCACTCATCGCGAAGAGTCTCCCAACACTGGACAGCCAAACCCCGAGCAGTCTTCTCATCACCAGCCTGGCCCTCGATGTAAACCTTCAATTTGGGCTCGGTTCCAGAGCCTCTGCATGTGAACCTCACCGTTCCCAGTTCGGCCTTGACCACGGCTGTGATCATTTGAGAGCCACTGTCTACTGGAAGTGATGGTTTGTGGTCAGATGTGGACGAATCATAGCCAACAGTCAAATCGCGCCATTGGATCACTTCAAATGGTCCAATACTGCTGGGGTGTGATCCTTCCGCATATGAAGAGCGAATTTCCTTGAAGATTTCGTTGGTCTTCTGCAATTCCTGGAGCTTGTAGTAGCCATTTGCTTCTTTGAACCATCCGTAGCGGTTATAACCTTGCTTCAATTTTTCAACTGGGTCGATTTCGCCAGAACTAAACCATTTCTGGTACAACTGTAACCAGATTGCGGCGGCAGCGATGCCGTCCTTGTCGTTGACTTCGCCGAACATGAACCCAATGGCCTCCTCATAGGCGAAAGGCACTTTATAGCCATCATTTTTCAACTCGATTGCCCGATTACCAATCCACTTAAACCCAGTGAGGGTGTCTTCGTAATGGAACCCGTCCTTTTCGGCCATGGCCCGAAGCACTTGAGAAGATACCGTGGAGTTCAAGAGGTACGTGTTGGAGTCCACACCCGTTTCAACCACGTACATGGCGAACAAGAAGCCGATTTCATTGCCAGACAACTGGCGCCAATTCTCGCCGTGTTTCACGGCCACGCTGAAACGGTCGGCGTCCGGGTCCGTGGCCACCACGAGCTTGACCCCGTGAGCTTCTGCGGTGCGGATGGCGAGGTCCAAGGCGCCTTTTTCCTCTGGGTTCGGGAATTTCACCGTGGGAAAATCGGGGTCTGGAGACTTCTGTTGCGGCACATCGAGCTTTGGCTGGTTGTGCTCAAACAACGACAACATCAGGTCGAAGATGGTCTGGCCCACGCCGTGCATGGGCGTGTACACGAAGGAGAAGTCGAGGGATTTGTGTGAAATGAGCAGGCGTACCGACTCGAGGTACTGTGCGCGCACGGCCGGGCCCACCTCCCGGAACGAGTCTTTGGCCGCGCTCACACGGGCCTCCACGTCCCACGCGCCGGGCCATGGGCGCAAGTTTTCTGCGATGCGCGCGGCAATGCCGGTGTCGTGGGGCGGTACGATCTGGCACCCGTTGGCGTAGTACACTTTGTAGCCGTTATCTTGGGCCGGGTTGTGGGACGCGGTGACCATGACACCGCCGGCGGCGCCGAGGCGGTCGACGGCGAAGGGCACGAGCGGCGTGTGGGTCTGTCCCAAGAACAACACGACGAAACCTTTGGCCAACGCGGTGGAGGCGGTGATTTCGGCAAAGCGGCGCGAGTGGTGGCGATGATCGTGGCCCACGACCAAGCTGGGGCGAGGCTGGCGCGGGACGTCGGGCTGGTCGGCCAAGTACAGCACGAGGCCCTGGGACGCCTGTAGCACGGTGACGTCGTTCATTAGGGCGAAGCCCGGGCCCATGGCCGCACGGAGGCCGGCGGTACCGAAACTGATTCGGGGCGCCATTTGGCGGGCGAGCCGGGCCGGGTCGTCTCGTTGGAGGGCTTCGACGGACTGGCGCAGGCTGGCGTCTGGGTCGATGGCGAGCCACTCTTGTGTGAGCGTGTCGATATCTGCGGGTGACATTTGGTTGTGTGATGTGTTATTGAAGAGAAGAGTCAATAAGAAATAGGATAAGAGGTATCACTGATGAAGAATGGTACCACTGATGAAGTATTGTATCACTGATGAAGAATTGTATCACTGATGAAGAATTGTAACTCTGGTGAAGAATGGTACCAATGCTTATGGAAAGAGGTTAGGGACGAAGAATGTACCAATGATGAAGAAATGTATCAATGCTAATCAAAGAGGTCAATGATAGTCAACGATAATGGTAATAATCAATGTTGATAATGGTGTCAATGATGTAGTCACGACAACGATAAAGTCAATGATAGTTAACGAAACAACAGCCACTGATGTTGGTGATGATATGACTGTAACGGATGGTCAATGATATGGTCAACTCTTGGATGATCAGTAATATGATACGATAAGATCTAGTTGGATAAAAACAGGTTTAATAAATCAATGCGAATTTTCTGTTCAAATACTTGCGAGGCTGCAAAAAATGCGTGATTGTTTTACTATTTTACAAGCAAATAAAAGCTAGCGACAAGTTAACGAAGTCTGATTGAAGGTGTTACGTATATTAATGACAAGCTAATCAACTGATTACATATGATTGGCAATTGGATTCTCGCGAATCAAACTTACCTTTTGGCCCGGTATTCTCATTTTCGATATGCCATCAACTCTGCTCTGCCAATTGCTGCAAATGAGAATATCAAATTCATAGAATATAAATCCCAGCAAACATTCCGATCAGCCAACACTCGAAACATCTAATAGCTGACATACCCAAACACAACCACCGGAAAACCTCAGGACATGAATGAACAAGCTTCAAAATCCCAGCAAACAACTACAAATTCACGGAATACGAAAAAACAAACTACAAGGCAAACACCTACAAAATCACTGCAAGCAACTGCAAAACCCTCAAAGACAACACATGCAACAACGAAACAGATGTTGGCAGAGTACGATGACTTCAACTTCGGCACGCTCCAGCCATGTCTCAAACGCCACGGATCTCCCATAAAACACAAGAAAGTCACATTTTCCAACTACAACAAGGTCCACACCTACGTGTGGGTAGGCTCCAAGACGGATCTTCGCAAAACACAAGTGTCTCAGAGAAGAAAAGACGGAGCCAGGGCACTGGCATTGATAAGATACGTCACCATGGAAATCGCTTATTTCTTCATAGATAATCCGTTTGGCGTGTACAACACTCCGTACCACCGGGATACCACGGTTACAGAGAAACAGCTCAAGGAGAAGGTTGCCAATGAAGTCAATGCCATAAAGAAGGGGTTGGAATTTGCTCCGCCACTTTTTCAAAACATCAGTCCTTTTGATGCGAGGTTGATTCATTACCTCAACTCAATCGGTACCGCCGACAACGAGCACAAGAGCGCCTACCGCGGCAAGAGATGGAAGTTGAACCCCAAACGATTTCTTCCACTTGAGCTTGAGTTGAAACTCTGGCGATTCCGCAAACAGCAGGCTGAAAAATGGTTCCGTTCAGAGTCCAATATGGATTGCGATTTTGCAGCCATGGGAAAAGTTTGGCGCCACATGCACCAGAGAGGCGAGCCAATCAACTATGTAAAAGACCCTTTTCAGTACATCGAAAGCCTGGTGGTGATTGAGTGGGCGAGTGATTGTAGGAGGCCATGGGTGGGTGGATTTAAGTGGTGATGTAATAAGGAAAAGAAAATGAATGTGCAATTTTGAAACAAGAATGTAGGTTATCGGTGATGTCTTTAACAATTTACTCAAGGATGAAATTGGCAAAGGAATAAGCACGGTTGTGAAAGCAGAGAACATCAAAGTGCTGTGATTGTGGAAAGAGTGGTTTTCGGAGCATATACTTCCAAAAGTTGTTTTGATGGAAACAGAAGATGTGAAACTGCTAAGATACAATTGAGCATTTCCTTCATAGAAAGGTACTCTCAGACTACGTATCACTGGATCACTTCGCTTTACCTAATGTTCTCCGATGAAACCACTAATTTCATCATTGTATATAATCAACAAACGAAATCAGTCATTCTATGTGACAGCCATGTATATTTGATAGGCGTTTTTCAGTCAGACTCCTTCTGCTGGTGAGGGCTCCTTAAACAACCAAGAACACTATTTCTTTCCTTTTTAATAAAAGGGTTCTGAAAAGTTCTTACCGGAGGGTTCCGTATTATCCTAGACTTTCAGGGAAATGAAGTTGAAATTCAAAGGAGATTTGGAATTAACTGAAGTTTGATTGTTCACCAAAGATAGAGCCAAATATGGAGTGAGCCGGGTGTCGCATGCCAAATCGTGCTATTTCAATAGATTCAACCCACCATCTGATAGCAGACTGGAAATCCCATCCGATTGTTGGAGCTCAATTTTGGTGATTCGCTGAACTTGCTGCTTTTTGCAGCTGATACGGCAAGAGAGAAGTACACATAAACTTTGTAGTATAACACACCCAATTGAACGAATAGGGTATTGCTTTGAAGTCAGCACGAACCCGACATTAACGTATCTGATTCAAGAACCAGATTTCAATTGTCGAGTTTTGGAATATTCCAGATCCTCACTATTCATATAATCTACTAATGAAGCCCAAACCTTCAGTGTAATCCACGGTTTTGCGACCCAATAACAAATCACACAAAGCTTTGCTTCTCTCTCTTCTCTACAAATTATCTCATATTTCTTTCTCTCTTTCTCTATTTCTTCATCTTCTCTCTTTCTTCATCTTCCTTTTCATTTCTCTCCTTCTCTCCTTCTCATCTCCTTCCTCAATTACTGCGAAATTGGCTCCAAATTCAAAATTCTTTGTTCTTCTTCGCATTTCTCTCGTTTCTTATTTCTTCTCCAATTTCGCATTTCTCAATTTCTCATTTCTCATTTCTTATCAACTTGCCACTCTTTCCATTCATTTTTCCAAATACCATGTCTGAACTCACAATCACCATAAAATCCAGTGGAGACACCAGATACGAGATCTCTGTGGCACCCAGTGCCTCAGTGTTGGAATTAAAGCAGCTTATCGCCGCCAAAGCCGATATCCCCGCTGAAAATCAAAGATTGATCTACTCCGGTAAAGTCTTGAAAGACGCCGAGTCCCTTGCCTCCTACAAGGTGCAATCGGGCCACACGATCCATCTTGTCAAGAGCGCCAACAAGTCAGCCGGCGCTGCTGCCGCTGGCCCCGATTCCACCAGTTCTGCCAACTCTGGTGCTGATTCTACCAATTCTGGCGCCAATTCTGGCGCCAATTCCACTTCAGCAGGTCAGGTGCCTCTGAACATCGCCGCCGGCCAGGGCGCCTTCAACCCGTTGGCCGACCTCACCGGCGCCCGCTACGCCGGCTTCTCTCAGTTGCCCTCTGCGTCCATGTTTGGCCCCGACGGTGGCATGAACTCAGGCATGCCCGACCCAGAACAAATGCAACAGATGATGTCAAACCCCATGTTCCAGGAGAGCATGAACGCCATGTTGCTGAACCCTCAAATGCTCGACTTCATGATCAACCAGTCGCCTCAGCTCCGCGCAATGGGCCCCCAGGCCCGTGAGATGCTCCAGAGCCCGTTCTTCCGCCAGATGATGCTGAACCCAGAAATGATGCGCTCCATGATGAACATGGGCGGCATGGGCGGCATGGGCGCCGCTGGCGCCGGCTCCAGTGCGTTCCCGGCCCCAGGCGCCCCCAATGGCGCTGAACCAGACTCTTCCGATTCCAACACCAACGCCGCCGCAAACCCATTCGCCTCGTTGTTCCCGGGCGGAATGCCTCCAATGGACCCCTCGGCCCTCTTTGGTGGTGCCGGCGCCGCCGCTGCCCCTGCCGACAACAGACCGCCTGAAGAACGTTTCGAGAGCCAGCTCAGACAATTGAACGATATGGGATTCTTTGACTTTGACCAGAACGTCGCTGCATTGAGAAGATCCGGTGGCTCTGTCCAGGGTGCTGTCGAGTACTTGTTGTCCAGTTTGTAATGAACATGCAATGGGCGATGTTAGTGAGGAGACGGTAGAGAACATGGCCGTAGTGACGTTCTGATGGAAATGTATCCACGGCCAAAATGTTAGTTGATAAGATGGTTGTGTTGATGTGTTTATGACCTGGATGTTAGAGTTGATGGTCATGACGTCGGTGTCATTTGACCTTGATGTGCTTGCATGCATGCAATGTCTGTTGTCCAATTGGTCTTACCAACAAGGTGAATGAATAAAGTGTGCTGCTACCAGCGCAAACTGTACTAATGATTGATTTATTGGCTTCAATTGATATCTATCGGATGTTTTGTAGCTACCTATACAATATACAACTTTTGAATACTATCAGCTCACTCCAGTATTCTTCGGAGTTCAGTCCATTGTACCCTTGGCTTTCAGTGTTTGAAGCTGGTTTGTTCTTTCCAACTACTGAATAAACATAGCTATCAATTTCCGTATTCAGATCTAGAACTTCTTTCGTTTTTTGCATTCTTGAGTTTATTTTCCAACTTAAATTCTTTGAAGCTTTACTATCAATACTCCCCTTTATAACTTTTTGAATTTTCCTCTTTTTAACTCTCCAACTCTCTAACTCTCCAACTCTCCAACTCTCCAACACTTCATCAGTTCATTCGTTCATCTCTTTACTTCCTCCACTATATACGACTTATATGCACACCTTTATAGATGTACGGACCTCGCCATTTCACAATTAAAATATTCACCACAACCATAATTCTACAACAACAACATGCCAGCGCCTGAAGCGAATCGCGAAACACTGGCAACTCCAGGCGCCAGTAGCGAACCCACGCTGCAGAGCGGGAAGGGTACGCCCAACTCTGGCTCTTTTATGACCAAAAATGACCAAGTTAAGCCCAAAAGACATATTTCCTTGAATGAAGTGTCTTCACTAGAAAACACACCCTTAATCGACTTTGAGTTCAGAAAAGTGGTGGCACTCATGATGAAAGAACAGAATCTCAGCGTTTCTGGTGATTTTCTCACCGAATTGACCCATTTGAGCATATCATACTACCATGACCTTATAGATTCTTTGAGAAAGTACACTGAGCTTCAAAGACGAAGGAAACCAGCAATCAGTGATGCCAATCTCTTGATGTACTACAAAGGGCTAGAGCCTGGACATTTGTATCAGGAGTACGAGAAGAGCCGAAGTTTCAAACACAGAGAGTCTCTAGCGACTATCCAGCAACAAGTGGATACATTGCTTGATATTTATGATGCCTCCGAGATTGAATTCGAAGAAGACGACCCAGTGAGACCTTTTTTCACCAATGAGCAATACGAAATCACCAACTTGGTGCCCAAACACTCAGGAAGACCAACGTACGTCCCTTCATATCTACCCGACCTCCCACCTGACTACACTTACCAGAATACAGGGAGGTACATGGACCAGATGACAGATCTCAAGGAAATCAGGTTGAAAATGGTGGCGGAGTCCAGGCTCACAGACAAATCTTTGTACAACTTGATTGAAAACGACGACAAGAAATGGAGACTTGATTTTGAGAAGAAATTAACGAAATCCACAGCACAGATTGAACTGAAAAGCGATAATGAAAGCATAATGAGCGATGTCCATGACCGGAATGTCACCGACGTGGAAACTCCCGCCCCGGCACCGGAAAATTGGGATGAAAAGGCCAAGCCAGATTCGAAAGCATTTGATTTCGTTGCGTATGCCCAAAAGAGAAAGCGGGAGCAACAGTCGAAAGAGGCCCAAATCAATAGGAGAAGGAGGCTCAGACAAGAGAATGTCTTCATTCAAGCAGAAAAGCTATATTCACCATATGCATCTTCAGTGCCCACCGAGGAGAATGACAAGCACTATAAGGAGTTAATACAGGAGGAGTTCAAGACGGTCATCTCTTCGATCAGGGTGGCACAGAAGAAGAAAGAGGAGAGAATCGCAGAGATCATGGCTGAAAAGGCCAAGCGAGAAAAGGAGATGGCTGGAGATACCATTGAGTTTGGATTTAACTTCAATAATGGTGCTTCCCACGATCTTGACAGTGATAGTGACGAGGAAATGATGGACGTTGCGGATCTCAAGTTTGGAGACGAGCCAGCGCCCTTGACGGCGGCTCCCGAACCAGCAACCGCAGATGTCGAGCAGTCGATGGCACAGCATGATACTTTGGTGGAACAACAAGAAAACGATTCGGACGAAGATGGCCTAGACATGTTGCAGTCTCAAAATGATAGTTTGGTGGAACAACAAGAGAATGAATCAGACGAAGATGGACTTGATGTGTCGCAGCATGTGCAGACTGAGGTTCTCAAAGATACCGTGGGTGTGAATTCCGTGGGCGTCGCACAGGAAGCTGGAGAAGATGTCGAGATTGACTCGGATGAGTTTGACGATTTAGAAGACGTGGTTGACGGTTAGCATAGCATCAATGTATATTAGATGAAGATTTGTAGATTTGAGGACACAAGTGGGTGTTGATTGGTTGGTTTTGCTTACAACTTGAGGGGTGTCAGAGGAGTAATGTAACTTGCTTGATGATTTGAGAGCTCATGGATGTATTGAACTCTTGGGTGTATTGAACTCTTGGGTGTATCGAACTCTTGGGTGTATTGAACTCTTGGGTGTATCGAACTATGGATGCAAAATTGAGAAATGAGAAAACTACGAGCTGCAACCCCGAATTCTCAGAGTTGGCGAATTTGACAGCAAGAGAGGTATCTTTATGTGTTTGTCGAAGTGTGTACCTGTCGACAGAGCAACTACGTTTCTGAAGATTCAACTGTATAATATATAACCAATGAACTACACTTAATCTCATAAATGTCCATCTCATAAATCTCCATCTCATAAATCTTCATCTCATTTGAGTCTCCGTCCGTTTACATTTCCGTCCATTTACATTTCCGTCCTATTTCACGGTAAGCATCAACACGTACCATTCCTAAAGCAAATCCAACAATCAACTCTTTTCATTCCTCTCATCTAGTTCTCACCCAATTACCTCTAACTCTCACCCATTACTCCTAACTGCCTCCAATCTCTGGCACATTCAAAAAGAATTCCCAAAACACATTTCTTCCCCATCTCATCCTCAACTCATCCTCATATCACCTCATCTCTTACACCTTCTTGTAACATTTCCACTCATCTCTTACACATTCTTGTAACATTTCCACTCACACTCTACAAAGATTCAATGTTGAGTGTCCTCGGATCCACTGAGAGGCTTGCTAAATCGCGAAAACGGTAATTTGCGCACGTGACCCGACGCACACCATAAAAACAACATCACCAAACACGCTACTCCACAACTCTTGTTCCTTCTACAACGGCAATAATACCCAACTAGGCCTATACATAACCCTTAATTGAACACAAGCTGCTCCGAGGATTCCCGCATTGAACTCCCCGTGCTTTTCCCGTGAGAACTCGCAAAACTAGCACCGTACTTATCTTGGGCCCCCAGCGCTTAATATAGAACCACCATTTGCCTGAAATCCCCGTTTTCTACGAGATAAGTGAGTCCAGACTCCTCGCAATCAACGAAACATACCCAAAGATCCCATACCTTTTGTTTTCCGGACGGATTTCTCCTTGATCGATTGAATTGCTGACCTGCTACTTCAATTGACACACTTTTCATGTCTGACTCCACCGCCGTCACCCTCCCGGTCTCGGCGCCGTTCCCGGTCACCGTGCTGGCCGTGCTCTGTGCACCGGGCCAGGCCGTGGCCAAACACAAGCCCATTTTCCGGTACTCGTACTGGGACTACCAGGACGACCCCAATTCCTCGCTTGACCCTCCGCCAAAAGTCCGCGTGGAACGCATCGGCACCCACGAGTCGCCCATTGAGGGCGTGGTGCAGTCCGTCGATGTCTCTGTGGGCGCCGAGGTGGCCCACGCCGGCGTGCTGCTCTGCTCCATCAAGGAACCGTGTGCCCATGCGGTGCAATACGGTGGCTTGTGTGCCTTGTGTGGTAAAGCCGTCGAGGACGAAAAGGACTACACGGGCTATAATTACGAGGACAGGGCCACCATTGCCATGTCCCACGATAACACCGGTCTCAAGATCTCCCTCGACGAAGCCACGAAAATCGAGCAGAACACAACAACAAGACTAGTCGACGAACACAAGCTCATCTTGGTGGTGGATTTGGACCAAACGGTCATCCACGCCACCGTCGACCCAACAGTGGGCGAATGGCAGGCTGATGTTTCCAATCCAAACTACCCTGCTGTCAAGGACGTACAACTGTTCTGCCTCGAAGAAGAACCTATGGTTCCTCCAGATTGGGTCGGCCCTAGACCCGCTCCAACAAGATGCTGGTACTATGTCAAGTTACGGCCTGGTTTGGCCGAGTTTCTTGCTCTGGTTGCTGAAAAATATGAACTCCATATCTACACAATGGCCACCCGTAATTACGCCTTGGCCATTGCCAAAATTATCGACCCCGATGCAAAGTACTTCGGTGACAGAATTTTGAGCCGTGATGAATCTGGTTCCCTCACTCACAAAAATTTGAAACGTCTTTTCCCCGTCGATCAAAGCATGGTGGTCATCATCGATGACAGAGGTGATGTCTGGCAATGGGAGAAGAACTTAATCAAAGTCGTTCCTTATGATTTCTTTGTGGGTATCGGTGATATTAACCTGAGTTTCTTACCTAAAAAGAATGGCCAAATTGCCGGCCCCACTAAAAGAAGAAAAACTGTGGCCCAATTGGAATTGCTAGATGAAAAAAGTAGTAGTGATGAAAGTGAAGATGACTTCGAACCAGGTTCAACCCAAGACAGTGAAGCCAGTCATGACTCTGCATCTCCTGTTGATAGAATTCTTGAACTTGGAGGAGGTGAAGATAATGCTCTGCTTTTAATGGAGCAATCCCTCACGAGAAATCAATCATTGGAACAACAACAACATGATCGACCATTAGCCAAACTTCAACACAACTTGGACAAAATTATTCATGAGCATGAAACTGAGCATAAAGAACCAGAAGAGGAAGAAGAAGAAGATAATTTGTTGTACGACGATGATACTGAACTTTTCACACTAGAAAAAGCGTTGGTGAGAATTCACTCCGAATACTACAATGTTTATGAGGAGTTCAAGCAACGCAAGACCAGCACCAGACCCGATTTAACTAATATCGTACCTCAATTAAAGAGCAGATGTCTTGAAGGGATCACTGTTCTTTTCTCTGGTATACTCCCACTTGACATAAATATCGAAACTACTGACATAGTGATATGGTGTCGACAATTTGGTGTGGATGTTGTGAATGAAGTATTGGCAGATAGAGTGACCCATGTTGTTTGCCGGGATCCAAATGCTAATGCCATCAAGACTGGACTTACATTAAAAGTACGAATTGCCAAAAGGATTATACCTAATGTGAAAATTGTCAATCCAGATTGGCTTTTCGCCTGTTTGAGTTCATGGAGCAAAGTTGATGAAACCCCATATTTAATCCAAGGTGAAGGTAAAGATTGGTATGTTGAAGACAATGATGTCACCAAGTACCAACGAGCCATTGAATCGCAAAAGGCCAAAGAAGAGGCACGAGTTTTCAACAGACCAAGATTTGACTCTGTTGGATCACTTGAAGAGTACGATCTTGATGATGCAGACCAAGAAGTTGACGACTTCTTAGCCGGTATCAGCGAGGGGGATGACGATGATAAAGATGAAGACGACGATGAAGATGAAGATGATGATGACGATGAAGGAGAAGCTACGAAGGACAGAAATAGTGGTAACGACTCGTTTATACGGAATGCCTTCAGAGAGAATGCCAAAAGACGCAGGGAACCGGAGGAGGAAGAGGAAGAGGAAGAGGACGAAGGAGAAACAAGAGCAAAGAAGGCCAAGACCAACGGGTCCACCGGCGAGACAGAAGGCGAAGTCGATCTCGACGAGCTAGAACAAGAGCTCTTGGATGGATTTGACGATTTGGATGAATAGTGTAACATATGTAATATAAGCTTCAATTCTATTCAATTGGTTTGTGTGTAACAGAAGAAGCTTCATTATCGATTCGATAGTTTATGTAATAGAAATCTCGTATCAATAAATTCAACAGTATGGTTTAGTTATTGTAGGGTATCATGGGTCAAGCGTCAAATCAATTATAATTCCAATTACAGCAATTTTTGCCAGGTACGATAAAATAGTCAGGGGAAATAAGCAATTACAGTTTTCACTTATCCGACGACCGACTTGGCCCGAAGATTGGTAACGGAGATTGGAAACGGAGATTATAACAGAGTGAATGTGAAAATTGGTTTACAATAAGAATGAAATGTCTAAACATGTGAATGAGTTGACAACTGAAAAAAAGCTGAATATCCTCGGATGAATCTTTCCCTGTGACAACGACCAAGGACTAGAGACTGGGAGTATTGTAGCTTCCATGGACTAGAGCCTATTGGACAGATGCTCATCGTAGCACAAGATCAGTGATTCATATTGTAATCCCACAATGGAAATAAGCTTTGAGTTAATTAGCTGCATGAGCGAATCAATGAGAAACCCAAATGGGCCAAAGCCAGCACCAGCATTTCCGGCACACATGCGCACAGCGGTGCGGGTGGGCCCAAACGAGTGGCCCAAACGGGGCGCTGGCCAGCCATTTTTTCTGTGGATTCGCACCAACGCTGGCCCCAGAGGCTGGAACGGGAAATGGCGCGGATTGTTCTGCCTGGTTGCAAATTGCGAGGGTCCAAAAAGGCGGTATGCTGATTGTTTGACAGCCAAATCAGGCCAGATCAAATGTTTAAGGGGCATGGATCAAGTGGTGATGGAATAGAGGGGGTTGTGGCAGGATTTGTATATAAAGCAGCAATTTCCCAAATGTTTCATAAGATTCACTAAGCCTTAGCCTTCTAATTTTAGCTTGCCGATAGCTGACCCGCGGGATTGCAAAACTCATTCAAGTCACACCTTGCTAAGACTTTTGAATATTGGCGTTAATATCAGAAGAAGAAAATAAGCATTTATATAAAGGACATTACCAAGGACTTTATTTAAGGATTTGCATTTAAGGACTTATTTAAGGGTATCAATAGCCGTTGCAGATAACATACTTGAATCAAATCAATTCTTGAATCAATTTTTTAATCAAGGCCAATTATTGAATCAACAGTTAAATCATTAATTGGATCAACACTCATATTTCATCTCTCTATCGAATCACACATTCCCCGAACTCTGCTCCATGTTCAAGTTCTTCAGATTCATCCTCATCCTCTTGTCGCTATGCTGCGCCATTCTTGGTGCCTGGGCACTCGTGGGCTCCTACAAAAACGAGTCTTACCTCACTGGTAACTACTTGATTGACTTCCAAATGACCCAATTGAAGCTTGACAAGATCCTTGACGTCAACGCCTTCTCCAAACGTGACGATGGCGTGTGGGACTTGTCTGAAGCCACCAAAACTCTTGATGAAAGGGACTGGTGGTCAGACCTCAGCGGAGGCTCTTCTTCATCGGACACCGCTGATCCAATCAACTCATTCGTCAGCACCGTCACCTCCGACGTGCAAAGCACCATCGACAACATCGTCGACTCCTTCTCTTACTCCGACTTGGGCTTATCCGATGTCTATACCGTTTCTTTCTGGGGTTACTGTAAGGGAAGTATTAATGGTTCTTCTACTTACAATGACACCCTTCACAAGTACGTTAAGGCTTTCGACAATAAGAAAATCAATATCACTTACTGTTCCAAGCCCAAGTTCGGCTACAAGTTTGATCCATTAACCGTGATCAAAAAGGAATTGAACAACACCATCAACGACCGAATCGACGGTGCTTCTTTGAGCTCCACTATCAGCTCTACTGTCAAATCAGAATTGCTGGTTTTGCTCGATAACATCTCCTACGACACTTTGGACTTGCCTGGTAGCTTAAACAAAGACTTTAAGACCGTCAACAAGTTGACAAAGGCCGGAGGTGCCTTGATCTTGGTTGGTGTGGTGTTGTCTGTTGTTTCTGTCATTATCCAACTCTTGGGTTGTGCCATCTCACCTCATAACTGCTGTCTCTCCTTTTTGAACTTCTTGTTCGAACTCGTGATTGCAGTTCTCATGATGGTTGGTGCTGCCATTCTTACTGGTGTCTACATGTACGTCAGAAAACAGGTTAACAATAACACCAAGGATTTCGGTATCAAGTCGTACTTATCCACCCAATTCTACGCCTTTGCTTGGTCTGCCGTGGTCGCCGCTCTTTTGGTTGTCTTCTTTAACTTGTTGGGCCACTGCTGTGGTCTCTTTGGTACGGGTAGAAAGAGATATAGATCCGTTCAACACGATGGTGGTGAACTGGGTTACGATCACCATGGTTCCTCATCCGATGACGATGAGAAATAATTCATTTAGCATTTCATTCTTTAGTTCTGTGACCTTTATTCGTTCTTTAATATATTACATTCGTTAGTCAAAGTTCAAAGTTGTAGTTATGGTCCATGGTGATTACAGGCCGTTTGCACTCTTGCTTCCAGCTCGTCCTGTACTATTTGCACTCTCCTTTCCACTCATCTTGTACATGTTCACTCATCTTGTACATGCCACTCATCTTGTAATACATTCACTCATCTTGTAATACATTCACTCATCTTGTAATACATTCACTCATCTTGTAATACATTCACTCATCTTGTAATACATTCACTCATCTTGTAATACATTCACTCATCTTGTAATACATTCACTCATCTTGTATTTAATTCTCTCGTACTCTACGCTTTAAAATTCACTCATATTTTCCCCATTTGCAATGATTTTTCGCATCTCAAAACAAAACATAAAACTACCATTTCATTAGTATCCAATGCTCTGTGCCATCTCGGGCCTCGAGCCAAAAGAACCAGTGTTGTCACCCCGTAGTGGTTCTGTCTTCGAAAGAAAACTTATAGAAAACTACGTCTCCACCAGCGGAAAAGATCCTATAAACGATGAACCTCTCTCCATTGATGAGTTGGTTCCAATTAACACAACTACTTCTTCCATAGTCCCACCCAAACCTCCAAGCTTCAACTCGATTCCTTCATTACTCTCTACTTTCCAGAATGAGTGGGATTCGTTGGCCCTCGAAGTGTTTTCCTTGCGAAAACAACTCCATCAAGCAAGAGAAGAGTTGAGCGCCGCTTTATACCACCATGATGCAGCAGTAAGAGTCGCCGCAAGAGCCATCAAAGAACGTGACGAAGCAAGATCTGCTCTCCAAGAGCTACTGGTGTCGATTGGGAATGAAGACCCAATTACGGTGAATAATCATGAAAATGGTGCACAACAATCAAAAGTTTCTAATAACATCCCAGTGGAAGCACTTACCACAAGTCGTGATGGGCTCTTCAAGCTCCACAAGACCCAAAAGCCCACACTTAATATCGACCCAGAACAAAGCATATCGATTGAACATGTGCTGGTGCATTTGCAGCCATTCAAGAAATCAAATCTTGCTGTTTTACACCCAGCCTCAAAGACTTTGGCTGTGGCAGCCTCTACAGGCACTGTGGCAGTGTACAACTTCACCAATCCAGGCAAATCCAATGTCAAAAAGTACTCTCACAAAGGTGCAGTCAGTGCCTTATCGTTGGTGAAATCGTCCGAAGAGATTATTCCCATTATCGCTCACAAGAAGACTGTTTTGCTTGGTGAAAAATCCATCGTTCATTCCCATGAGGACGACATCATTGGCATAGTGGCCCATCCTGAATTGGACGATCTTTTCGTACTCGTTTCGGCTTCATCATGGTCTTTGAACAATGCTGAATCTGTGCTCTTCCAGTCTTCAAAACTTTCCAACATCTCTACAGCAAACATCCATGTTGATGGTGTTTTACTCGGAATAGGATACAGTTCGGGCTCCGTGGAAGTATTCGATTTGACTCTGGGTAGCCCGGTGGCCAAGTTCGACACAACTTACTCACATGTTACCAAATTGGTGTTTGCTTTGAATGGATACTGGTTATTGGCAAGCTCTAAAGACTCCTCAAAATGTGCTTTGGACGTCATAGATGTTAGAAAAAACACAATCATTCATACCATCGAGCAAGAGGACACCATTGAAGACTTTTGCATCGATCCATCGTCTTCTTTGATCATGACTTATGATACTTCCAACAAGTTGATATTACATAGGTACATCAAAAAGGGAAAAAAATGGGTGAACTCTGTTAGTGAAAAGACTATCGAAGAAGCCAAGTCTCTCAACAGTCTCTCGATACTTACAGATGCCGAAGATGAAGATTTCAAAGAGTCCAGCACTGTTAAAGTCGTCGGCGTTTCAGATACTTCGTCAGTATTGGAATACAAGCTCAATTACGTCTAATCACAATTACAAGATAGATAGATATAGCAATATATAATAGCAAATAATGACAAATTAAATTAAAAGAATTGAAATAAGCATAATGATAAAATCAAAATGGAAAAGTTGAATTGATGATTTGAAATCACACTTTATTACTCAAGGTGATATTCATCAATCATTTCTTTACTTCAACTTTCCATCCACAGTCTAAACAACTGTAACCTTCAGAACCATCATCGAAATGAGATTTACCCTTGGATTGCATCAAAGACCATTCTCCTTTGGCTGGGATCTTCTTGCAATCTTGATTGAGGCATCTGGCGGAAGTCTTCTTGTATCTCAAACCACAAGAGTTACATAATTGTCCCTCCTTGATTGACCAAGAAGGCCTCCAACATGGAGATTGTTCAGATCCACATGAAATACACACTCTTTGATTGTGAGTACTATAGTTCTTAGGAGGAGACTTCAACAAATCTGATCTAGACTTGGCCTTAGCGGATGGTGGTGTAACCGGAATGAACTTGGTATGATTTTGGTTGAAAGATGCCTTTTGAGGTGTGGTTGGAACACGGACATGAACATGGGGTTGAGGTTGAGGTTGAGGTTGGTAGTTGGTGGTTGTTGGAAGGTTTTGGATGCCAGGTAAACGAGTCGATGATGGAGAAGTCAATGCAGTGTTATATGAATAAGTTTGAGGAACGAACGGACCAGGATTGGAGAAACTAGCACTGGTTGGAGAGTATTGGGGTTGCAGTTGTTGATAAGCATGCAGAGGTTGTTGTGGCTGTTGTGGTTTAGACAACTGAATTAATGAATGGGCTAATTCTAAGTATTCTGGATATTTTTCAACATCATTCATGTATGTTTTGTTCAAATAAGTGTAATTGGATTCATATGGGAAATTGATCTTCCTTTCAGAGTAGTTTTCAATCTTTGGAATCAAAGTTGGTCTGGTGTTGTTTCTCATCTTGTTGCTTATTCTAGAATCGAAAGTGGGTTTGTATGCAGATAATGTAGGTGAAGATGCTGATTTATGACTTTCTCCGTTAGCGTGCTTGTTAAGATAGTTATATTGGTTCAAATTGAACAGTTTGGAAGATTTGTTGATTGTATCTAACAATTCATATCTCCAGTTCTCGTCATTTGGTTTGTAAGTATCAAAGTAATCCAAAGAAACTGTTGGAGTAATAGGCTTCAACTTTATTGGAGCTTCTGGAGTGATTGGAGCCGAATTTAATGCGTTGGCAATGCTAGGGAGTGTTATGTTAGCAGTGGATGGGCTTGAACCTTCCGATTTACCATCTGATGTAGTTTGATTATTTGAAAGACTCGAAGTATTGATAGGGTCTCCGTTTTCACTGATAGCGGTTTTGAGTGGAGTAGCAACAGGAGAAGAATTTGGAGAATTCGAAGGAGAGATTGGATTGAGAAATCTTTTGTTTGGACTTAAAGATCTTGCTCTGATATCCTTTCTATTGTATGAGTGGTAAGCAGCTTGAGGGGACGATTTTTCCAAGGGAGGAGATGGGGGAGCTGTTCTCAGTCTTTTCCTTGATTCTAAATCCTCTTCTGGTAATAAAGTATTGGAAGAGTCTTTCAATAAATCACTGTAAGATCTTTTCTTAACATAGAAAGATTTTGGGTTTGATAACGATGGAGTTGAAGTAGCGGAAACACAACCAGTCATCATTGGAGGGGCGATTCTAGAACTGCCATTTCCAGATGTGATACTATGTTTGAATTGACTCAATAATTCAGTATAAGAACGAGATCTTATGTGACTGGAATTAAATGAATTAAGTTGGTTATTGAACATATTCTTTGATTGTAAAACACTCATTCTAGTAGTAAATAATGCTTGGGTGCAAAAAAGTAAAATTTGTGTAATTAAAGAATAGCAACTTTTGAAATTGAAATAGCCAGCTTTAAAAAAATGCAATTAGCCAGCTTTCAAAAGAATGGATTGAGCTCAAGATGGGTTCAAGCTTGCAAATATCGATAAACAAAAATGTTTGTTTGGATATTTATTAACTCAGCGATAAACGGTTGAAATGAGTGAAAGTCGTTGATCGCCTGTTTAGGAAAAGTAATTAGCGACACACAAAAAATTATGTGAGGAAGATTGAGAAATTGATGCAATAATTGACCAGCCAGGATGAGGTTCTGACTAATATGCTAGATTGATTGAGAGATTGAACCTAAGAAAAGTAGGTTGGATTAGAGTATGAGATAATTGGATTAAACGGGATGATTGAATCTGATCAATTTAATTCAGTATCTTGAAAATAATGAGGGATTAATGATACTTGATACCAAAATTGATAGCGAACGAAGAGGCTGAATTCAACCGGGATGAAGAAGAAAAATTAATGAAATAGTAATGTCAAAAAATCAAAGCCATGACAATCTGATCTGGGAAGGGATCAAATATATATATATGATAAGTTAATGTGATTCAATAAATCATTCATGCCTGATCCAGCAAGAATTTATCTCAATTGGGAAGGGGCTCCAGCCATTCAAAACCATGAAACGAAGCTAAAATAATTCGGAATAATAATTGTCTGTCCTGCATTTGAGACTTTAATTGAATGCATGGAATTTTCATTGACGATTATTGCACAAGTCCATTGATGCAGAAGTGGCCAAATTCCCTTCATCGAGTCATACAGCTACAGGATTCATAAGAGTCAATTACAGTAATTCAACCAATGCAACTCATCGTGTTAAATTCGCACTCAGTTTTAATGAGTCAGTTTTCAGCGTTTAGTTAGTTAATTTAAATTTGAAACAAAGCAGAGTGGCAGTTCCTTGCAATACCCAAATATGTGGACTTACCAATGCAAACGTAACTACGTAAATGATGTTTATAAAGTCGATGTCAGGCACGTATATCCAGCCCCCTTGCAATTGACTTTCAGATAATCGCTTGTTATCTCCCAAAAGGGATACGCACCATCTAAAATTAAATAATGCTGGCTCTCATCGCACATTCATAAATAAAGTATCCAGCTATTTTTTTCGACGATATTATTCGCTTAATACCTTGTATGGTTGTTAATATGATTTGAGATATACGTGCTGGTCAAGTGGTAATCAGTTCAGCTGAATTAGCCAACTCTGCCTTAACAATCATTCACAAAGTCTTTTTTATGCTTTGATGTCATACAATTGATTTTAGACAATCGTTATCTATTGTAGTACTAATTGGTGATACACTTTGACGAAACAGATCCTGAATCGATCATCCACTTTCCTCAATAGGCCCTTTGAGGACCCTTTAGTGAGAATTATTCCTTTTATAGAACTTTATTAGCTATTGTCCTGCGTCAACCTGTTGTTGGTTGTGTGATTGCTTATGTAATCCGCCTTGGTATCAAGTACAAAATTAGCTCAACTATCGAGTACAATCACGGGGTACAATGTAGCAATATGTAAGTGGTGGAGACATTTGATTGACTCTGGTGAAGGGTCCAATTAAGAATAGACAATGTCGCTCAAAGTAAGTTTTTATTGTGCCACAGTTTACCTACATGGGCGAATCGTGTCGAAAACCAACTCAGTGGACAAATTAGATTACAATGGATGATCAGCTTACTCCCCAGAGTCACGAAGCAGTTAGCCAGTAGCAGTCCAGCTAGGCATAAGTGTCTCGACCACTTAGGGGCGGTAGTAAGGGTATATTTACAAAACCAACTCAACTGGCCAGAAGCACAATTGTAAATCACCAAAACCAATTCAATCAGGCTACAGTTTTTCAAGTAAAAATAACGTCTATTTATTTTTCTTTATCTTCTACCTTATGTTCTGCATCGTTGGCTAAAATACTTCCTCCAACAGAAGAAGCAATATGACCCGCTTGGCCAAGGCCAAGTTTGTCAGCAACTTTGTTTCCTCCGAGAGATCCAGCGACGGAGACTCCAATGTTCTTAACGGTTTCAAGTTTGTCGTCAGGCATGTTCAAATAGCAATATAGTTTGGTAATTGACTTTCGACAATTGCTGGGACACGGCTGCTTTATATACTTCAGCCCAAAGGTTGCTATGAAACGGCACGTGATACGGACTTACAGGTGATAAGCGATAACGTTAATTCGTATATAGTTGCTAATGCAATTTGTAGTGCAATCAACTTCTGGTTTCGATTGGTGGTTCTGTTTGCAACAACTATGTTACACTGTGTCATTTGGGGCGTGTGGCTCAATGCTTAGCCTTATCTTCAGCCTTATGTTCGGCTTTGTTTGCTCCAATGGAACCAGCCACACCGGAAACAATTCCTCCCACTGGACCACCGACGCCAGCCGCGTTGGCCAACGACGAGGCTCCGAGTCCACCGGCAACTCCGGTGACAATGTCTTTAGCTTGGTTTCTCTTATGATGATCTTCTCCCATACTGAATGGCTGCAAATGTAGTAACTAGGTGCTGCCATTCGCAAGCCATGATGCCACTATATATACTTTTGGCAGCCATTCCATCCACACTGTGTCGTTTCAGCAGCGGTTGCTCCCATGACCGACCCGTGATTGCTTCGTCACGGGGATGGGCAAGCTGAAATTTGTGTATAAGTCACGTGCCAACTCAGATGTTGATCACGTGTGTTATCACGTGACTCGCTCTATACATTTTGAAAACTCTTCCTGTGTCAACACACCACACCATGTCACAACAAGATCCCAGTATGTACTTCAGCAAGCCATTAAATTGGCTGTACTAACTAAGCAGCGCAACCTCTCGAGCCGTTTTTGAAAAACTTATTGTCCAGTTTGGACTTACAATTTCTGAGTCCATCATCAACGTTCCCCAGTGTGGAAGCCTATGCCACCCAGTTTGCTAAGCAGCTAAAGCAAACTAGTGCTATTATCATCAACGGAAGGCCGCTTGTGCCCACACAGAATGATTCAAGACTTGAGTTCCAGAAAAAATGGCTAGCCACGCCGCTTTCCACTCACCAGTTGAATTCTTATGATACCCATTTAATTCCAGGCACTGGCACATTCATCATCAATTTAAGCGGGAAAGTTCGTTTTGACGAGTGTGGAAGAAACAGAATGGGCGACTCTGCCGATTTGGTGGCACCAGCTGGTGTCAATGGCCCCAGACCACGTCCAGTCTGGGGATCGTGGTTTGGCTTCAACTTGAACCTCGTGATGGACGAAAACTTGGTTACCAATCAAGAGGCACAGCTGATTAACAGCTTCAATTACAGAATCACATTCAAGCCCCACGACACCATCATTCAGATATAGTTTCTGACCAATAGATTAATGCATATTACAGTTAATAGAAGTAGGTGAAGAATAGCGATGATTTTGTGCAAGAATCAGCGAACTACAGATATGCTGTTCTTCAAGAACAAGGTTTACAACCAAGAGATGGTGCTTAAGTAGAGAAACGTATAGTAATGACTGGAATCTACTAGTGACTAATTCTTTCAGCCATTTCGCTAATCATTTGCCATTAGCATCCTCATATGCTGCTGGACTGAATAAACTCGTTGAGAAGCATTCCCAAGTATTCAGTGGAGTACAAGTCGCTGCTGATACTCTCCTTGTATCCGATCTGACCCAATGCCCACAAGATGTTTTTCTCGATGAACTTGTAGTATACCACGTCAACTGTAGCATTGGCCCCAGAGCCCTTTTTCAACTGGGTTGACTGAACAACATTGGTCACAGGAAAGTTCACCACTGGACGATGGGGCGTGTCATCTCCACTGGAGCCAAAATCGTCATGTGTCACATACCCTTTGGTGAGCTTCTTCTTCCCATACTTCTCGATCTCAACCTCGTCAAGGAAATCGGGGTAAGACAAGACGTGCTGAGACTGGTCATACTCCTGTCTCATCATTCCGCTTGAATATTGATGCAAAGGCTTGAGTTTGGCGTTGTTGATACCACTCACGCTGTCTGCTATGAACCCTCCATGGTTCAAAGTGGGTGCTATTTGCACTGCAATATGTTTTGGAAGCTGGATCCGGGCCCAGTCGTTCTTGAACGGGGAAATGGTGTAATGAGTGTCCAAAGTATAAGGGCCTTTGTAAAGGTCGTAGCGGACCGAGCCAGTGTTGATTATAATGAGTCTTTCGTCGGCACGAGAGACGTTTGCTGGAGGAGACAATGTGGGCAAGACTTGGTCGGTCAAGAGCTTGAAGATGTTTTTCGGGTGGTGTAGCGGAACGTAATCCATAAAGTAGTTGGTACTCACATGGCCTATCAACGTATCCAACTGTAAATCCTTCCTCGTTGACTCCACGAGATCAGAGACTTTCTTGCCGTGATCAGTGTCAAAGTTTTCCACAGTCGTGTTGGTGTGGTACATGAACGAGTTGATGTTGAAGTCAATATAGCTTCTTGCAAAAGCATCAGATGCCGAGCCGTCCGTGGTCAAATTGACACTGGCCCAGCCCACAGTCTCGCAGAACCGGCCGCTTTGCAACCCGGTCAGGTTGCTGTCGAACACAGAGAAGTCTCTGATGTGGCTGTGGCCGCCGAAGTACTGGATCTTGGTGTGAGGGTACCTTCTGCGCAAATGGTGGTGCAAGAGGTTCAATTCTCCCCAGGAATGGGCCACGGGAATGTGTCCAAACACCACAATCACGTCAACATCTTCCTGTGGGTGTTCCTGGAGAGCCGTGGCGAACCAGTCCTGGTCCAACGCGTCTTTCAAAGGCGTTACTGTGGTTCCCTCGTTGTTTCGGGTGAAGTCGAACAAAAATGCAAACGACAAGACCCTGAGCTGCTGCTGCGGTGTCCTGAAGTACCTGTACTTGGAACCAAACGGCACTTTGGTGCCATTGACGTGAAATTCGACGTTGGAGCACACGTAGTTATCCCCGTACCTGCTGGCGATAAACTCGAACTCCTGCTTCAGATTCTCCCACAAATACAACTCGTGGTTGCCGATGGTAATCAAGTCGTAGTCCTCATGGGCAAAGATTGGAAGTGACCTCGCGCCGTTGGGCTCTGTCACGTCCGAGAGGCCGTTGCCGTCGTGTCTGTCGCCCGTGTCCACCACGAGCAAATCAGAGCCTTTTTCCGCCGCCAACGCCCGCATGTGATGGGTGAAAGACACGAATTGGCCCCAGTCGGCACCGTACTGTCTTTGGTTGCGGTGTCCGCCTAGCCAGCCATGGGTGTCGGTGGTGTGGAGGAAGTTTACCTGGCCCCAAGTCAAATGTCTAATTTGCGAGGAAGGCGAAGAAGAGGTGGATTTCGATGGGGGAAAATTGATGTAGAGTAGCCATGTGAATGCCACGATGATAGCGGTGGTTCGAAACACCTGTAACGGAGATTCCACGAGCATTTGGAACTGGAATTGATTTTGGGCGGCTAAAGAAGAGTAGTGGTTATAGTGAGATTTCGCGATAATCACACAAGATAAGATAATGCTTGATAAATAACTAGTTGATAAGAGGTTGAGTATGTAACGAGTCAGATGAGCGAATGATTGGATTCAGTGATTCTTGGAGAGTGAGAAAGAAGATAGCCTTGGATATAATGAACAATGAGGGATGTGAAACAAAAACCAATGAAATTCAATGACTTCTATACGATAAGTTCAGCATGAGAACAACTACACAATGTATATACAACTAGGCCAGAAACATCTCTCATTCAGTCACTTACCTTAGTGGTTTGCAATGACGATGTTCAACCAGAGAGATATAATGACTGAGGATTGTAGTGAATTATGTGAGAAACAGTGGTGTAAACGATGGGGTTTGATTAGATTTATACAGACGATAAGATATGTGATGAGATGCCGCTAGATCACAAGATCTGAATGATGACGGAGGAAATTATGACAGGTGCCAGCTCACAAGCATCAATTGAACCACTAATAGTCAATCGATCACAAATATCCCCATATAACTGAATATATAACTGAATATACTGAATGTATAACTGACTATATTTCTGAAGATAACTGAATATACAGCTGACATCTTCGAATAAGTTCTTCAATGTGAACAGCTCAAGTAAACTTCCACTACAAGCCACTAATAGTAATAGTTTATTAGGATACTAATCTACTTACAAACCTTGTTGGGCTCTTCTTCTGTCACGTTCTTCAGCGATAGACAATTTGATACCCTTACCCTTTGGCAAGGAAACGTATGGCTTACCGGCTTCAG